>OX608073.1:229388117-229988117 GCA_951509635.1 Eupeodes luniger | reverse complement strand
TTTGTATATATTTATGAAGTCAATAAAACTAAACTAAAAACTAGTAAAGTCCTCTCTCGAGCATCAAATGACACTCGTTATTCCGGTTCGCATTTATGGCACTGAGGCCTGGACCCTATCAAAAAAAATATGAGAGCGTCTTAGGACGCTTCGAGAGAAAAATTTTGTTCCTGTCTGCATAATATAGATGGAGAAAAAGATACAACGACGAACTGCACGGGCTGTACAGCGACACTGACCTGGTTAAAAGAATAAAAGTCAAACTACTAAGATGGCTGGGAATGGACATCAACGCTTTAGCCCGGAAGGTCTTTGAATCTAATTCAGAGGGACGGCGCAGTAGATGAACACTGAGATTTACGTGGCGCACTTAGGTGGAAGAGGACCTCAATCAACATGACGTGGGAAACTGGAGACTGGAGCTAGCTAGGGACCGAGCTGGCTGGAGACGCATGTTGGTTGAGGCCCAGGTCCGCTTCGCCATCTTAAGTAAGTTGGTCTCAGAAATGAAAGATTACCTACATATATTAAATTGTTTGATACAAATTATTTATTTATAGTTCGAACAACCAACCATCTCAAAGTTTTATCCATCTTCTTCCAATGTGTAAATGTGTGCATTCATTCATCCTTCGTCATCGGTGATTGGATTGGTGCGGTGGTGCTGAAACTGACACACTTTTTTTTCGAACAATTAAACGTAATTTTTAGTGTGTCATGTTTAATGTGTGTCTCCCTTCGTCTCTACTTATTCCTCACCATCATTCACATGGCAAAATAAATTAATTAAGCAGCATTGTTGTTGATATTTAATTTGTAAAATGAAGGTCGACACATCACATCGTTTCCTTGTTCCTTCTTTAGCGCAACCTTGAAGGGAAGGGTGTTATCCATAAGCGCAAGGTATAACAGTCGAATCTCTGATGGCAGAATTTTTCGATGAAAAGACCAATATTGTCGCAATCGCCATACTTCTCGATATTCCAAGTGAAGTGGTTCAAGTTCAGTGGTTTTTTTTATTACAACCAGTCCAAAATTCATCACAGTTTTGCCTAACTTCTTCTTCTCTTTGGTGTTCGGAAAACATTTCTAGGTTCTTAGCAATTCTATTTTTCACACAAATCGAAATCTTAGTATTGTGATAAAAAAAAAAAAATATAAACTATAGGGCCTAGTAACTTACAACTCTCAACCATTCCTGTCTGCGAGTAATGTTGTCAGAGATGGAGGGGACCTACAGTTTTTATGCCGAATCGGAACTTCTTATTTGAGAAAGCACTTTTCATGACAAGAATTACTCTTGCGAAATTTGTCAATTCCTCGCAAGATGCAATACCCCTGAAAACGCTTGACAGTTATCCTGCTTGTGATTTTAATCTCGCGATTTCTTTAATGAGTTCATAAACTTTGTTTTCAAAATACAGGATTATCCATTTTGCAGTTTCAAAAGTAAACGTAAATAAAACATTGTTTTTTTTTTATATTTCTTTTTTATAATAAAGTTCGACCACCATGCGAATTGTTGCAGGCATCGATTCTTTTGAGGTAATTTTTACCACTTTTTGACACATATTGGGCGGTATTTCAGCTATTACTTAACGAATGTTGGTTTTAAGAGCTCAAGATTCAAAGGTTTATCTGCATATGCAAGGTCTTCCACGTAGCCCCATAAAAAAAGTCTAGCGGTGTCAAATCGCATGAATCGTTGATATCGCCACCACGAGAAATTACGCGGCCAGAGTTGTGTGGCATGTGGCACCGTCTTGTTGAAACCACATAATAGTCGGTTATCATATGACCATAACGCTCCGAATTGAATGTGACAGTCGTTGTATCGTCGTTTTCGAAGAAGTAAGGTCCAGACACACCTCCGGACCAAAGAGCGCATCAAACAGTGACTTCTTGTGATATCAATAACTTTTCTTTAATTACTTGAGGATTCTCAGAACCCCAAATACGACAATTTTGTTTATTAAAATACCCACCGTCCACCGACTCCGAGTGAGAAATGTGCTTCGTCGCTGAATAAAATATTGTTCGAAAAATCGCCGTCCACAGCCTCTTGTTAAAGCGCCCATTCCACGTATCTACGACGCACGTTGTGAATGGTCAGCTGGCTTCAGTTGTTGTTAGAATTCCAGCCCTATACTTTGAAACCAAAAAATAGATAACCCTTTACATGAACATACCTTGTAGATTGTTTTGGTTATGAGAGTTCTCACTTTACTGCAAGTTGTACTCCATCAAGGTTCTTGTTTCAATTTCAGTAAATCTCTCCCATTGAGTTTAATATCTTATTATTTTTAACTTGCTCACCAAGAAGAGCAAGGATGTTTCAGAGTAAAACAAAAACGGATTTAAAAAAAAAAAGGAATAACAATTTCCATTCATTTTTGTATTGAATGAAAGAGAAAAGTGAATGAAACAAATAAATTATGCATAACACTTTATATTTTTTTTACTAAAATGTAATTAACATTGCAGCATCCAGGACGACACACGAGTATGCTAAGGACTTCAGCAAAAAAGCCTTCATGACAGACTCCGTACTCAGAGTAGTACGGTACGGTGCAATGTGCGATGATGGTTGATTGGAGGAGGAATGCGTTTGCATTCGAAATGTGTGCGGCAGAAAAAAAAATGAGCGCCAACACCACCGACGACGACGTCGGAATTTCCTCCATATTTGTATTCATCTGCGTCGTCCTTTCAATGATGATGACGCGGAGCCGGAGGAGGAGGAATTCATTTCAGCAGTGTTCCTTGTTGATGCACAAGGCACAAGCACACCGCACAGCATGTTCTGAAACATGAGAAAACAAAAAAGGGTTTGAGACAAAGGAAAGCCTATGACTACTGACTAGCTATCTGTCGAGTGTTGAGCTAGTGGAGTTCGAGTGGAGGTGTGATGGTAAAATGGTTGATGAAAATTTCATAAATGGTGTACGAGCGTTTATAGTTCGTCGACGTACCTATACGGGCAACATCAAAACGCGAAAACTCTTTTTCGAAGGAAGTTGTAACGATTTCCCGTGTCGGTTGTTGCAAACGTTTTATACATGCATTTGTATCCCATGCTGGGTTTTGTTTTCATTCCATTTTTTTTGGCAAAATAAAGTTAGAGGCACTCTTACATTGATAAGGGAACGGGTTGTCCATTTTGCGCTTTCAAAAGAGTAGGGCTGGGATTCTTAACTATTGAAAATGGTGATTCTGCCACAGTCATATATCGTGCTTTAAGAGGAGAGGAGATCATGGTTTACATAATCGTCCAACTACGCAAGCAATTGGCAACATTGTAAAAAATTTGAAGATATTGGCACTGGATTGGTTGCAGATATTGTAAGGCCTGTGCAACATCGTTTCGCTTGTACCACTGAAAATATCGCTGCTGCAAGTGTAAGTGTTGCTGAAGACCCAAATGTGTCGATTCCTTGTCGTTCTTAGGAATTAAGGCGTATTTTGCATTTGGGTCTACACCTACATCCATATAAAGTCCAGCTCACACAACAACTGAAGCCAGCTGACAATTTACAGCGTCGTACATACTTCAAATGGGTGCTTGAACAACAGGCGATGGACGGCAATTTTTCGAACAATATTTTCTTCAGCGACGAAGCACATATTTCACTCGGTAGTCGGTGGGTATGTTAATAAACAAATTTGTCGTATTTGGGGTTCTGAGAATACTCAAGTAATTGAGGAGAGGCCATTACATCCACAAAAAGTCACTGTTTGTTGCGCTCTTTGGTCCGGCGCGGAGGTGTGATTAGACCTTACTTCTTCGAAAACGTCGATGGAGCGTCACCGTCAATTTGGATCGTTATGGTGATATGATAACCGACTTTATTTTTGCCTGGTATTGCAGAATACGACTTGAAGAATATGTGGTTTCAACAAGACGATGCCACATGCCACACAACTCAGGCAAATATGGCTTTATTGGAAGAGACATTTGCTAGCCGCGTAATTTCTCGTATGGTGGGGATATCAACTGGCCACCAAGATAATGCGATTTGACACCGCTAGAGTTTTTTTGTGGGGCTACGCGAAAGACCTTTCTTTTGCAGATAAACCTTTAACTCTTGAGCTTAAAACCAACATTCGTTAAGTTATGGCTGAGATACCGACCAATATGTGTCAAAAAGTGGGCTAAAATTACCTCAAAAGAATCGATGCTTGCAACAATTCTCGTGGTGGTCATTTAAATGATTTAGTTTTTCACACATAATGTCAACCGTAGAACTTTATACATAAAAAGAAATATCATGAAAAACAATATTTTATATGTGTTTTATTTACGTTTACTTTTTAAACTGCAAAATGGATAACCCTGTAGGTACAAATCCGAAAAAGGAAAAACAAAAATCAGTTAGAAGTGATTTCCATCCCAGGAACGGTTTAAAGGTTACTATAAAGAAAAGCAAGAGGAAGAAACCTTGACAAAAAATCCTATTTTCCGCAATCTGTATCTCAATAAAAGGCGTTTTTCACGTAAAGTCTAGGCGTGCGTTTGAGCTAGAGTGGCGGACAGCTAAGGTCTGCTTGAAATCGAATGTTTGTTTAATTTTTCTGTGTGGGGTTTTTTAACAAATAAGGTGCGAAAAAAAGAAGTGTCTGTAAAGTGTATAATTTGTTGAAAAACAGTTACTTTTTTACATTTACATTTTTTAATATACATATATCAATATAGTCATTTGAATTATGTAACTGTTTACAATAACAGTGAAGTATATCATAAATCCGTTTAATAGTGAATTTAGTCCGGAGTTGATTCACTTTTTTAATTACAAATTTTTTCTGGCAATATACTTTGAAAAACTGGACCTCTTATTGTATCAGTGTTTTAATGAAATAGACAATGTCAAAGGCAAATAAAGCAAACTCATGGGTTTCAGCCGTCGTCGTCGCTTATAGTATGCCTAGACTGGCTAGTTCATAAGCAAAAAAATTGGAGTTACAAGTATAGTTAAAGTCGTCATTGTAACCATCATTCTTCCCTAAAAACCTCTCCAACATCCCTGTTGTCCCTTACTACCTAAATCTATCCCGCTCATTTGTATTCCCAATAAGCAATTAAGTTAAAGGGGTATGAGAATTTCCCACAAAATAAAGTTAAAGGGCATGGGAATTTCCCTTACCCCTTTAACTCAATTGCCTATAGCTAATGCTTAAATTAACTTAGATTTTATTTTCAAAAATTAACAAAAATAAGAAATCAGTTCAAGTTCCCATCTTTACCAAATTTCTTTATAAGCCCACGTATAAAATTCATGACAGTCAAAAAGGTCACGACTTATATATTATGATAGATCGATTAAACTCTCATATGTATAAAGTTCTTTCTGCCAACGCACTCTGGTGTGGAAGCATTGAATAATCGTTTTTCGATTACAACATGTTTACTACGCCTATTTCCTCAATAAATTATTCACCATCCGTCATCAACTGTACTATACCTACATACTCGTATATCTTTCATCTACTATGGTAGAAATGGGTGTATAGTGTACATTTGTGACATTCATGCACAAGACAACCTCCTCGTCCTCATACCATTACTTTAACATTTAATATCTTGTCATTTAGACTTAAAGATAGAGCTGGAACTGATGTGTCTGTCTTTTCATTTGTGTGATGGCTGTGGAAACACTTGTGTAACATACCTCACCGTCACCATTTCTACTAGTAAACTATCACCAGCTAAATTTATCAATCATGTAGGAAGAGCCATCATCAGGACAGGAGCCATCCAGGAAGCGCAGTGTATGCATCCCTACAATCTATTCACATATAACTTTGTCAAGTTTCCATTTATTCCATCTTGAGTCAAATTGATTTGCACAAATGGCGTGATGATGATCATCATATATACTCACATGTCATATTTCATATAAACTGTACCTATAGATGTTCTTGTTCTCTTATTCATCTACATATGTAGGTAGGGGAGCGGGGGGCTAGTTGTAACAGGGGTAAGTAGTAACACGCATTTTTTACCTATATAATAGAACAATTTTATTTTTTTTTTCAACTCAAACTTTTATTTAATGCGCAATGCATCATATAAGCACAGTCAGTATCCCACTGGACGTCATAGGAAGCGGCTGTGTGCATGCGCTCTGATAAGGTAAGTTTCTGGAACTTTTTTTGTTTATAAGAATTTGACTAGCATAGATTTCAAATTATTTAGCAATTTTTGCTTAATACAAATATATTAAGCATTTATTTAGCTTGATTATTATTTACTTTAATTTGACATCAAGTAATATTTTTTTTTTTAATAACATTTTATTCAAAAAAAGTCCCTGTGGGGTAAGTTGTAACACTTTTATGGGGCTAGTTGTAACATGTTACAACTTGCCCCGTACTTTTTGTATTAGTTCTTTGAAATTACGTGGGTTGACTTACACTTCTTCAAATCCAAATCCAAATCCTGCCAAATCCAAATCCTGCCAAATCCTGCAAGCAAGGAATCTGAAACAGATATGAACATTACTGCCCCTAGCTTGACAACAAATCTTTCTTATACAGGATCATTCGATAATTGTTCTTTAGATATAAGTGTCAGTGAAATCATAAATTCTCTGGAAAATTGTGACCCAATAACTTCAAACTTTACCAAAGAGGACACTTTATTTAAAACAGATGTACGTGGAGGTATATCTGACTTTGAGCCGACTCCTGGACCTTCTGGCCTTCAAAAGATTAAAGATTTCTCTCCATCTAAAATAAGACCTTACCCGAAAGCTCCACCACGAAAATTGACTAACCGCCCTCAACGAAAAAGAAAGTGCTGTGTCCTCACAGAAACGCCAGAGAAGAACGAATTACAAAACGAATATGAAGAAAAGTTAAATAAGATAAAGAAAAAACAAGAGACGAAAAATAAGAAAAGCAACGGGAAAAAGGGCAAGGAAAACAATAAGAGAAAGTTGGCTGAAAGACAAGGGATCAAAAAAGTAAAAAAGAAAGTTTTAAGGTCCGAATCGGAATCTGAACCTGAGGAATGGTTTTGTTTAGCTTGTGGAGAAGCTTATGAAAATTCAAACGTGGAGTGGATACAATGCATTATGTGTAAGATGTGGGCACATTTAAAATGTGCAACGGGAAATAAGATCTCATTTGTGTGTCTCAATTGTAATTCCGATGATAACAACTGATTTTAGGGCTATGAGCCTAAACTTCCTTTTAATTTTAAGAAAGAATATATTTTTGTTTACTTTTGTTTTGTTTGTTAAAAATGAAGTTCCTTTTAAGTTTAAGAATGAATATTTTTTGTTAATTTTTGTATACTTTTGTGTTAGGTTAAACATTAAAAATGAAGTTCCTTTTAAGTTTAAGAATGAATATGTTTTTGTTTATTTTTCTATACTTTTTTACCTAATCTTTGAGCGTGTCCGAAGTCTTTCACGCAAAATAAAACTTTATAAAATATAAAACTGGTCTTTTATTCCTCACGTTACAACTTGCCCCCAGCCTGTTACAACTAGCCCCAATCACGGGGTAAGTTGTAACACTCGTCATTTTTTTTTTAAATCGTTTCTACAAAAAGTCGTTACAGGTTTGATTACATTTTTTTTTGAAATCGATATTTAAAAAGTTGTAAATTGGAATGGTATTGCTAGATTTCCTAAAAACGAAACAAGTAAGCTTTCAGAGCCAAAAAACAAAAAATTGTTACAACTAGCCCCCCGCTCCCCTACTCATGCACAAATATAGAGAAAGCTAACAACAAAGGACATCTCTCTGCAGGACATCTTTAAGGAAATTCTCATTAGAACTTCTACCCTAATTTGTTGTCATAAAAAGTTGGAACACTTTATGTTCCTACACAGTTCTCTGTGAGTCTGGATTTCTACATCAACATACATATTTGCCATTTAACATTATAACGTTAAGCCTTCAAAACTATAAGGTCTAATATATTCATTTCCCAGGATAATTGATGAATGTGATAGAAATGATTACCAAGTTTTCCAAAAAGTGTCAAAAGAATATTTCTAACGCAAAATGGGGTTCAACTTAATGTTTTGGTTAGATTTTAATGTTTGTGGTACGGAATATAGACAAATTTGCAAATTCTCTAACCCAATTCGAATAGTCTGTCTCTGGTAATAAAAGAAAGGCAGTTTAAGTTTAAAGACTCATGCTATAAAGAATTTTTATTTTAAGAGTTTAGTATGAGACTTTTCATCGAAATTTTATGACTTTTGAAATGGTATTATGTATGTTTATGTACCTCCTTTAAGTTGTAAACGACATGTTTAAAGAAGGTAATATCTAAAGTCCATCGTCAACAACCTGATAGGTCCTTATCAGTGTGGGTCGACCAAATATGCCCATAATGGCATCAAATCGATACCCATCACCCTTTTATCGACTTTAAGGCCACATATGACAACATCTACAGGAACGAATTGTATAGAACCATGTCTAGTTTTGGCATCCCTGGCAAATTGTCTGTTTGTGCAGGATGACCTTGGAGAAGTAACGCAGGTTGGAAATAACTAAACAGAATATTTTGATGTCAAAAACGGCTTTAGACAAGGTTATACGCTGTCATGTGATTTTTTTAACATAGTCCAAGGATGAAAGCACTTTGGGTCGTTTCGAGATCAAAGTTCTTGGCCTGAACATAGGAGGTGAGTGGAGGAGAAGATGTAACGACGAGCAGTACAACAACGAAGACTTGGCCACGAGGATAAAAGTCAAACACCTTAGATGGCCAGGTCACGTAGAGCACATGGAAACCAATGCTCAATGCTCTTGCTTGGAAAGTCTTCGAATCCAAACTGGGGATAAGGTTGCCATACAAATGGAAAGTGACATCACCTAACTTGGAGTGCGCAACTAAAGGCATCTAGCTAGGGACCAAGCTAGATGGAAAAGTTTGTAGGGCTCCCTAGTTCACACAGAACAGGAGTGCCACATGAAGTGAGTAAACAAGTTAACCTATTTAAAATACGTTAAAGAACGAAGAATACATTTCACTGGTCATAATTAATTTAATAATTTGTAACAATTTTATCATCCTCACACTCAGAAGATCAAAACAAGACCGTTGTGAAGGTTGATCTGGCAACGGGGAGGATGTTGTCCTGATCCAAGAGCCATGGATTTTGAGTTCCATTGTTCGAGGACTCAAGACTGCTGGGAACTACACACTGTATGAAAGAAAAAGGAAATTACAATGGTGGGCCTTAGAGCTAGACTCGATCAGAAGAGAATGTAGGAAACTCTTTAACCGAGCCAAAACCACAAGACTAGCTTCTGACTTGGATTCTTTTAAAGAATCAATAAGAAGTTATAAAAAAATACTTAGCAAATCTAAGCATTCCTCCTAATCTGCGATGGAAGAAACTTCCGAGACCTCTAGGCTACGAAAAATTCTTTCAACTAATCCAGCGATATCAAGCTGTCTGAAAAGTGCAAATGGATCCTGGACAATTTCAAGTGAAGAATCGCTGAACCTACTACTGGATACTCAATTTCCTGGTAACTCTCAAACCGCAACTTATAACAATTTATTAAATTCGTTCAACCCCGAATAACGCATTAGTTATCGAGAATCAGACCGAATTTAATGTACCTTGTGGTAATATGGTGGACTGTTTTAGAAAAGGCTACATATAAGCCGCGACAAACTAAATAATGTCCAACGTTCAGCTTGACTATGTATAAGCGGAAAAGTGTTGCACTGGTTCTAACCATTAGTCGTGTTTACTATAGGCTCTATCTTTTTTATTATTTTTCCTATAGAAATCGTCTTTAAATATTTGTAGTGGTGTCAATTTTCACTGAATAAGTGAATTTAGTTTTTGGTTTATTTACTTTAATTATGAAATAATTGTGTTTAATAGTTTTTTAATCAATTTTAATTGTGTTTAATTTGTGATATATTGTTTAAAACAAAAGTTCTCCCCGGTAAGGTGTGCAGTATTTTTTGTTTGTTCCAAAGTGTTCCCTTGTCTATGTGTGAGTGCTCTTTGTTTTAAAATATATTCCAATTTAATTTTCCCCTATTTTCTTTGTTCGATTGAACTGATTCCACCTTTTTGTTTTTATTTTGTTTTTATTTTAATACATTTTTTTCACCAAAATGTCAAGGACTTGCGTAGGTCAGATAGTAGGAGCTTGACTTAATTGCGACTCTTGTTGTAACACCTAGGTTCGAGTCCCGCCCCGTGATTATTATTATTCTTATTTTTTTTTTTTTTTTTATTATTATTATTTTTATTATTCTTTTTTTAAACATAAATATATCTTTATTTTTTTTATTTTATTTATTTCATTTAACACTCCTTTGCAAATATGGATTGCTTCAATAAAAACTGCCAAGAGGGTTCCAATAATAATCCACTATTTGCTTGTTTCGGACCCTGTGGTAATCTTTACCATGCAAAATGCGTTGGTTCAACGAATGCATTTATTGAAAAAATAGCCAATTCAAAATTTGCTTACTGGTACTGTCACGAGTGCCGTAAGCTCTCTGTATCCCAACTAGCTTTTAAAATGTCTTCTTTTAAAGCTGACATTTTAAAACTTTCTAAAGACTTTGAAGGGCTACTGAAGTCATTCAACACTGCAGTTTGTAAGTTAAATTCATACTCTGTAACCAACATCATGGTTGACAATTCTACTTCGACAAATGATTTACGACAACCCAATATTCCTTCTACTTTCTCTTCTGCAGGTGAAGATATTCTCGCGCAATCAGGTTCTGGTGTTAATAACGCAGAAAGTGTACCTGACAAACAAAAGAAAAAGTCTAAAAAAAGAAGCCGAGAAAATTCTGAGCTTGCTAGAAATTCTACCCCCCCCCTCAAAAAGAACAAATGTCAACATCACCCCAATACCTATTGATCCTATCCGAACCCCCCATATACCTCAAACTTCTGACTCAAATTCAGCTCCCAGTAGCGACTCCGTTACAGTAAAAACCAATTCCATCCCCATCAAAGCTGTTTTGAAACCAAAAATTATTTTTATATCTCGTCTGGACCCCGTTACAACGCCAGAAGATATAACTTCGCATTTAGTATCTACCAAGAGCATACCTTGTAGCTCATCCATTAGGTGTTCTAAGATAAGTAAACCAAACAGCTTTGTTTCCTCTTTCAAAATAGTAACGAATCCCACGTTCTTCGATCCCATTTGCAATACTAATATATGGCCCGCTGAGACTTTGGTCAAAGAATTTTCACAAAGTCACAAACGAGGTGTTTCTATGAAAACCAAGCCAAAAAACTCAACAGGCTTGCCCTCTTCTACCAAAACGTAAGGGGACTTCGTAGTAAGACTGCTGACGTTTTTCTTAACTCCCAATCATTTCCACATGATGTATTCGTTTTGACAGAAACTTGGCTTAATTCAAGCTTTTCCGACACAGAACTTTTCAGTCAAGAGTTCGAAGTTTACAGAAACGATCGTCATGTTGGTAATGCAAAGGATTTAGGTGGAGGTGTTCTCATAGCGGTAAAAAATACATATCTCTCTTCGTCTGTATCTTTTCCATTTGAACTATCAATTGAACTGGTCTGTGTAAAGTTAATGGTACAGACTAAGACAATTTTCATTTTAAACGTTTATATTCCTCCAAAAAGTTTAGAGTCTGTTTATAGCGAACTCTCCTTGGCATTAGACTTTGTTATCAGTTTGTCCTGCTCTGACACCAATATCTTACTTCTAGGTGACTTTAATTTACCACACATTGATTGGATTCCATCAGAAGACGAATCTTGCTTTGAAGCCTCTCTCTCTTCTTCACAATTGGAACTATCTTTTCTCGATAAAATCCTCTTTACTGACTTACAGCAAACAAGCTGTATTAAAAACTCAAAAAATCGAATTCTCGATTTAGTATTTTCTTCTGACGCTATTAGTACTCTTGTTCTAGAATCTAGATCAGGAATTACTAATATTGATAAATATCACCCCCCCTTGGACATTTTTCTTGACTTAAGTAATCACCTTACTGAACACAGTAATTCCTTTGATTGCTTATATAATTTTGACTTCAGAAAAGCTAATTTCCAGTTGTTGTCTGAAGATTTAATCACTTCTGGAATTGCTGATACCTTAGCATTTTTTAATATTGACGAAGCAGTTTCAAATTTCTATAAGATCTTTAATAATTGTTTAGAAAAAAATGTACCTTTAAAGAAATCAAGAAATACAAACTTTATCCACCCTTGGTACACGAAAGAATTGCGTTTACTGCGTAACAAAAGAAATAAGGCATGGAAAAATTATCTCAAAACTCTGTCTCCAATCAATTTCTCTTTTTATGTTGAACTTTTTAACGAATTTAAGTCTCTTTCAAATTTTTTATATGCTATTTATGTTTCTGATATGGGCACCTCTTTGAAAGGGAATCCTAAAAAATTTTGGAATTTTGTAAACTTAAAGAAAAAATCAGATGGCTTTCCAGTTAACTTCACTTACAAGAACCTTTCGTTAGATAAAACTGTTGATATCTGTAACGCTTTCGCGACAAATTTCCGTGAGTCATTTGTTAATAGCCCTCAAGAAGTTGATGAAGTATATTTTCACAATCTTCACTCCTTTTCGCAGACTAGCTGTAGTCACATCCCTGTGCTACAGAGTACGGTCCTTGATCTTTTATCCGTGTTGAATGATGACTGCTCAGCCGGTCCCGATGGTATACCCCCGATAGTATTAAAAAAGTGTAGTAATGCTTTAGTTGAACCCCTTACGTTCTTATTCAAACTTTCTCTAAAAACAGGCAAATTTCCCAGTTTATGGAAGAAGGCATTTCTTACACCAATTTTCAAGAAAGGTAACAAGGCGGATATAACAAACTACAGGCCCATTGCAAAGCTTTCTTGCATACCTAAATTGTTTGAACAAGTTGTTTGTGAAAGTGTAGCATTTTCTAGTAAAAATCTCATTTGCGAACAGCAACATGGTTTTGTGAAAAAAAGATCAACCGTTACTAATCTCCTCACATTCTCAAACATATGTTCAAACGCTTTAGAACAAGGTTATGAAGTTGACTGCATATACACTGACTTTTCCAAAGCTTTTGACCAACTTAGCCACGGAATTATTTTATTTAAACTTAAAGCTCTTGGTTTTCCACCATTTTTCTTAGCTTGGATCAAATCATACCTTGAAAACAGATCCTATGAGGTAAAATTTAGAAATTGTCATTCTGAACCTTTTGTTGCTCAATCTGGTGTTCCTCAGGGAAGCCATCTTGGCCCTTTTCTATTCATCCTATCTATAAACGACGTATCGTCATGTCTACGCTCAAGTGATGTTCTTATTTTTGCTGATGACATGAAAATTTTTAAGATAATAAAGTCCACCCAAGATCGCATCCTTTTACAAGCTGACATTGATAGTTTTACATTTTGGTGTGGCAAAAATAGCCTTACCCTCAACCCTTTTAAATGCCATACGATAACTTTTACTAAAAAACGAATCGGTAGTGTATTTGATTATTGTATATCAAAGCAAAAACTCGGTCGCGTCTCCACATTTAAAGATTTAGGTGTTCATTTTTGTTCCAACTTAGAATTTACACATCACATTAACTTTATTGTTAATAAAGCAAGTTCTATGCTTGGTTTTATAAAACGCTGGGCAAGGGAGTTCAATGATCCCTATGTTACTCTTTCTTTATACAATTGTCATGTTCGTCCTCATCTTGAATATGCTTCGCAGGTATGGAATCCCTATTACGAAATTCATAAGAAACGTATTGAATCAATTCAACATAATTTCATTCGCTTCGCCCTAAAGGGTCTTCCGTGGGAAGATCCTTATGATCTTCCTCCCTATGAACATCATATTCAACTTCTTCAATTGCAAACTCTCCATCAAAGGCGTGTTAATAATGATTTAATTTTTTTTCATCAACTCATTAATGGTGAAATTGATGCACCTTATTTGCTATCTTGTATACATTTAAATTACCGAGGCGGAACTCATTACCTGCGTACTTTTGACTTTATACATATTGACTTCCATAGAACTAACTATGGAAAGAATGAAGCTTTAAGTCGAATGAGCATTTTATATAACTTAAACTGTTCATCGATTGATTTAAATTTAAATAAGGTGGGATTAAAATCATTATTTAGAACCAGTGCTCCACTATCGTAAACGTCATGTTAATAATTCATGTTAAATGTTAATAATTATTTGTTTTGTATTTTGTGCGTGTGTTAGGCTATAATTGTATTATTTTCTTACTAACAACTAACACATGCACTTATGATGAGCCTCTGATCGTAGTGTGACGCTTGTTGTAAGCTAACTACTTTCTGAAAACTCTGAAGTGTAAAAAAAAACCCCCAACTGCAATTCGACAGAAACATCCAGATTTATATACCCTTCAGATCTTTCTGTTAGGATAGGGCTTTCCTGGAAGACGAGTCAATCCACTTTCACACCGATATGGATCAAAAACAAATTAATGGGTTGATGGAGTTGTGTACTCTGAAACACTGAAATTAATTCGCCCATTCCGCCTTTCCAATCATTTTAGCGTGTTCACGAAAAACATCTGGCCTACACTAGATTTAAAGCTCTCAAGGTTCTTGCTATCTCTAAGTCTAAGCAGATTGCATATAAGCTCGATAATCGGTATCATAACCAGGCACTTGCAGAACCTGAGGGAAAGGAAGAAACACTTCTTCACTGCATCTGTATATGCCCTGCTCTAGCTCAAAAACGCAAAAATTATCTAGGAGAATTCTTCTTTAAAGATCTAAACGATCTAAATCATATTAGCATAATCAGCCTCTCACGTTTCGTAAGGAAATCAAACTGGTTCCATTGAGCTTTGCAGAAAGCCTAAAGATTCATGTGGTATCACAATGGGCCATTAAACTGGCCTAAGTGTGTCCTCCTCCATCAAGGACAGCCACTTTAGGCGCCAGTAATAGCTATCATTGAAATCGATCCGGACAAATTTTTGAATCCATATTTGACGGTGTTTCACGTTGATTACAAATGAAAATTATATACCGATCGATCGGAAATCACAAAGAATTTTTTTGAGAAAAAAAGTATAGTTACACATTTCTTTTGCTCTAAAATGTATTTCTTCCGGACGGAAATTCATTTTCCTGAGCAGCTAATTCTTTGATGTCCAAAAATGGAACGAGTCGTTCCAATGATTTGTGTTTCAATTTATTCAATTCCAATGATAGATTTCTGTCAGGAAAATTTTGTCGGCTGCATTTTAATCAGGAACAACTTTGGCTGTTTATGATTATTTATTCTTTGTTGACTCCTGTGCCCGGTCCGTTGCAGTGTTTAGAGGTAAAGATAAATTATTTAAAAAAACAAAACATATAGAGCGAGAGTATGATTTCATTTGATTGAGTGAATTGTTGAAAAATTTAACATTTAAATCTTATTTTTCTGAAATATTAACCAAATAGAAAAAAACTATAAGAAACCAAAAATAAAACTGTTTTGTACACCTTTAATATGCCAAGGACACAGTGTGAGCATTAGGAAAAGAGGGAAGGGTTAGATAGGAGGTGCCGGTGTACATTGATTTTGAATTCCTGCACATTGCAATGATAGGTAAAGATAGAGCGTGGCAAGGCATTCCACATTCGCGTAGTACGGCTATAAAATGAATCTCTGTACTTCATAGTACGGCCGAAGTTGGGCTCAAGGGTAAACTGATGGGCATTCCTAGAAGCACGGGTATTACGGTAAAATTGTTTAAGAGGAGGAATGCAACTGGCTATTTCACTAGAGCAAAGTCCGTTAAAATAACGGTAAAAAAGGGTAAGACAAGAAACTTTACGACGATGTTTTAGCGGCGTAATCGTGTTGATGATGTTAATGTCACCAATCTTTTAAAAGACTCTTCTTTATATACTGTCCAAGAGGCTTAATAAAGTTACTGGAGCATCAGCCCAGAGATGAGAGTTATATTCAAGTTTTGGAAGTATATAGGTTTTATAGATTGTATCCAGATCAGACGGAGAGAAAAATTTCTTCTAGCTTCTCAAAAAAACTAGACATCTTGTGGTATTTTTGGCGACATCACGTATGTGATCGCTCCACAAAAGGTGGTTGCTGTTTCAGTTTCGTTGATGCAAGTGCCACTCATAGATAGTGCCAAAGAGGGTATATCTCGCTTTAACGGTACAAGACAGCATTGGGTTTTCGAAGCATTAAATTTCACACGGTTTTTTATTCCCCATTGTACAATGCTGTGTAGATCGGAATTTAATGAGCTTCTCATATTTTGCCGTTGCAGTTCCACATCCGAAGAGGAGGGTTGTGAGTCTGGAAACGAATATGAAAAGCTTAGAGTGCAATTGTCAGCGAAACAATATATTGGATTAGAACAATCAGACAGGAGATCATTTATAAAAATGAGAAAAAGGGTCGGAGACAAAATGGAGCCCTGGGGCACACCAGCATTTATTTTATGGGTTTCAGACTTGAATCCGTTCAAAACAACTTATATTAAACGGTTCGAAAGAAAATCTTCTAATTCAACGAAGAAGAGATTCGTCAATACCAAAAGCACGCATTTTCGATAAGAGAGCAAGATGCCAAACTTTATCAAATGCCTTTGAAATATCAAGTGCAATAATCTTACTTTCTCCAAAACGATGTTAAGATTTGTTCCACTGTTCGGTGAGATGAACCATAAGATCACCATTGAACCTATTGCTACGAAAGCCGTATTACCGGTCATTAAGAAGCTTCCGTTCCTCAAGATATTTCTTCGAGTCAAAGCTTATTATAGAAGGGAAGAATCATGTTTGTCTGTATGCAAAAAATGACCCGTGTTACAGCAACAAATACCGAAAACAGGCTGCATGGGAGGACTTATCCTGTATTCTGGGCAGATCAGGCAAGTAGATTTGTCTAATACTTGAATATAACTACTCAATATATATATTTAAAATATATTTATAGTGGAAGAATGCAAAAAAAAATAACAATGTTCCGAGTGGTTGAGGCTACTCGGGCAGTATTAAATGGGTCCATTTCAAAGCTTGCGGTTCCTTATTCCTTACGTAAAGGTTCCAGCTTAGTATGTTTTGTTAATTCATATATTTATTTTTTTTTTGTTTTAAAGCGACTGAGGGAACTACAGCGAGGATCCAAGTCAGGTTGAGGCGAACTCATTCGAAGAAATGAAAGACATTGTTGGCGGTTATGATGAAACCCTGTGTTCTCAAGCCACAGTAGATATGCCAGGTCCTTCGAATTCCGAAGCTTCGACCTCTACAAGAAGAAAATTGAGCAAGGGATACTCTGTTGCTGCCGTGGATAAACCGATTGAAAACATCGAAAAGAAGGCGCCCGATGGAGACATTTTTTCAGAGCATTGCTCAACAAGTGGAACACTTCAACCAACGACGACAAATAAATTTTCAAAGCAAAATTCTAGACGTGTTGGCTGAAGAGTTTCTGGAAGATGAGTAATAGATTTTCATCAAGAAGAAAATACTGTTGAATCTGAATTTGACCCAGGAGCTTCAATGCTAACCATTACAAATTTGTAATTTGCGTCCACTAAAGCTGTATCGAACTGAAAGAGAATAGAAATTTCAGGTTCGATGAGAGACGCTTTTTGCTTTCCTGCGAGAAAGAGAAAATCTATTTTCATTTTTAGTCACACGAAAGAACTCGACCGAGTCGGTCGATCGAGAGGAAAACGTTTAAATTAATAAAAGAAAAGATGGTGTTTTTTTTGGCCTTGCCTTTTTCCACATTAAAATATTGTGTTTTATTTGATTCTTGTTCGGATTTTCCTCAAGCGATGAGAATTGTGGAAAAACACTTTTTGTGGTTAAAATTGAAGGTACCTGAGTTCCGTGGAGCAAACATTCTTATATTCTTGCCATCAACTGCTCCTAATCAATTAGGAAAGTTTCAGGTTTTTAAAAAAACTATTTTACTATTCCTTCATATTCTGAGACATACGCATATAGATTTTCTTAAGACGAGTATTGAAAGCAGGAATTGTTTGAATGATGCAATTTCGAACAGTTGTTTTTCCCATCAAAAATCGGAATGACAAATCAGAAAAACTGGCTCCAGTAGCGAGGAATCTGTTAGAAAATCAAGCAATAAAATATTCTTAAATAAAATATGGGTACAATATGTTGTACCGTAGTGTGAGGCAAAGTTTTTCCTTTGAACTTATAAAGTCCATCGTTTTTCGGAAAAGATTGTTCTGTGGTGCAATATCATCTTGGATTTTATTTAAAATAAAGTAAAATTGTTCTTTAGTCATGCGAAAATATTCGTAAAATTTCATTGAGTATTTTTCCAAACGTTGAAATAATGGAAAATATTCTCCGTGAAGTTTTCAGGCACGATATAAAGGATGTACTTGGTAAATTCGTCTTCGGAAACTGTAACTTTTTCAATTTTCAATGCATGGTATATTGCCAAAAGCAACAATAATTTACTTCTTTTTTGTACATTCATAATTTTTATAAAAATACTATTCTTATTTTCTTTTCAATGATGAAAACCAATGATAGCCATTACTGGCACCTTATCCTAACCTAACGCTAACCTATAAGTGTAATCTTCAAGTAAACCCACTATATTTTGTCCAAAATCCCTGAAAAATTCCTTGTTTTAAAAAATTTAAATTTATAATTACAAAAAATTACCCTTTATCTATGATTTAAACATACCATTAAAATTATGTACAGGTAAATTTATTAGAAACAATAATAATAAGGGACGCATCTATTTGTCTTAATTAAATTATTTTAAAACACCAACCTGAACCTGAAACATTTAAGTGAAAAGCTCTCCAAAATAACTGAAACATAGTCGGTGGGGTGGTTCTGGGGGTAGATAGGTTAGGTAATATCAAATGCCACAACATTCAGAGAAAAATTAATTAACATAGCTGTTCATAACCCAAAGTCGCTTAATTGCAGTGTATTTCATTTCCGATGTCACACAGCTACACCTAATTGTAATGGCCACACAATAAAGACCTAACTAACTGTCACACCATATTATTAGGTCGGTTTCTCGCTATTCTCAGTGTTGACGATTGAACTTGGACTAGACGCTTGTCGTCGTCGGTCGGGCTCGGGCTAGGGCTCGGGTTCGGGTTTCGGGACCGGGGGTCAGGACGGGGTAAAATCGGGAATGTGACCCGTAATGAAAGGAAGGAAGTCTTCTGCACAAAAGACAACCACAGCAAAGAGCAGGAACACTGAACAGCAACACCAGAGAGATGCTGCTTAAATTTATTTGGATGTTCTGTATATCGAGGCTATATATATAGATACCTAATGTTGTAGATACACATGTAGCTTTTTTTGGCACAAAGCCAAGAGCCAACTTCAACGGTCCAGTTGTTCCAATTCCGTTTTCGAGCTGTGTTAAAATGTTTAACTTTTGATGCAATTAGCAAAGTGGTGATACAAGTTAAAGCGTTAACACAACTCGTCCAAATGATTTTGGGAAGAGAGGTGGGGGCTTGAGTGTTGATATTTCTCTGGATATAGCCGGTTGGAGGTGGGTGTTAAGAAAAAGGTATAGATGTGCGAATATGTGTGTTGTTGTAGCCTTATGTAACATTCAAACTCTGATGTTTCCGGGTCAATGTGAAAACAATTTTTCATCTTTATTATGGACAATTTCTTGGAACTATAGAGACCATTCCTATGTGAATGCGAACGTTTAAAAATGTCTAGCTAATTGGTTTTAAGGTACAAACACAATTTAAAACGGTTTGTTGTTTTATGAAATATTCTAGAACCTGTACTTGAATATCTAAATTAACGAACTCAGGTGTGTTTAAATTGCTACGTACCCGTATAAAAAGTTGATACCAAATGCCCATAGGCAGAATTGGTTATTGTTTCCAGGAGATACCTTCTCTTTAAATTTAAAGAAACCAAAAAAAAGACTTTAAATTATAAAATAGAAATAGAATTTCTTTAAACAAAAAGAAATCATTAAATAAGCTAATCCTGGGAGAGCAAAGCAATCACAAAAATAAATTAAGAAATATTGTTCTTTATAATTAGACCCCAGATACAATTTAAAGTTTGTTTATCATACTTCTGACACCTATGTAGGTATACTAACGAGTATAGAGTGAGCTTGAGCTTTGGTTATCCTGTACCTTCTAAACTAACTCAGTGTGGATGCAATTGTCTCACCACTTATCACTCAGACAAAAGAGAAAACTGACACAAGTTCTAGGACGATGAAGATGATGCTGATTCTGATGCTGGATGTTGATGATGACGACGAGGACGACTACGACGACGAGGACGACAAAGAACACAAACAGATTGTTGGAGTTTTTGGTTTTCTATCCTTGAACACATTATATAAGTAAACATATTCTACTATAGGTACTACCTACCTACTACTGGTACTATGGAGACTGAAGACTGGACTTAGTAGTATAGTTGTTTGCCTTTCATTTGTCTCTCAAAACTCATGCAGTTTACTTATTTTATTTAGGTATACAAACTCACTCATGTCGTATTCCTTTAGAGAAGTGTCCTTTTGTGTTAGGTCGTAGAAGTTAATGGGTGCACAAGACATGTTATGCACTCAAAATATATATCAAATAAAATTTCCATAAAACTTGTCACTGACAAAAACCAAGAGAAAAAGACTAGCCTACATTAATATCTAGAAGCATATACAGTACATAAATGTAAGGTATACAATTTTTAAGCTCGATTTCTGGCTTGGTCTGATATTAAAGAACCTATCTAGGTCCTACGTTTGGGTACTTTGTCTCGAAAATTAAATACAAAAATTCATTCAAGAAAAGCACAAGACACATCCTATTGTTGTAGTTAAGACAAATGCATTGTAGTACAAAGTAACTTGATGTTATCCGTCCTGTAAATGGGAAGGCTTATGTAATGTACATAAAGAATTTTACATTTCAGAGCCTAATGCTTCTGACTTGGAACATGTTTTTCAGGTGCATACATATTATTATGTAAAATTATTTTGTTGAAATATGAGAAGGTATACGTGTTTTAAATATTAATATTTACTTTATTTTGTTTAAGTCTTTGTTTAGCTAAGATTATATTTTATCCATAATGGGACTCCTTCAATATAATTCAGAGTAGAGATAGTATGGAGGGCAGGCGTTTAAAAACGGAAGGCACTATACCGATCCGTAACATACTACTGGATATGCGGTATGCGGAGTGGACTTCAGCCACCTCAAACTTGAGAGTTCTTCAAGCTCAAAGTTAGAAAACCAGACCAAACTTACAATTCTCAACCATTTGCTAAAACAAGATGTTATACAGAAAATTTACTTACTTACATACTTACTTAAAGTGACGCTACAATCCGCGGCGGACGTGGGCCTAAACCAACATGTGTCTCCAGCCAGCTCTCTACCTAGCTATCTGTCTCCAGTTTCGCACGCCAAGTTGGTTGAGGTCCTCTAGCACCTACATGCGCCACCTGAATCGCAGTCTTCCTCTGCTGCGCCGCCGTCCCTTGGGATTGGATTCAAAACCTTCCGGGCTGGAGCGTTGATGTCCATTCGCTCTTCATTACTAAGCCGCCTAAGTCGCTGGACTTACTTTTATTCTTTAAACAAGGTTAGTGCCGCTATGTCCTTCACTCTTCATCTATGCAGACGATATTAAAAATTACAAGCTGAATTTTTCTTTTAAAGCATCCTAAGACCCTCTCATCTTTCTTGGACAGCTTCCAGGTCCATGAGAGTATTATAGATGGTGATTTTAGATGCTTTACAGAGGACTTTACTACTTAATTGCCTTCTAAGTCCGAAGAAGCAGCGATTTGCAAGGGCTACCACAAAGTTATAGCTTTGTATGGTGACGTTTTGTCCAAGACGTGTCGTCGTTTATTGTCCTTTTTTGATGATAGTATAAACTTAGTGTTGCCTTCATTGAGCACTAAATACATCTTCTCAACTTCCGTCGCTATGCTCAAAAGCGCTCCACTGGTATCACGCTTTGATCTTACAAATATGTCAATATCATCAGCGTATGACGGTTGAGTTTTGCACAGTTTTTTTAAGAACCCGAAGGCTCTAGTAGCTTTGTTGGACAGAAAATCAATATCAGGTGAAATAAAATAAGCACCTGTTAGTCTACAAAGAGTAATAATTGGCCTATTGGCCGACACTATTTGATAGGAAAACACGTCAAATGGCTAGGCGTATTCTCAAATGACTTTTCCAGAAGCTTTATGGACGAGGCTTTATGAGCTCATTCATGTGCTATCACAAAGGGACAACAACTGGCCTAAGAGTTTTCTAATATATCCTGAACAGCCACTTCAACCTAACCTTTATTGTCTTACGAAATTTTGTATGAACAATGTTCTATCGAAATAACCAGTTGCATCCCACCTCTCAAAATAATCATGTAAGACTCGAACTACTAGAAATGTCCAACAGTGAGGTCAATTTCGGACGTACTGTCAAGTAAAGATATTCTTTCTTCAGCTGCACATTGGGAATGTGCAATTCATTATCCATCACTTCTGTTAATAACTATGTCCTCTCTAAACCGTCTCTATTTTTCTAACGGTTGCACATGGTTGAAACATTTAAAGGCTATTAATAACCCCTCTAAAGTTCGAAAATTATATAAAAAAAAACTTCTTCACATATTACATACGTTTTTTAAACCAACGCACGCAGCAGCAGTATCCGTGAATGTCTTTAGTTAAAAATAAAACTACCCTGAAATAGATTTTGCTGTTATATTTTCAATTTTAATTAAAAACATCCCAAAAATAGCTTCAACATGACCGAGACTGTTTAATATATTTATTTTTCTCCATAGGATTTAAATAAGAAATATCCATCCAATCTGGATCAGAAGTTATCAAAGCCATTGGCAAATACGAAAAAAAATTAAGAACAAAATAAAACTCTTTAATTTTTTCATCTAGATTGGTTCCCGCACTATAATTTAAAATTGTAAAATTGCCCTCTAAACTTTTCTATAAATATAGGTTAGGTATACTCGTAACTATATTCGCAATCAAGGCAAAATCAAGTCAATTGTTTTCAAAAATTTACATTTTTCGACGGCACACTTTGCAGGCGTAGAAAAGTTTTACGCTCCATAACTTAGTCCTTTTTACCTTATTGCTATTAAGTAGTCAAATTTTTGTTTTATTTTCAATTCCTATCAAGCTTTCAAAAACAAACAACGCAACGAGCAACAGCGAGAGGTAGAACGTATAGAAGAAAAACCTAAACTAAAATCTGTTTTCCATTTTCCGCAGTTGTCGCAAATTCAACAACAAAACAAAATCTACGAGTTTTGTTACGGGAACGACCGGCGGCGCGGCGCGGCGATATAGTGAAGAAGTTTTCCGGACCAATCTGCTCTGGGAAAACACATTCCCTAACTCAGGGGTCCCTTTGCCTTTCTTTCCCTTTCTTTATTCCTTAAATCTCTAATTTAAACAGTACTTCGATTCTAAACAGCAACTACTCTTTAGTATTGTTCCTTTAAGCAAACAGAAAGCAATTAAACGGCAATCAATTAGAAATTTTATGACAAAACTTTCTCCAATAATCCTCGCTATAGCCAGCAATACAAACGCAATATGTTTGTGTGTGTGCTAAGGAGAATTTTTGAAAATGGAGGTCTGATTTTAATCCTTTGCCATCGTGACCATTCGCTGCCGGAAGGAACTTATTTTTGTTGTTGATGTTGTTCTCCTTGAAAAGAGGCCACGCAGAAACTAAGATAAAATGCAAACAGGGTGCTGTCAGTAAAATTGGAATAAGAAAAAAATTAAAAAGCTGTTTTAAAATACATTGTACAACCCTCCTTGTCAACTGACTATACGTACATCAACTGTTTTCCTAATGTTGATAAATCTTGTAAAGGGTTTTCAATTGGCGCGGGTATATTTTGGTGCCCATTGGCGGCCATTTTGATTTGGTGCCTGTCAAATCTTTTGTCTATTATTCTGTTGTTTATGCCAAATCTTCATAGCAAGTTACACAGCACGTTCAAATAATAGAACTTTATTATCAAAATGAGTGTTCGTTAACGCAAACGTTGTGCGCATTGCGCCCATTTTACGGTAGACGTGGTGGTCCTTCACAGACGACTCTTCAAAGTTTGGTGGCCAAATTTGAGACGACCGGTTTAAATTAATAAAATAAGCAATCAACCAACACCCGTACGTTCAAGGAACGCAAGATCGGCTGAGAACATCACTGCTTCCGTGAAAGTGTACAGCAGAACCCGAAGCAGTCTATTCCTCGCCGTGCACAAGAACTCGGCCTTTCGCAAACTTCAACTTGGCGAATCTTGCGTGGGTACTTGGACATACACCCGTACAAGATCCAACTGACCCAGGATCTCAAAGTTTATGACCATAGACAACGCTGTTTGTTCGCTGACTGGGCTTCGAATTTTTTTGGAAGAGGACCCTTATTTTGGCCGAAAAATCATCTTTAGTGACGAGGCGCATTTTTGGATGAATGGCTGTGTTAACAGCAAAATTGCCGTATATGGGACGACCACAACACCAACCTACGCTAGGTTCACCAGGTGATAATTGATCCTTAAAAAGTTACCATTTGTTGTGGATTTTGGGCCGGCTGCGTAATTGGTCCGTACTTTTTTTGAAAACGACGTTAGTGAGGCGGTCACCGTCAACAGCGAGAGCTACATAACGATGATAACTAATTTCTTATGGCCAAATTGAACCATATGGACCTAGACGACATGTGGTTCCAGCAGGACGGCCGGCGCTACGTGCCACACAGCAAACGCCACGATTGAAATTTTGCATGGACGATATAAGAGTAAGGTTATATCTCGGAGGGGTGATGTGAATTGGCCACCAAGGCTATGCTATTTGACCCTGCTAGACTTTTTCCTGTGGGTTTTTTTTGAAGTCACAGGTCTGTGCAAATAAACCACAATCGACCGATGCCCGATGGCCATCGCTCAAATTCAGCCAGATCTATGCGGAAGAGTCATTGAAAATTGGACCACTCAGATCCGTGCCACCTTAACAAGCCGAGGATGGCATTTGAATGATGTCATATTTCACACTTAATGGCATACATGCGTCTTTCAAATAAAAAAATTATTTTGTTAATACCTCACACACAGCTTGTTTTATTCCATTTAAACATCTACTCGCCCTTTGAAAAACCCTTTAGGTTAGGTTAGGTTAAAGTGGCTGTCCATGATGGAATCGGACACACTTAGGCCAGTTTAATGGCCCATTTTGATACCACATGAATCTTAAGGCTTCCTCCTAAGCTCAATGGAACCAGTTTGAGTCCCTTACGAAACCTGCGAGGCTGATTATGCTAATATGATTTAGATCGTTTAGATCTTTAAAGAAGAATTCTCCTAGGTAATTCTTGCGTTTTTGAGCTATAGCAGGACATGTTCAGAGAAGGTGAAGAACTGTTTCCATCTCTTCCTCGTCCATACAGCGTGGCATGCTTTCCTATTAGACAGTGTCCGGTTATGACACCTTTTATCGAGCTTATATGCGATTTGCTTAGAGATAGCAAGCACCTTGATTGCTTTAAATCTAGTGTTGGTCAGATGTTTTTTGTGACCTGACACGTAGTGATGTTGTTCCACCTGATGTTTGCCTTCTTTATAGCGTCTTGAATTAGCAATAGTTTACAAGTAGCGATTGATATGCCAGCATTTGCCCAGTGTGGTAGGGTGGGCTGTACTGTACCGTTCCTGGCGAGTTCATCTGCCTTACAGTTACCTTGAATGTCTCTATGGCCCGGCACACAGAAAAGGTGGAATATTAAACTGTTGTGCCATCTCCATTAGAGATGATCGACAGTTATGGACTGTTATAGAGTTTGTAGAGACAGAGTCCAGAGATTTGAAAGCGGCCTGACTATCTGAGAAGATACGGATATCAGATGTTGATATCACGTTTTCTTTAAGCCCGGACAAGACCTCTTTTATCGCCAAAAGTTCCGCCTGGAACACGCTACAATGATTGGGAAGGCGGAATGAGAAGGCGTTAATGGATATGACCCCCCTTATATTTTTAATTATTTATTATTGCTTCAAACTTTATTGCTAAAAGAACTACTTTTAACTAAGGACTGGACCAAAAACAGAAATCCAGCCCTTTTCCAATCACACAGCCTAAATTTATCAACTTTTGACCAATTGACGATCCAGGAAGGTCGTATGAGCCATACAACTTATACAGTTAAGTTTTATAAGTAAAAATTTCATGATATTCACCAAAAATCAGTTTGCTGACAAAAACATCTAAAATCTTTGTTTTAACACAATTAAAAACTTGGAAAAACTTTAGTTATGCTTCAAATTATTTTCAGAAGAGCAAATATTCAGGTTTTAAGAAAAAACCTTGAACAAAAGATCGTCAATTTAGTATTAAGTTCCGAAAACTCGTCTTCAATTGCAGCTTATTTTTTTGACGCGCATAAATAGTGTAGGGATTTCTTGAAGTGTTTTTTTTTTCAAAGTCTATTTCTATTAAATACAAAAACTTGTAAGATCTTACAAAATTAAAGAAGTCTACTTTTTGAAGTGAATTTTCTTTGGATGCTCTAGAACTGAGATTTAAACACGTATTTCAAGAATATGAATGTTCCAAAATAAGCAAAAGTGGCACTTTCCTTGAACTAATGACTAATTAAAGACAATGAACGTCTCATATTTATCAATTTAAGATGAAGTGAAAAAGATCCTTCAAAGTGTAATTTGTGAGTACCACACTAAAGTTTCTTACCAACTCATTTGTTTACCTTAATTTGTTTTTATTTAATTTTTAAAGAAATGTTTCTACTTAAATGCATATTTTTTAAGCTCTATAATCTACGAGTTAGCAGACTGATAACGATAGTAATAATAGACTCGCGAAAATTAAGTCCGAAAAAAATACGTCAAAAATAAAAGCCACAATATTCTTCATATCAGATACTGTTTTATTTTCCTACAAAAAAAGATCATATTTTCCTGAAAAACTTTCTTATTTTTTGGGATTTAGCATCTTTATTTTTGTAGCTTTCTTCGCATCTATAGAAATACCAACAAGAACAGAATATACTATATTTAGAAAAAAGTTGTGTTTCAATAAAATTTCCTTTAACATGTCTGCGTGAAATGCACCAAAAACCCTATAAACGATTGTATTTTAGCATTTTTAAATATGGCATATTTAGAAAACTGTTGGAATCTTGAAATCCTTTTTCATATTTAAGGAGTCGTCCAAATTGAATACTTAGACCAAATCTGGCTGAACAACAGTGTTCTAAAATCATCTAATAACTAAAGTTGTCACTTTAGCACTTTACTTTTGTCAGCAGCATTTTTAAGCTGTGCTCAAAAACTCATCTTTATGTTAAGTGTGCGACCCTCTCTGATTAAAAGTCTAGGTTCGGAGAGTAGTGTCCAACACATAAGACATTTTGACGTCATTTTAAGACTCAAGATGAACTCTGATATTTCGACAGAGCTGACGACTCAACTTTAAGTTAATCACTTTAAAATTGTGCATTTTACATTAAAGTTGAAATTAGTTGTGGTTTGAATTTCGCTACATTTTTTACAATTTAAAATTAAATTGTTCTGACAAATGTAGTAATAACCGGCTAAGCATCAGTGAGCGTGGTTAGTAGACAGACGGGGGACCGTCTCGAAACCTACCGCGTGCTGTTGTCATGTGTTCTTTCTGTCTGTTGTTCTTTCTCTTCTGTCTTGTATTAATGTCTTGTATTGTTATCACCTAGTCTAGTCGCTTAAGGTGCTGTGTTCTCTACTCTGTACATTTATGTGCTGAGTAGTATGTAATGTAATGTAATAATAACCGGACTACTTCGGATCTTTTCTTGGCAGTTTTTCAATGCACTATATTTGAATCCAAGAAGCCAACAAGCTGTAAAAAAAAGTATTTAAAAATCGTACCAATATCTCCAACTTGTAGCAGTATAAGATTATGAATCTGAAACTTCGGTGCCCAGTCAAGGACACCTTAACCTTTTATCAGCGTTTGAGAGCAAAGTCTTACGAAGACACCATTTTTGAGGAGGGAGTATTCCGGAATGCCAAAGAGAAAGAACGATGAGTTATACTAGAGAGCTTATTAGACTCCGGTGAGCTGAGCACGTAGCATGCATGAGCGCAAAAGAGATAGAAGATAGCCGGAAGATCATGTGTCCGCTGAAATGGTGGCGTAGACCAGGGTGCCATAAGGCTTGGGGTGCGCAGCTGGATACCGTCAGCCAACAACCGGGTAAGGTGGAGAAGCTTGATAAAGTAAGTGTAAGTAAATAGATTAACCATAACATAACAGAATCATCCGTACCTATCTAAGTTTGAATGGATTTCTGAAAATCATTTTTTTAATTACCTACAAAGCTCAATAATAATTGAGAGAAAGTCTATTAAATACAATTTTAAAAATGTTTGTTAGTTAAAAATTATAAAAATTGAAAATATTTTATAAAATAAAAAGCAAACGATTATTCTCTGAAATCTATGAATGGAATGAAAAACTTTTCTCCGAATAGGGTAAAACCTATAAAACCCAAAGAAAAC
This sequence comes from Eupeodes luniger, assembly GCA_951509635.1. NCBI lineage: Eukaryota > Metazoa > Arthropoda > Insecta > Diptera > Syrphidae > Eupeodes > Eupeodes luniger. The sequence continues at coordinate 229,959,576 of OX608073.1, read as the reverse complement.
TCATTTCTTTATTTGAGCTGGTTATTAGGATTAAAGTAGCAGTAGGTAAGTGCGTTGGACTGTCATGCCAGAGGTCTTGGGTTCGATCACTGCCTATGCCACCTAAAGGTTTTCTCACGGGTACTGCCTCTTGCGAGGAACTGACAAATTCTCCAAGAGTATTTCTTGTTAGGAAAAGTGCTTTCTCAAATTGGCCGTTCGGATTCGGCTTTAAACTGTAGGTCCCCTCCATCCCTAAAAACATTACTCGCACACAGGAATGGTTGAGAGTGTAGGTCACTAGGCCCTAGTTCTCAACGGACTGTTGCGCCACCTAATTTATTTTATTTTTTATTAGGATTAAAGATGTGAGTTTTCGTTATTATAAAGCCAACCCCACTGAGGAAAAGTGGAGTAAGTTCAAACAAGCTAGAAGGACCTGTAACGGTCATAAATACTACAGTGTCCCAAAGGCAGTAAAAATGTGTGGTCATATGTAATAAACATATGTAACACTTTGTTCTATTTTATTCCAAAGCTCGTTCACAATGAAACTCCCTTTGTAGGCTCGATTGATAAAACCAATTTGTTTGCAGTACAGTTCGCTGTGAATTGAAGGCCACCAGAGAGTGTCTTGAGTCCTCCTGTTATTGAAAACGTAAAGGATTTTATGGGACGAATGTTCTTTCGCACTCGTGTAGTTGCAGAGTACTGAAAGACATTGACATACACAAACCCGCTGGCCAGGATAGTATCCCCCTATTGTTCTGAAGAGGTGTTCGTCAACGCTGGCTTTTCCATCTTTTCTACTCTACAGGTCTCTTTCCGAGCGGATAGAAAACAGCATTTGGCCAGCCTGTCCCTAAAAAAGTTGAATCCTTCTCCTTCCAATTATCTTCCAATAGCACTCACGTTCCTTCTTTCCAAGGTCAGGAAAATGCTGATTAATTATCAGCTTAATAAATATATCATAGAACAAAAGCTTCTTAATGACCGGCAGTATCGCTTTCGTAGTAATAGGTCCACCGTTGCTTTGATGGTTTATCTAAACGAACAGTGGAACAAATCTTTACATCGTTTTAGATCAATTAAGATTATTGCACTTGATATATTAATGGTCATTTTCCGACCAGTCAATTCAAGTAGTATAAGACGGGTTCAAATCTAATATCCACAAAACAAACGCTGGTGTTCCCCAGTGCTTCGTTTTGTCTCCGATGACTCTCTTCCAGAGTGGCAGACTATTTCTTGTCTGACACTTCTAATCCATTAAACCGTTTCGCTGAGGACAGTACCCTCAGCTTTTCATATTTGTTTCTAGATTCACATTCTTGTGCTTCCAATAAGGAACTTCGACAACATTTTCCAATGTGGAATTACTAACCACGTAGAATTTAATGCTTCAAAAACTCAATGCTGTCTCATGTCGTTAAAGCTTAACCCACCCTCAATGCCGCTATCTATAAATGGTATTTGCATCCAGGAAACTAATCAACTTTCAATACTCGGTATGTGTATTACAGATTACCTCTTATGGAAAGGAATGATCACATATTCGACATTGCCAAAAATGCTGCTACGTGCTAAGATTCCTCCGACGATGGAAGAAATTTGTCATCCCTTCTGACCTGGCTATAATTATCAAAGCCTTCATTCGTCCAAAGCCTGAATATAACTCACATATCTGGGCTGAAGACCCAAAAACAAAAGTAAATATTTTTGATAGAATCAAAAGAAAAAAAGGCTTTGAAAATAATAGGGGATAGAACTATAGCAGAAATATTTAAATCGCTAAAACACCGCCGCAATGTTTTATGCCTTTCCTTGTTTTACCAATATTTTTACAAACATTGTTCTGTCGAATTAGCCACCCCTTAAACAATTCAGTCATATTACTCGGGCTTCCAGGAATGATCATCAGTTAACCCTTGAGCTCAATTTCAAACGTACTTTCAAGTATAGAGATTCTTTTTTAAACCGTACATCGAGAGTGTGGATTGCTTTGGCCAACTCCTTTTTTTCGCTCCCATTTTGATATTCCGAACTTCAGGACCAATGTGCACCGATATCGCTTCTTGAATCCTTTTTTTATTTTCCTAATACTCGTACTGTGTTTAAATATAAACATATAAACGGTATTAATAGCCCCTTCAGTGCCTGTAAATTATAAAAAAAGATCTATACGAATTATTTCAAAAAAAATTTCACTCTTTTCCGAGAAAACTTATTTTCTGCTTTTATGCTTCAACCTTATAAAATTTATTTGAAGAAGAAATTTGCAGACAAAATTATATCCATTTCTTCTCATGAACCTTTATTTAGTTTTGTTATTTTAAGAATGTTTTATCATTACTTCAATTATAAGTATGAATCAGAACACCCTGTTTAAATTTTTAAAAAATATCAAACAAGCTTGTAATTCTTGGATTCTAGGAATGTAGCTACTAGGTATACCTTAGAAGTACTCTTTTTCGTACTAGCTTATAGCTATGTATACCAAATTGCTGTTGATTTGAAAATAAAATTAATCGAAACGAAAAGAAAGGAAAGGAATAAGTTTTTCTTTTGACAAATTTAACAGGTTATCGTTTGAAAGAAATATTCGAAGCATAAGCTAAAACTAAGACACAGAAAGACAGACTCGATCAATTCTCTATTTCCATTTCGACGTTTCGTTTGGTTTCGATTTTGTTTTTTAAATAATCACTGAGTTTCCAATGCGATGCCAATATAATTTACCATCAACATTTTTATATTTTTTCTTGTTGCTGCTTCTGATGCTGGTGTATGTCCATTTATCCTGATGATGGAAAAAGGTATCAACTCATCTGCAAAAAGGTTATATCGGTACATTCTTTTCGTTTTAATGTTTTGCTTACAACAAAACAACAAGTTATGGTCGGACGGAAAACGGAAACGGCAAACGTAAAATGGTGATCCAATCTCGGAGATGAACCAAACCAGTGTTCTCAAAGTTGTGACAGTAAATTTACATATTTTTTTTTATTTTTGTCTTCTTTTATTTTTGTTTTTGGAATGAAGTTTTAATTCGCCCAGTTTTTTATTTTGGTGACCAAGATTAAAACAAAATTGAGCAGCTTTGGTCTTTAGCTTGAAAAGTTTCCTTCCATATTGTGTCCTAGGGCAGACGAAACACAAAGTGCATTTTAGAGATGAGGGTAGGTAATTTTCAAAAAAATAAAAAAGTTTGTTAAGAACTTTTTTGCATTCATAATTAATTTATATTTTCCTTCTTTTTTCTCCTTCGGCTTGAATGAAGAACCTGCATGGATTTTTGGAAAAGTAATTACAAAATATGCGGGAGAAATGTACAGTACAATGTTCAACATAATGATGTGATGGATATTATGTACAGGGTTAAGAGTTTTTCTAATTAGATTGAAAGCTATCAAGATAGTTGGCTTCTTCTTTAAAGTTATTTTAACAAATTTTAAATTTCTGGTTTTCATATCCAGGTTTAATATTAAATTTCAAAAACTCAAAGTTTTATACAGGCAAAAAGCAAAAATAACCAATAACTAAACCACAAGATTGGTTTATTCTTATATGTATGCCGTATGGGTATTAGAATTAAACAATTGAAGAACATCCCAGTTTCCTATCAGGTCCTTTGATTGAATATAGTTTAAAAATAATTTTTTAGAATTTTCAGAATTTACTAAAGTTTGATAAGTTTATCTTAATTCATTCATTTATAGAAATGATTTTAGATTTGAATTGTATTTTTCAATGAAGAAACATATAACAATATTCTGTTTAACATATAATTGACTTCATTCATTGGCGGATCAATGTAGAGTTTTATAGGGATAAGCGACTCTCATCTATAAACTCGGAAGCTGTGTAATTAATTGATAATTGGAAAAATTCGTCCACCAACGTGTGTTTCAATGATCCACAATGCTGATGCTGAACTAGAACAAGTAATCCTACAGGCATGAGATTTTACAGACAATTTTAGACAACAAAAATACTGTTTTTCGTCAGCCGTATCTCAAGAACCAGTGGAGATACTGACGAGACATCAAATGAATTTTGTTTTACAGATAAAAGCATTAAGTGGCTGGTTTTACTTACTATCGAGCAATTTAAAAAAAAGAGGATGTGATGCGACCCACACTGATAACTTCCCATCTTGTCTGTCGATTTGTCTTGCATAAAACTTTAACAAAACATTCATAACAATATTTTGTGTGCGATAAAGAAAATTTAAGTCAATATCTTTATTTGTTCTCTTAATACTTGAGTCAAAAACTATTTCTTATCAGTTTTTTGTTGTGTTTGTTGGTTTTGTGTTTTTTTTTTTAAGTTGTCAGTTGAATTTTTCTAAAAAATTAACTTAAAACTACCAACAATATTTTACATATGATGAAAAAGTTCGATTTTTAAATCTATTTTTGGTAACGAAATCTTAATTCAAAAACAAGTTTTTACCAATTTTAGTACCATTTCTTGAATATTTATGTGTAAACAAATACAGATTTGATTTTTCTAAGAAAATCAGGCACAGCATAAAATCATTTTTAAGTGAATACCTTTATTTTTTCGCGAGAAATTGAGAATCGAATATCAATTTTTACCAATTTGACGTACTTTTTTCTAGTAGACATTAATTTTTATGAAAAAAACTGACGAAGATAATATTTTCTATAAGATGACATTAGTTTGAAACCAATATTTCTGAGTCGACAGTCAATTTTTACCAAATTTTAGTAATGTTATTTTAGGTTCTATTTTTTATAAGAAAACCGTTAATTCGATTTATCTCAAAATTGTCTGTTAAATGTTCGAGGTGACAATTATTTCCTTTTTAGTTTTTTTGAAAGTCCTCCCTGCATCTTTCTGCATTGTTATCTGTATCACAGAATTTATTTGAAGTCTATATCTCTACTGGTTCTTGAGATATAGACGACGAAAAAAGCTTTCCGAAAGTACACTCTCACGCACAGACATCTTTCTACAAATCTTTTATTGAGATTCTAGGGACCTAGAAACGTCGAGAAATGTCAATATTTTCAATTCGACAAATCGGACATATTATGCAATAACTAAAAAAAAAAAAAACAATAACTTTCAATTTAAATAAAATAAATTGGGTGGCGCAACAGTCCGTTTGAGAACTAGGGCCTAATGACTTGTAACTCTCAACCATTCCTGTGTGCAAGTACTGTTTTCAGGGATGGAAGGGACCTACAGTTTTAAGCCGAATCCGAACGACAAATTTGAGAAAACACTTTTCATGACAAGAATTACTCTTGGAGAATTTGTCAATTCCTCAATGCAAAAAAATCCTTCAGATGGTGATGGTTGTAAGACCAAAAGTCCAATAAAAGGAAAATTAAAAATACTTTTGAAGAAACCATTGTGATGAAACTGAACTTTAGAATGGAATTGAATGATTTTTCCAAAATTGTACGCTTTTTTATACCAAAAAATTAGAATGATAATTTTGTGTATTGGTTTAATAAAATGCTTAATTAAATTAGAAGGTTAGCAAACTAATCAAGTTTCTACTTTAAAACTGTTCGTATTGTTCTTAATTGAATTCAATTGTTCTCGTAGGCCACATATTGTGTTTATGTTTGATAATTACGATTAGATTCACATTTTCTTCAGCTTTAATCTTAAATGAACTTGGGAGTTTAATTAAGTGACATTTGTGGAGTTATTGGGATCTTTAACTTTTAAACAAATTTGACAGAATAGCATGTATGGGAAATAATCAGTGGGGGAATCACCCTAATGTTCATAAATATTTAGGGTATGTAAGGTACCTACCTGGAAAATGAAGTAGTGCATCAACGACCATCAATTCCCTTAAACTTGAAAGTGTTAGAAGAAAAATAAGAAAACTGAAGACTCAAGCATAAACACAAATAAAACTTGAAAGTAGAAGCACGAGATTCTTACAAAACAACAGAAAAAAGAACAAGAACAAGAAAAAGTAAAGAAAATAATTTATTGTTCAAGTTAGTGTAAATGACAAAGAGATGACCGGGCGCCTTAAATCGTAAATATTGTTTGTTCTCTTCATATACATACATACGTACGTCGTACATACATATATTAGTGTACTAAATAGCAAATGAACATAGCATAAAGGAACTAAATTTGTGTTGATTGAACACTTTTGTAAAAGTTAATTGCTTTTTTTATCTGTGCTTATAGCGAAAATAAAAGAATTTATTGACCTTTCGATTCGATGGAAGAAAATGCTTACACAAAAGAACTATATATTAAAAGAGTGAAACTTTTACTGAAAGAGGGTTGATAGTTAAAAATAGAAATAACTATTAATATTATCGTTGTTTGGGTATGTCTGACTATTTTAATGTATCATTGTAGACTGATTAATTTTCTTTTAAATGAAGAAAAGATTATATGAATCGATATACATAGATTTAACGAAATAATCTTGGAATTTAGAATTTCGTATGTTATTGCCAACTATACTGAAAAACAATATTACAGTCTAAATTTGATTGGGTTTTTAGCGTGGCAAGGCCGTAGCCGGATAGATTTTGGAATATAGTATTTGAAAAAAAAAATACTAAAAATCGGTTTAAAACGGGTTTGGAACGAAATACCACATCATAAAATCCTGCTTCACGGAGGCAGCGGGGCTATAAATACTAAGTCAACAGCACTTTTCGGTGACAAAAATTAATGAGAATCAACAAGAACGAAGTTTCCTCCTGTATAATTTAAATATTTTTACAAAGATGCTTGTTTTTGGCTAAATATTCTGAGTTCACATGGAAACTTTTAATTTCGCTGTTACATTGTCGGTTGTATTGGGTTACTTGTGGTTATGTTGGATATAGGGTAGGGAGGGTTTTTTAAGGGTTATGACTTATGAGGTAGTTTTGTATTTTGGCTATATTTTGTTGTGTGGAAACATTAATTTTTTAATGAGATACCAGTCATCAAATAATTTTTGCACAATTTCTTTGTAAAGCAATCAAAGCAATTTAGTAGTTACAGAGGTGCGAGTTTATTGGCAATTGTTTTTTTACAGTTTTACATGGAGTGAAAATTGGTTTTATTTCAAATTTGTTTAGAAGAAACGCCGCGCCGACAAAAAATATTTTTGACAACGTTTTTTCATCAAGAAATTTGTCCGAACAAAAAGCTCTTAAAATACTTTCCATTAATATAAATATTAAAATATTTTATCAAACAAGTAATTTAATTACTAGCAATTTAAACTAAAAGCAATTGGAAACCAATGAGAGTAGTAATAAAATCAACAAATATTTCTAAAGAAATCTTTTCTTGGTATTTTTATTTTATTTTTCGGAGGCATTTCGTGCGGCGAGATTTTGTTACGCTTCCGTTTAAAACGTAAAATTTTTCCAAGTTTTATTTTTTTAAGAATGTGAAGAAATCAGAATTAAGAAAGAAGCTAATGATGCGACCCGCACTAATGTCTTTTAATTGAAGTTCAAGCTTTCTCCTGTTGACAAATTTGAAGCGTCAAAACAATCTATTTTTTTTTTCAATTTGAACAGATAGTACAGAACTAGGGCCTAATGACTTACAACTATCAGTCATTCCTGTGTGCGAGTAATGTTGTCAGAGATGGAGGTGCCCTACATTTTTAAGCCAAATCCGAACGGCTAATTTGAGAAAGCACTTTTTATGACAAGAATCACTATTGGAGAATTTGTCAATTCTTCGCAAGAGGCAGTACTCGTGAAAAACTTTTAGATGGCACAAGCAGGAATAGAACTCAAGACATCTGGCATGACAGTCCTACGCATCAAGCCACGGGTATACGAGTAAATAGACTGAAAATGATAGGAATAAACGACTATTTAAAAATGCGTCAAAAAAAGACAGACAATTCAGAATACATTTTATTTTCCTAGGAAAAAAGACCAAATTTTTCTGGAAAGCATTATCATTTTTTGGCTTTTTGCATCTATATTTTTGTACTGTTCTTCGTATTTATAGAAATAGCAATACGAACAGAAAATGTTATTGTTACCCTTCTAAACTATTGTGTTATAGCTCTTAACAGGGCCGGATTTAGGGGAGGACAACCGGGGCAGAAGCCCCGGCGGCGGCGCCTCAACAAACGGGGGGCCCCCACAATAGAGACTTCTGAAAATTTTTGATTCAAATTCCAACTAGTAAACATCTTTTCCTTTGATATGTATATTTTTTTGCTATTTTACCTTTACCTACAGCCTAAAATACTTTGTACATACATGATTATTTAATCATATTTATCTTAAATAACAGAAATTATTGATTTATATTTGTTCACTCCAATCAGGCAATCAGTGAAATATCAAATTCTTAAATGGCCCTGATAAGAAGCACTTCCAATTGCATTGAGAATGTATTTGGTTTTGATGGTAACAAATTGCACTGGAGAGCGCTCATTTTCAAAAATGAAAATTATAAAAATAGGCTTCGAACCACAATGGGACAAAACCGTCTATCGAAGCTTTCTCTCCTGAGCATTGAAAGCGATTTACTCCGAGAACTGGAATCATCAGCGATTTTTCGGCGAAAAAATCTCGAAAGGTTCTGTTCGTTAACCCTAACATTTAATTTCAGATATTCTTTTTTCCGTTTATATTTATATGTGTTTGTTCAATACTAAAGAAATCTACTTGGTTTCACAATAAACTATTTATTGAAAAACTCGAATGAAAAAAAATGGTTTACTTTATTTTGAAAATAATTTGTGGAGAGGGGGCCTCCACTCCTTTATTGCCCCGAGGCATCTAGACCTCTAAATCCGGCCCTGGCTCTGAAATAGGACATATTTAAAAAAGTTATTGGAAGTCGTTCAAATTATATTGTCAGACCACACCTTCCTGGACAACATTGTTCTAAAATTGTCACTTTAGCCTTTCAAATATGTACATGTAAGCTTAAGATACACGTTATATGTTATTTTAAGTTTGTCAGCCTCTTTTACAGAATATAAAAAACATTTTTAAGCGGTGCCCAAAACTCGTGTTTATGTTAATTGTGTGACACTAAGCGCCCCCCCTCCCCCGATTAAAACACTGGATTCGCCTTTAAAATAGTCTTGAACTAAAAACATTTAATATTTTCTATCACATTTCAATTTAAAAATGACAAATTTGGGGCAGTTAAGCTTGATATGTTTATATTTTATAATTTTATTTCCATCCGCTTAGTCCAACATTTGACGAATAAATGCTTCAATGTTGCCTTCCAATGCGTCAATTAAAGCGGGCTTGTCTGTACAGACATGAGCTTTAACATAGCCCCAGAAAAAATAGTCAAGAGGCCTCAAATCGCACGATTTAGGCGGCCAATTGACCGGTCCCGAACGTGAAATAAAATGTTCACCGAACTCGCCTCTCAATAAGTCCTTTGTTGCGCGTGCTGTGTGCCATGTGGCACCGTCTTGTTGAAACCACATGTCATGCAAGTCAAGCTCTTGCATTTTGGGCAAAAAAAAGTTGGTAGCACGGTAGTGCTCACCATTCACAGTTACGTTATACGATTCGCATCATCTTTGAAGAAGTACGGTGCAATGATGCCACCAGCCCATAAACCGCACCAAACTGTGACTTTTTGTGGATGCATTGGTGAATATCAGCCAGAAGCTTACTCCAAAATCGACAATTCTGCTTATTTACGTACCCATTCACCCAAAAATGAGCTTCGTCGCTGAACACAAGAAGCTCGCGATGAACTTTCTTAACAGAGCACGCATTTTGATAATAAAATTCAATAACTTGCAAGCGTTGTCCGTTTGTAAGACGATTCATGGTTAAATTATAGAACAAACTGAAGATGTTTGACAGTGAAACAAAACACGAAACATGCGTCAGCTGTTTAAACCAGTGTTGCCAAAAAGATAATAGCTACAAAATCACCCTTTATTTTAATTGAAAAATAATCAGAATTTCGCTATCGTGTTTAAAATGTTGCCTCGATAGGATGAGTTTTTTAATTTAACAATACTTTTTTATCAATTAAAACTTCATATCATCAAGCTGGCTATTGGCAACGTTTTTATGACACTAAGGCCACCATAATTCATTCCACGTCAAATTGTCAGTGCTAGATAGATGGAAAAGTGATAAGGACTATTTCATCAAGTTAAATTAATGATATTGCACTTTTAGAATACAAAAACCTTTTCAACAAAACAAAATGCACCATGCACATTCTATAAACGGAGGTTAATTTAATACTTGAACATGTGAAATAAAATATCTGGACAACATTTTTTTATTTTCACCCAATAACAAGTTGAAAATATTTATTTCCTTTGTTTGTATGTCAACAAATCATTGAAAATCAAATAATCCTCTCCTACCTAACCTACCCAATTTAATCTATGCACTTTACTAGAAAACATAATCAGCTGTATAATTCTTAATTTTTTTTGTTGGTGTTATAGTCTTTTAAATAATTAATTTGCTTATAGTTAACGAAACGAAATTTATGTCTTTAGAAGAACAAAACGAAGAAAAAGAAGATGAATGTTCAAGAAAGATATCTAATCACGACAAATTTATTTGTTATCCTTTTTTTTTGTGTGTGGAACATAATGAATAAAGCGCATGTGTCCTTTTCTTGTGATATTCCAGACGAGTCGAATAAGAATTCGAAATTCGAAAAATACATCTTATTTTAATATCTACATTTTCTCTTAAGAGTAAAACTATTGTAAATTATTGTCTAAGAGACATTCAACTTGTATACTCATGTGTACATACTTTCATATAATATACCTTTGTTTGAATACATGATGTACATATTTAACAGCTGTGAGGTGGAATATATTGAAGTATGTAGGTAAATCTAATATTTATTTACAAATTCCAAAATGCTATCTACCTCTCTATGTTTTTGTTCGTACGTATTCATTTAAAAATCGCACAGTATATTTAACTTATTTTGTTGACTTCCGATCAGAAATCCGATTTGTCAAATTGAAAATTTTATAAGGTCCCTAAAATCATAATCCCTGGATGTTAGAAATTCTGGGTGCGTGTGCACTGTGCACGTTCGGGATACGGCCATTTTTTCTAAAACCAGCATAGACATCTACTTCAAAAATGTTTACTTTACAGACAATAAAAAAACAAAATAAAAGTGGAAAATTTGGTTCAACCAAAATATCTAACGAACTTATAACACCGACTTCAATTACATTTTATAATTCATAAATACTGAAGAAAATCTCCAAAACAAGAAGGCAACGTTTTTATCATCTATAGTCCGCCAACGTTGACCTATAATATGTCTGTGAGACCAGGTTTCTTCAAAAAAAGCAAATAACTTTTTCACCCACGGTCAGTTTTTATTGAAATTTCCAATAGCTGTCGCATTTCAAATCCCCTTCCCAAATTTCTAAATCCCGATTTGAGGACACGTTTCAAAATTTTAATACAAACCTGGTGTGTGAGACTGGGGTCACCGATTATGTAAGCTATGTTGTCACCATTACATTTTGTACGAGAACATTTCTATTTTTCGAATTTTTTAATCTCAAAAGACTAACAGAAATTATTTTATTCTATGACTTTTTGTTTTTATTTTATAATATAAAAGAAAGTCGTGTTTGTTACAACACTTATAACTCGAGAACGGCTGGACCGATTGCCATGGTTTTTGATTTGTTGGATTTGTTTCCGTCCCGAATAGCAGAATACATCTTAAAAACAATGAAATCTCGATATGTGCAATGAATTCTTAATCATTTCAATAGATGCTGATTTGTTTATTACATGTCAAACATTTGTTGTCCAATCCTGTCAAATAGTGTAACAACTATTTTTTTTTTCTGAAGACATCATGTGTGCGTTGACCAGTTCATTTGCGATTTGTCAAAGCGATCAGTTCGCACGAACTTTGCTTTACTCAGAAATGCCACGTTATTACACTTGGAACGCTACATCGAAGAAATTTCAACGTCGGAAGCAAGGTGATGTAGTTCCTGGTCATCAAGATATGCGTTCTACTGATGCTCTTGGTCGTATTTAAACAGTTCATCCGAAGAATGATGAATGTTTCTATTTGCGGTTGTTGCTGGTACATGTTCGAAGGCCAATATCATTTAAATCGCTACGAACTGTTAATGGTATCGTGTGCCCCACATTTCGAGCAGCATGTCAAGAGCTAAACACGACAATCGCTGAAGCAATTATTTCTGCATCGCCAAGTCAGATACGCACATTATTTGCTATCATCATTTCAACATGCTTCCCATCGAACCCACGTGACCTGTGGAACAAATACAAAGATAACATGTCAGAAGATATTTTACATCGAATTCGCGTCAGCATTTAATAGAGAATTGGAACGTGAACGTGAATATGATCCACATGAACTAATCCAATCAGTTCAAACGAATGTACCTCTGTTGAATCCTAAGCAGAGGGAAGTCTATGATACACTGATTAATGCAATTGATGATGAAAATGGTGGCTTATTTTTTTTGGATGCCCCCGGTGGAACTGGGTAGACATTCCTCATGTCATTGATTTTTGCCACTGTACGTGCGAGATCCGAAATTGCGGTAGCAATTGCTTCTTCTGGAATAGCGGCCACATTATTAGTTGGATACCGCACGGCTCAATCAGCGTTAAAATTGCCATTAAACTTTCAAACTACTGAACAACCGACATGTAACATTTCGAAACATTCCGCAATGGCCAAAGTTTTAGTACCATCAAAAATTATCATATGGGACGAATGCACAATGGCGCACAAACGCGCATTGGAAGCACTAGACCGAATATTAAAAGATCTGCGCAATGACTCGAGATGTTTTGGTGGTGCAATGATTTTATTACCTGGCGATTTCCGACAAACACTACCAGTCATTCCAAGATCTACTGCTTCCGACGAAATAAACGCTTGCCTCAAAGCATCAAATCTGTGGCAATATGTAAAGAAACTTCAACTGTCTGTAAATATGAGAGTTGCATTGTTGAACGATCTATCTGCTGATGATTTCTTGAAGCAATTGCTGACTATCGGTAATGGCCGTGTTCCTGTTGACAAATCGAGCGGTTTGATTTCATTTCCTCCAAATTTTTGCAATTTCGTATCATCAAAAGACGAGCTTATCAACAAAGTATTCCCGGATATCATTGCAAACCACAAAAATAATAAATGGTTAAGTGAGCGAGCAATTTTGGCCGCTAAAAATAAAGATGTAGATGACCTCAATTTTATAATTCAAAATCAAATCGTAGGTACTCTGTATTCATTCAAATCTATCGACTGTGTAACAAACGAAGAAGAAGCCACTAATTATCCAACAGAATTTTTAAACTCCTTGGATGTGCCTGGTTTACCACCGCACAATTTAAAACTTAAAGTTGGCTCGGTAGTCATCATGCTTAGAAATTTAAACCAACCAAAACTGTGTAATGGAACGCGTTTGGTGATAAGAAAACTGATGAGCAATGTGATTCACGCGTCGATACTTAAAAGAAAATTTAAAGATGAGGAAGTTCTTATTCCAAGGATTCCGATGATCCTAACGGATATGCCCTTTGAGTTTAAACGAATTCAATTCCCGATTCGTCTTGCCTTCTTCGCCATGACGATCAACAAATCACAGGGCCAATCCTTGACTATTTGTGGCCTCAATCTAGAAAATGCATGTTTTTCTCATGGTCAATTGTACGTGGCATGCTGACATGACGTGTCGGCAAACCATCTGCTTTATTACTTGCGACATATAGGAACTATATGGCAAGTTTTGCATTCGTGCAAAATTTCGAACTCGAGATTTTAATCAAACATGATATTACGATGGTAGAGAAGTCGAAAAAAGTGGGTCCCGCGATTCCGTCCGGTCAATTTTGTCTGTCTGTCCACGCTCCTACAGCCTAAACCATTGGGTCGATTGAGTTCAAACTTGGAAGTTAAGGTTTTGAGCAGATTTGCGTTAGGCGTTTTTTTCATTTTTTTTTTATGATCAAAACTAACAGTGGCCCCCATACAATTTTTTTGGTCAAAAAACGAAAATTCGAATTTTCTCAAAAACAAACCGATAGATTTTTTTTTAATTTTTTCTAAAATTTTATTTTTTAACTTGGCTTCTTTTAATAAGAAAAACATATTTTTGTATTGCTCAGGAAAGGTACCGCTCATAAGACCATTTTTTTGTTTTTTAATTTGCTCAGCAACTTTTGAACCGATTTCAATAATTTTTTTTCTGAACGAGCTCTTATATTGCCTTAACAATATTTGATTATCAAAAGTGCAATTTTTTATTGTTTGGATTTTTAAAAAAATATTGAAATTTTTTTTTTCAAAATTCTATATCTCAAAAACGGGTGAACATTTTTTTACGAAATTGAAATATAGAGCGAATATTTGCAATCACTAAACAACTGCATACCAAAAATATTTTTAGAACAAAATTGAAAAATTTTATATATAAAAAATTAATTTAAAAAAAAACCGCTCTAACGATTTTCAAAAAAAAAAATTGAAAAATCAAGGGTTTTTTGATTTATAAAATGGCATTTAAATTTTTGAAGACAAACTTATTTTTCAGGTAAAATTTTGAATCTTAAATTAGTTTTTTTTAAATTATTTTAACTGTATTGAATGTAACCCCCTCCCAAAAAATTGAAAAATTGAGGTTTTTTCGACAAATCAAATGGCATATATATCTTTGAAGACAAACTTATTTTACAGGTATATTTTTAAATATTATATAGATACTTTTTTAAACAGACTCTTTGCATACAGGAGCAAGTTCGTGCGACCCAGTCGTGCACTTTAATTTTTCTTGCGCCTGACCAAAAAACAAAGAATGTCGTTTACCACAAAGTGCTTGAATGAAAATCCTATTAATGAATTAATCCGAGTTTAATTTTTTTTCCCAATCTGCACAACATAGTTTTCAATAATTTTTTTCTGACATGAGTTTGAAGTACTTAATTATTATTTTTTATTTTTTTTTATTTTTATTCTCATTCTGTATGTATGTTTTTATCATCATTCATCATAATAAAATACTTTTTTGTTTCTATCTATAAACATAAATATATTATTTTGTATCATTGTTTTACATTCATCAAAGCCTTAATTAGTTCAGCTAAAAAGTAACACGACATTCATTGACTGTTAGGCGGTACGAAGTTCGCCGGGTCAGCTAGTTTTATAATAAAACTAGCTTTTCCCGCGACTTCGTCCGCATTAGATAGTTTTTTTTGGATAGTAGTATGAAAAAGCCTGAGCTGTCCTTTTTTGTACGTATGTTTGAATTGTGCCGAGGTGGGATGAGGCCATACCAAGTGTGATTGTCGTAGGTTAGCTGACGAACCGAGTAAATCATTAAGTATTAAAGAAACAATTAAATTTACACGACGAATAAAATATTTGCAGGATTTCTCTGTAATTTGCATGCGTCCGACAACGGCGTGTGACCTCACGTGTGTGCCCGTTCGGGTAGACCCACTCAGTGATGTCCTCCCCCCGCGCCGCACTACCGCCGCCACCACCTGGCTCGTCTATCGCGTGCGACCCCCGCCCGCGCACTCGCCCTGCGCTTCAGCCGAAACAGAATTATCAGAAGTAGAAGACAGACCCATTGAATTATTTGTTGTACCTACATGGCTCGTGTTTGGCGATGAGAGGTTGAGCATAGCAAAGTTTAGGTTTAAAATTATTATTTGTGGAACTTGGTGGGAGCCACAGTTTGCGTCTACCGTTGAGAGCTTGAAACACGTGGCGCGCAAAGCCCGCGTTAATATACATACGTGTATGATAAGTTTAACATGTTCGTCAACTTATTTCATAAGGGTTGGGAATGCGTTGTGTTCCCGTAATACCAATTTTTTCCAAATATTATTCAAATCTTTGGTAATTTAGGAGTGAAAGCGATCAGATTCCCCGAAAAGTAATTTTTCCCATGGGAATGCGTTGTTTTCCGGAGGTCAAAAGTAGCTCATGTCCTTTCTTGAGTCTCAAACGATCTCCTTACCAAATTTCATTTAAATCTGTTCAGTAGTTTAGGCGGAAAAGCGATCGGCCCACCTCAATTTTTCCATGGGAATGCGTCATTTTCCCGGGGTAAAAAGTAGCCTATGTCCTTTCTTGGGTATCAAAATATCTCCATACCAAATTTCATGCAAATTGGTTCAGTAGTTTAGGCGTGATTGAGTAATTGACAGACAGACAGAGTTACTTTCGCATTTATAATATTAAGTATAGATTTATACATTTTTAATGATTTACGTCAAAATTATTTTTAAATATTAGTAGTACAATAAGCGTTCTAAGGTTGATAAAATATCTTTTGCAATTATCCAAAGAACATTTATTGATACTGAAAAAATTAATTCTTAATAAAATACACAATTACAAAAATCTTTCGGTAAATTCTTTAGTAAAATTTTAAGAGAATTCAAAACAAGAAATACAAGAAATAAAAATAAAAAAAAAACTACTATAAATTAATAAAAATTGATGACCAATGGGAAGTTAGCAATGTGGGGGTCACATTCCGGCCATTTTTTTTATAAATTTAAAAACTTTCGAAGACTTTTAATTGTTGATCATAAAATTAAAAGTATTCAATTTCAATCTTTTGAAGGATAATCCAAAGTTTTTTTTAACAACTTTAGATAGAATTTTAAATAAGAACTAATAAAATGGGGTTGTGTGGTATTTTTGAAGTAATGTACATAGACATTTCAAAGCACAGGCAAAATTGTCCCGAAATAACAAAGTTAATGTAACAAAAAAATGATAGCTATGTTTGCAGTATAGGTTGAAAATATTAGGAACATATAGCATGACCTCAATATTTTGGAATAGGACTCAAAAATTAAAACTTGTTTTATGACGAAGCTGTAGTTTTAAAGACGTTTCAAGTTAAGAGTTTTTCACTTATTAACTTCCCATAGAAAGTTATTGTAATGGGTCCGATTTGTCGAATGGAAAATTTTGACATTTCTCGACGTTTCAAGGTCCCTAGAGTCGAAATAAAAAGTTTTTAGAAAAATGTCTGTGAGTGCGTGTGTACCAATTAATGGTTTTTTTATAAATAAAATAACTGAAAAAAAAATATTTGTCACGTCGAAAATCTTACGGACAAAAAATGATTTTATCTCCAAAACAATTTTGTGCAATGAAGAATAACGTTTTCAACATCTCGTAAAATTTTGAAAAATTACTAAAAGTTGGTAAAAATTGATTTTTGACTCAAATATCTGTTCAAAAATTTGATATTATGGCTTCAAACTAGTTTCGTCTTATAAAAAATATTGTTTTCAACATTCGGCAATATTTTGAGAAAAATCGAATTGACAGTTTTCTTACAAAAAATAAAAACCTAAAAAAACAATACTAAAACTTGGTAAAAATTTACTTTAGGCTCAAATATCTTTTAAAAAATTAAAAATATTAGCTTCAAACTAGTTTCATCTCACAGAAAATATTGTTTTCGGACAGACATTCGGTAATTTTTTTATAAAAATCCAACAGTCCGTTTTTTCATACAAAAATAAAATCTGCAAAAAATCGTATGCAAATTTGGTAAAAATTTATGTTCGGTTCTCGGTGAACAATAGAAGTTATTGACTTCAAATTAATTTTTTTCATCCAATTTGTATTTGTTTATAAAAGAAATAAAAACTCTTAAGAAATGCTACTAAAATCAGTAAAAATTGGTTTTCTACTAAAAATCTCGTTAATAAAAACAGATTTTGAAATCAAACTATTGCATTATATGCAAATTATTGTTGGTAATTTTTAATTTTTAAGAATAATTCAACAGACGACTTTTTAAACAAAACACAAAAAGCTACAAACCTTTTAAGCAAGACAAATCGACAGACGGGATGGAAAGTTATCAGTGTGGGTCGCATCCCAGTCTCTTTTTTGATCTATGTAGATATCAAATCAAAATAGTAGTTAAATATTAACGCTAACGTTACTGAGTTTCTACAAGCTAGTCTTACCGTTAAACTAGATTGAAAGCGGTTTGAGTTTAAAGTTTTTTTAAAAAATTTATTCAGATGTCAGTAAAATACAAAAAAAAAAACTTTGAAAGTAGAAACCAGTTTGGCCATAAAACTAGTTTTAAAAATTCAATAATATGGCCGTTAAGTTTTAATTGAAATATGTAAATGACCAGTTTATGTTTCTAGGATCTTAGAGATTTCTGTATTCTAAGAAATATAAACAAAATTTCACATTAATTTACATTTCTCGTTCTTGCTGTCAAAACTCTCAGAACAGACTTTGTATGATTTCTCAAATATTTTCAACCGCACAATTCAAAAAGAGATAGAAAGTTACATTAATTGCTGGGTGAGAATGGATATTGACTTTTGTTTATATTTCATCCTCCTGTTCTGTTAATCTGACTCACAAAATTCTCAGAAATTTGTAAACATTTATAACTTGAAAGCTCTTACTTAAAGGACCCCATATATTTCATATATGAATTTCGACACAAATTCCTTCTATATTCTGACGAAATTGTTATAACGTGCTTAAAAAACGGGTTCTGCTCTTTCCCATTTCGATCCAAAACCTTTTATTGTAAGCCCCAACGCTCCTTTGTTGAAGCATGTATCGTTTTATTTTAGGCAATATCGGATTTTTTACTTGTGAAATTTAAAAAGATGACAGCACTAAAAGCGACAGCTGCACAAACAGGCTATTTTATTAAAAAATGAAAACTCTATACGAAACAATATTACTTACACGGCATTTCATTTTGTATCAAGTATGAAATTTTCTAAAATTGGAACCTTGTGACTGAAATGAGTTAATGACCTTTATATCATATCATATCATCATATCATTAATAATTGAAATATAAAATATATTCAAATTTGACAAAAGTTTGACAAATTACAGGAATTTGTAGATCGATGTCCAACATTTGAAAATTTCATTGATGAAAACCTGTTAAACTAATTCTTCATAAAAAGTTCTTTAGTCAACAAAACTTAACTCTTAACATGGCTGCATGTAAGTTTAGGAAAACATCTAAGCTTATAACAAGATTAGGTTAGGTTATACGGGGTAATGCATGCGTAAAGGCCGAGAAACATCTCACTTCGATCACTTTGGGTGTATTGTGCTTCCCTTAGAAGGTGAAGGATTGGATAGGGTATTGAGATGTTGATGAGGATTTAGGATGGTTCAGGGAGACACCCTCAACCATCCTGATTTCTGGGAATATTTTAGATTAAAATATCTTTAGGTGGCAACGACGAGACGTCGCGACGAACAAATATTTTCCTAATATTGTCATTCTTCTTTTGGCTAGGCTTGAGCATTCGCATAGAAAGTGAAAGGTATCTTCCTCTATATCCTCATCCTCACATCCTTATGTAGATAAATCGGTTGAGCTGATACGCATTCTATTCATGTGGGTGTCAAATGGGTTATGGGGACCCGTTAGGATACCTATAAATATAAGAACTTAAGCATGCCTAGTAGTACCCGTGGCATGATGGTTAGTGCGTTGGACTGTCATGAGAGAGGTCTTGGGTTCGATCCCTGCCTGTGCCACCTTAATTTAAAAAAATAAACGGGTACTGCCTCTTGCGAGGAATTGACAAATTCTCCAAGAGTAATGCTTGTCATGAAAAAGTGCTTTCTCAAATTAGCCGTTCGGATTCGGCATATAAACTGTAGGTCCCCTCCATCCCTGACAACAGTACTCGCACACAGGAATGGTTGAGAGTTGTAAGTCACTAGGCCCTGGTTCTCTACGGACTGTTGCGCCACCTAATTTATTTATTTAATTTATTTAAGCATGCCTAGTTGTAAAAGGAATTTTGTTTTACCTCTGGAAATATTCAGCCGTAAATTCCTCAAAACTCTGCAAGTTTCAAGAACTTAACATTTGTTGTTTGTCATTTAAATTAAACTTTGGTGAACTAGTTTATTTACTTGCCCTAGTGGCTTGTGAAATATTGATGACATATGGCTCGGAATAAACATTGATCCGTTTTTGGTCAATTTGTATGCCTTTTCATTTCCTCCAATGTCACAGTGACCTAGGACCCAACAGAGAGTAACCGTGTAACCCCAAATAAATGAAGCCCCCTACGGCATTGCCTTACCAGTTGTCTTCGAAATTGTGGGAAGAAGACCTTAGCGGCTTCAGAAACCGCCAGTTCTTCTTCTTGAAAGAAGCTGCAGTAATCTGGTAGCCTTATTAATCTTTCTTTTCTAGGATTATATGATTATATAAAGATACTAGACCCTATCCCTTCCCCCGTTTTGGAACCATCCGTAAAGACAGATACATTATTTGTTTTTATGACCCTGTTTTTCATCAAGTCGTTTTTAGTGGGAATTGCTGTTAGTGCTTCTAGGTTGAAATTTAAGTAAGGCTTTAAATAGCTTATCGCAAAAAAAAGTACGAAATTCTTATGCAAGTTATGTTCATTTGGAACGGAAGATTTAAGGATATATTATGAAAATATGGGCTCTGATTTCAACGTCTAACTTTCTCTGAGTTTAAGTTACGATTCAACTCAGCCAACGAAATGTCAAAGTATAGAATCAACATGTTTCTTAATTTGTAAAATAAAGTCTTTATTCTGGAGTTCTCGTTCTAGCTTCGACGACAAATAATACGGGGAAAGTCCCAGAAGTACACGACCTGATGTATAGATGGCGGTTGTTGCTTGAAAGAATGACTATGGCAGAGAGTATCAACTTTATAAAGCTTAAGTTTAAAGCTTGACAACGCTACGTTGTTCAATATTTGTATGGCAGCCAGTGAATGTGTAAACATGGACAAATTTGGTCACTGTTATGTGATACAATACTTTCATTTGAAAGGCCTCAGTCCAACCAATATCAAAGCGGAGCTAGATTCTACTTTGGGAGAGTATGTTCCTTCATTTACAACATTAAAATATTGTGTTTCCAAGTTTAACCGAAGTATTGGGTGACCGTCGATTGAAAGTGCTCGATCTAGCAGACATGGTGATGGTAGGCATTTAAAAAATTGCTGATAGAAAGCTGTGCGTAAGATGGGTGCCGCGACTACTCAGAATGAAAAAAAAAACGGCGTCGTGAGGATGTTTCAATCAAGTTGTTTTGTGAAGTTTCACAACAATAAAGCAGAGTTTTTGTGTTGATTTAATACCATGGATGAAACGTGGGTCCATCACGTTTCACAGCTGAGACGAAGGAACAATCAAAACAATGGACTGAAAAAGTAGAATCGGCTACAAAAAAGGCGAAAACAGTTCCATTTTCATTGATTACCTTCAGAAAGGAAAAACAATCAACGGCGAGTATTATACCAACTTATTGCAGCATTTGAGTGACGAAATCAAGAAAAAACGGCCGCATTTGGCGAAAAAGAAAGTTCTGTTTCATTAAGACAATGCACTAGTTCACACATCCGTCATGGCAATGGCCAAAAACAATGAGTTAAGGTTCGAATTGCTTCCTTACGCACCCTATTCGCTAGATTTAGCCCCCTCGGATTATTTTCTGTTTCAAACTTGAAAAAATGGCTAGGTGGTAAAATATTTGCCAACAATATTTGCCAATCAATTTTAAGGACCTCGACGGTTCTCACTAAAAACAGGATAACGAAGCTATTGAACATCGCTCACTGGAAAAAGTGTATCGAGCTAAAAGGAGACTTTCTATAGAGAAATGAGGATATTTTCCCCAAATTTGTTGTGTTATGTGTTAGGTGGGATACTTCAAGGACTACCCTCGTAGATCATGGCAACTATCATAAGTTGATAAACAACTTTATGTGTCCTAAAATTCCAACACCATAAAGTACAACTCAAATCCACAGACTATATATTGTACCTATGTATATTTACAAACTGCAAATATTATTTCGCAAATGTCACAATATCCTCTTTTCTGCAAACATATTCTAAATTCCACAATTCACCCTTATGTCTGTTTTGCACGTTCAAAAATGTTCAAAAGTGTTTTTGCAATTCGAAATGGACGCACATTTAATGGGAAATGCTTTCCAGTTCAGTGCAACGGAAATGTCGTAATTTCGCGGGTAAGTTGTAATTTCGAACGGAAGTAAGATACCATTACATTCCTCTGGTGACGTAAAAGTACATATACACGAATATGTAGTGGAGCTAAAGTTTTGAAAGGAAAGGTCGTTGAAGGTACTTTCAGTTTTAGGTTTTTGGTGTTCTATGGACTGGAGTCAGGGAGCTAGAAAAGAGCTTCCCTCTTTTTTTAGTGGTAAATAATAATTTTAAGGAACACTTAAAAGCGAGAAAATACCACAGAATAATGACAATTTCATTGCACTTCTGTTGAACTTGGGACGTTTTAAGAAAATTGTTTTCAATTCAACGTTTTATTTTGTTTAAGAATGAAAAAAGCAACAACAACATTAAAGAATATAGAATTGTTTTGTTTTTGTTTTGTTTTTATTTTATTTTTTTTTATTTAAAAATCTGGCATTTTATTCATTAGCGTGTCGCGTTGATGATGTTATTGTTTGGCGGACAATGTTCAGTGATTAATGGCAGAGAAATTTAATTATGATGCTTTTTTACATAATATCTTTTTACTGAGAGGAGCAAGGAGCAATGATTTACAATTTATTTTAAGAGACAAAATAAATTCGCTTAAATTTAAATTGAAGTTAATTGAGATGGTAGGTACGAGGGTAGGGTTTATTATAAAATGGCATTACAACGTCAAGGTGAATATTTTCTGCGGTATTTGAGATCGAGTATGATGGTCTGGCGAAGTGGCGAGTAGGTATCCCAGAGAAGCCATTAAGGACAGATTATCTGTGTTTTGGTGGCATAAATTACCAAATTTCATCCCTTGGCGATGTGATGGTTTTTGTTGTGCTGTTGAAAATTTAAATGAAACCATCAGGACCCATTATGGTACGAGATATTTGAACATGTAACGTACCTACATATGAAATATGTGTTTTAATTTTTAAGGGAAAGGAAGGCTTAGTGACTTATGAATGTCACCCATTTACGTGGGCGTGTTGGGTGAGGATTTCGAGGGTCCAGTGGCAGTACTGCACCCTTTTAAAATTCAATCATTGCATGGACCTCCTTGGTATCTGTTACATAAAACAGGTGTCATAATGGTCATTTCATGTAAAGATAATGCACACATTTTATATAAAATATCACAGAAAGATACACTGGGGAGAGTACGCAATGTTCATACTTAATTATTATTATACAGGATATCTGGGGGCAGATTTATATTTTCAAAATTAAATACAAAAAAATCTATTTGATATATTGTTTTATTTTTACTTTAAACTGCAGACTAATAATGCGGATTTCAATTTTTGAACATTTTGTCATCCAAATGTCTTCCGTCGAGTTGTACTCACTGTTCAAAACGGAGCCTCGTGTTACACGCCACACGCTGCAGTAAATTTGATTAAATTGAGCTAATTTTCTCGACGAATGTTTTCTTTTAGCTTGACTAAGTTCGGGGATTGTTGTTGTAAACTCTCTCTTTAAGTTAGCCAAATTCAAAATATCCAATGGGGTTAAGGTCGGGGTACATCGGTGGCCACGGGATGTCCCCAAAGCGACTGATAAGTTTTTGAGCGAAAGCTTCCCGAAGCTAATTCATCGAATCTCTAGCCATGTGTGCGGTAGCACCATCTTGTTGGAACCACGTGTCCGATGAAAACGATGGATGAGCTTCCAGGTTCGGCAAAAAGAAATCCGTTATCATGCGTCGGTAATTGTTACTATTGACATTTGTCTCCTGGTCCCGAGGATTCTCGAAAAAGAAATGGTCTAATTATCCCATACGTGGATAAGGCGTGCCAAACTGTTAGCCTGAAGCAATGCAATGGATCTTGGTGTTTCAGTCAAGGGTTATTTGTTCTTGGAGATCGGTAACGGCAGTTTTGTTTATTAACGTGAAATGAAATGAAAATGAGCCTCGTCGCTCCAAAACCTGGGTTTCACAGTACAAAAACTCTCCCACATCGTCTCACACAAATGTTTGCTTGAAACAAAATCACCTTCTTTGAGTTCTTGAACGATTTGAATTTTGAATGGCTGGAACTCTAAAGCCTTTTTGAAATTTCATGAATAACCACTCCTGGAAGTTCCAGTAAGACTGCCCTTTTCCGTATCGAAAGTCGTGGATTTTCACGTAAACTCTCTTTCACTTCAATGTTTTCGGGAGTCCTTGAAGATCGACCGACCCTCGCAGTGCACAAAGCTGTCGACGCGCAGTTAAGTACGACTCGTTACTCTTGAAAAATGCCTCGCAGTGAAAAATCGTGACTGAGAAATCTGCACGATCACTGATTCCAATGACACCACTCCTTCCCCCGCAACGTTTTTTACTTTTTGAAATAGTCGGATTTAAACACATAAATTTGCCACCAGACATCCTATACTATGCTGCTTAATTTGTATTCACGCATTTATTCATATTTTTAAAGATTTCCAATTTCAGTGCAAAATCGTTAAAAGTGAAACTTAGTTCATCTCCAGGGACAACTTTATTAGTTTGTCAAAATTTTATGAACTACGAGTATTGTGTGTATTTTTATACCTTTGCAGGTCTTAATTTAGGGTCTTATTTTAGGACAAAGTTATGCATATAAAAAAAGAGTTTGAAAAAGTTGTATTAACAATAAAATTGTCTATACGTTTTATGAAGAGCATGGTTTATAACTTTTTTCTCTTTTTATGATTTCTAAGGATGAACATTTCTATTGCAAGTAAATTGACGTTGATTGCCATAAAAATAGTGTTTCAAAAATCACTTTTCTTTCTACATACATATCATAAAAACTTGAATTGTTCATTAGATTAATATCATAAAAAAAGTTTAACAAATCAGAACTGTCGCATTTGTCGCAATTTTTCTCATACCTTCAAGGTTAGTGGATTATTTTTATGTTCATAGGGCTGTGAGTGAAAACGAAGTCATTTTTGTTTGTCTAAGCGTTCTGTTTTGGTCGTTTTTTTAATAAGTAATATTTATATAGCCTGAGTATATTTAAGAAACCATCATCCAAAAAAGTGTGTCGAAATCATATTTGAATCGAATCTTTAAAAATTATCTTAAAAAATGTATTGAAAAACATGATGTTTTGACATTTAAAGTGTTTTTTTTTATTTTAGTCTAAATTATTGTAATATAACTTATAGAATTGTACGTGGTTATTAAGAACTTAAGTGAAAGCAAACATTTGAGCCTTTTTAACTTTGTGTAATAAGACTACAAGTAACCGTTTTCCTTACAATTAATAATATTGTCTATGTAGGAAGCAAAGAATATTTGTAAGTAATTTAATAACGTTCGATATTGTCTAACCTGACAACGACCCCGGAAGAACATCATGCTTAATTTCTTTCTATTAATAAAGAAGGAAAAGATATGGTCGTTTAGTGAACAAATAATCCCGTCATTATTTTTGTATAGAAGTACGTGACTTTTAAAATATCAACCACTTTTTACGTTGAATAGTTTGAATGAATTTCGATACATAAAACACGTCAGATATTGATAACGTAACTTATTTGAGTTCACCGGAAGTATAAAGCTTCCTTAGTCTTCGTACGAAGTTAAACGGAAGGGCTTGTAAAATATAATAAAAATACCTTGAAATATTACGCATAAATTGCAAACTTCAGATTAAAAACTTAATATCAACGTTTAAGGCATTCCTTTTAAAAGAAATAGGATAGGTTAACACCACGCCTTAAATAAAAAATATGACACAAATAACTACTCGATAAATAAATTGATGTTCAAATGGTCACCTCTGTCTATCAACTCCTACTCTCACCGCCCCTGCGTTGAACATCGGGTGCCTAGTAACTAGTACCTAGTGTCATTGGATCCAGACTTATGCAACAAGTCTTGAGCTATAGGTGCATCAACGAGTACCTCATGCATCAAGGCTAAATTTGGCAACATTAGCCTAATATGCGCACACCTCTCCACCTTCTTTTTTCAAGGATCACCATACCTATAATCATCAGAATACTAGTTTCAGCACTCATTGAAATTGTGTCGTCATCGTCGTCGCATCGTCAGTAACGGTAATTATTCTAACAACTGGCTCTCCTAACTTCCATAATTTTCTAAATGTTTTTGATAAAGTCTATTAAAACCACCAAAAATACTCAAACTTGCTCATGCTCAACAGTTGCAATTTGTGTATATCTTCTTCTACTTCTCTATATATTTCGACTTTTCAGTCCTCTCCTCATTCCATCCATCCAGCCAAGCCAGCAAGCAAACTGACAGGAAATACTTTATATCACCACTTCCGGATGTAAATTTCTTTGGCGTCCTTCATGTTGTCATTTCCATTTACACCCTACCACTCTTATTCTGATTCTGACTCGAACTCATCATTGTTCCGACACACCATTATCACGTTTGCCTCTATACAAATTTAAGGCCCTATCCTTGCAAAGTCAGGCTCTCTCTCTTTGGCTGTCATCGAATAACTTCTTGGCAGGCAAACTGAATGAACACCAAAGAAGTACATAGAAACGAATAGACGAAACGAAATCATATTCCTCTAACCTTTATAGGAAGAGAAGGAACGCCAAACTACTCTACTCTTGAAAGTTTTTGAAGAACTTTCAGTGGCATCTTGAATGGCAGAAGGCATCTTCTTGTTAAGTTGTGCTCTGGCTTCTGTTACTCAAGTGCAATTCTCAATTTTTGTTATTTATATGATGCGTTTCTATGGAAATATCTCTAATATGTTATACACTTACTTATTTAAAGAAAATTGAAAGGATGAAAATTGTCGTCTTTGAATTCGATGGTAGGACATACGAGTATAGAGTGTCATGTAGTTTGGGGGGGGGGGTAAATATTTAGAAGCATTTCATCAAAATTCTGCAATTCTAACTCTGTCTTTGTCACAAGGGACGACTCCCACCATTGTTAAGGTTAATGTTTAAGGAAAAACTATTATTGTGGTGTCTAAGTTTATGATTTAAGGGTAGTCAATTACATATGAGTACTTATTAAGACAATATTTATAAATTACATTTCAATCCAGCTCTTGAACTAAGAGTTCCTGAAGCACATCTTTAGTTCGTCACTTTTTAGGACTTTAAGGTCCGCTCCTATTTTGTTATAAAGTGGTTATAAATGTAATTTGAACTAGTCTTAAAGCACTTGTCTATCGATGTACGTAGGTATAGAATATCCGTATTATAGTGCATCGAAATGGATACATTAGCTAATGGCTTCAACAGAATTATGTAATTTGCAAATGATAAACCCGCCTTAGTTAACCAGTTAGTTAGTTCAAATACATGCGTTTTAAAGTTTGTCAGGAAAGACAACTCCTTCTTCTAAAATACTCGTAAACCTCTTTCCAAATAACGATGTTGTGTGGTAATTATGGCTCAGAGTATGGATAACTAAAAACTTGAAGAAATTCGGAAAATAATATTCACCAAAATCTCACATACATACATCAAATAAGCTTTTATAAACATTCGCACATTGAAAAGAAAACCCTCTAAGTCTCATAGGTACTTACTTTTTTACTTATTTACTCACCCGGCTCCCGATTTAAGGTAGTCGAAGTGTCTCAGCTTGCGATATTGCGTTCCAAAGTTAAGGGTCTCTTACAAGCTCCCTTCAGTCATCGAGGCATAGCGCTTTTGCATCAGTAACCCACTGGTCCTTTTGGCGGAGAACCTGGGGGCTGGGATTCGCTCGATTACAAATATCAGCCGAAAGAATTTTCTCTCAAAAGTGCCAAGTATCAACTTCCCTTTATTACTTTTCGTCCAGCACTCGGCGCCACCGTAGAGTAAAACTGGTAAAATTAGAGTCTTGTGAAACGTGCACTTTTTCTTTCGAGAATAGAGTTTTGAACCCCTTTTGGCCAAACCGAAGTAGAAGCGGTTTCCTAGGGTAATTCTTCGTCGTTCCGAGGTAGGTGAACTCTTTAACTACTTTGAAATGACTGCTACCAACAGTGACGTATTGTCCAAGGCAATGGGTAGTAGTACATGTGGCACGATAGTTAGTGCTTTGGACTGTCATGACAGAGGTCTTGGGTCTGATCCCTGCCTGTGCCATCTAAAGTTTTTCATGGGTACTGGCTCTTGCGAAGAGTTGACAAATCTTCCAAGAGTAATTCTTGCCATGAAAAGTGCTTTCTCAAATTAGCCGTTCGGATTCGGTTTAAAACTGTTGGTCCCCTCCATTCCTGACAACAGTACTCGCACACAGGAATGGTTAAGAGTTGTAAGTCATTAGTCCCTAGTTCAGCAGTTGTGAAGACCTCTTAAAGATAGTGCTTTCCAGGTTTATACCACTCTTTTGCTTACCTACTCCAGGACTATGTTCCTTGCCTGAACCCTGCGCATGTCTAGAATAGCTTAGATGTGCTTTTACTCATTTGCACGTTGCATCCAATATATTGTAACGTCATGCGGCATATTTGGATCAATTTTCCGGGATCCGGAATTCAGACATCGACCATAGACGCACATGTGCGGCTTTTTAAATCTATGAAAAGATGTCGGGTCTCGACTTGGAATTCGTTGGCCTTTTCCAGGATTTGCCTCAATATAAATATTTGGTCTATCGTTAGTCTTACTGGTCTAAAGCTACACTGCTATGTACCGATTATAGTGCTTCAGAAAGGTTTAAAACGTTCACATAGTACGTTGGATAGGAACATTGAACTGGAATATGCCTCTTTAATTTGTACAGGATCGCTTTTTTTCCAGATTGGGCATATTGAGCTGTTTCGCCAGTCATCGGACATACTTTTCTCCTCCCCACTTGGTTGATAAGCTGGTGCATACACGCTGCCAAGACATCATCTCCTAACGTCGAATTTGTTGATCTTAAGCTTGATGGATGGCTTTCTTAATCTCTTCGTTGGTACTGGGACTTCATTTACTCGTCTCATGCCTCTTTTCTCTTTAATTGTTCCCTTTTCATAATGCCCATTCAGTAGCTGCTGGAAGTACTGATGAAACACGTTTAGAATCCCTGTGTTTCGGTAAATAGGTTTCCATCGCTGTTTCAAAAAGATTGCTAGCTGGTTCTATAACCAGATGTAATTTGGTTGTCAGTTTAGTAGAACAGTAGCCGAATGTGTTGGTGGCGGTTCTGCATTCCTCGAGATACCTGAACTGATACCTACACGGGGTGTTTTGTCTTTCCTTCTTTTTTCACTGTACTCTTCCCTAGCTGCTCTTGTTTTTTTTTTTGCAGCATTTGCATTTGTGCATTTTCCGTCTCCTGCTTTCAAGACATCTTTTCCTATGGTGGCTACTAACTTACGGTAGGGTGTCCATAACGTGTTTGAAAAAAAAGAGAACATTTTCAAAAATTCAAACTTCTACTGTTATACTCCCCCCGCTCACCTCACCATCATCCAAATAAAAGATATGATCAAATGTTCGTTTCATAAAAATATATATTTATAAAAGAAGCATTAACTAAAAACTGATAATAATAATAAATAATAATGATTAGTAAAACTTAAATAAAAATTAATTCAAAATATTGCTGAATTCAAATAGATAATTATTATATATTTCAAGTAGATTATTTTACAGAAATATGCTAATTTTCTTCCTCATCTGAGGACGTATCATACTTTTAGGAGCCTCGAATTTGATCTAGATATTTTTTTTTCATTTAAAAAGGTATTGTAATGTGTATACACTCTTTATCTCTTTCAATAATAAGGGGCAACATCTAGTGGTAGTAATAGGAGAACTCGCTTCTTTAAGCATCGAGAAACATCTAGTGGCTAACAGGAGAACTCGCTTCTTAAGCATCGAGAAACATCTAGTGGCTTAGAGGGGAACTCATTCAGCGCATACAAGAACCTCGAAAGGGGTAAGCATCTAGTGATAAAGTGGAGAACTTCGTTAAGCATCGAGAACAACCTCGTAGATTCTCGAACCGATTTGAGGTATATAAATAGGCGCTTGGAAGCGAAGCGATTCATTATGGATTGTGAATTGCTATAAAGAAAAGACTGTGTTTGAAAAGTAAAGACTGTGTTTTAAAAGTAATAATTGAAAGTGTTGAATAAAGTAATTTAGAAGAAAGTGAATTTGTGTTTTTATTTACGAAGTTTGAATAAGTTTTAACTGTCGGACCAAGCCGAATATTACATTGGTGTCAGAATAAGGGATTAAAACTTATTGAGAATAAAAACAGTGAGCAGTGATTGAACTATTTTGTGTGAAGTAGTGAAGTAAAAAATAAAAAAATGAGTAAAGTTTTGAAAGACTTAACTGTCCCTGAGCTAAAGGCCGAACTAAGCAAACGTGGCTTAAGTGGGACAGGAGTAAAAACCGAACTCGTTAAACGGCTGCAGGAATATCTGGAGCAGCAAAATGAAGATCCAGATACGTTTGCTTTCGAATTAGAAGCAAAAGTGGAAGAGGTAAATCCAAATGTTGCCTTATCCAACATGTTGTCAGTTCTTTTAGCCAAATTTGAAGAAAATAAAAATGATGTCCTGAAACAACTAGAAGCTCAAAGAAGTGACCAAAAGCAAGAACAGCAGAATGTTCTTAAACAACTAGAAGCCCAAAGAAGTGACCAAAAGCAAGAACAACAGAATGTTCTCAAACAACTAGAAACCCAAAGGAATGCTGTCCTCAAACAACTAGAAGCCCAAAGAAGCGACCAAAAGCAAGAACAGCAGAATATTCTAGAGCGATTCGACGAACAGAGAAATCTTTTAGAAGACAGGTTTGCGGACTTCGAAGAGAAAATTAAAACTGTCGACGAGCGACAAAATGCACGTTTCGAGAAAATTGACGAACAAATTGAAACCATCACAAATGAACTAGAAAAAGTGCGAAAGATGAAAGCTCGAGAACCTTCTGGTGAGTGCTCAAGGAAGAGAGAAGTGAATCCTCCAAGCTTTGATGGGCAGATTCCGTGGTCAATCTACAAGAAACAGTTTGAAGCAGCAACGTTAACAAACGGCTGGGACGATCACGAAAAATACATTGCTCTTACGCTTGCTTTAAGAGGATCTGCTGCTGAACTGCTACAAACCATCCCAGCAGAGAAGAGTGGTGACTTCACAGTTTTGGTAAACGCAATCGAACAGCGGTTTGGGGATAGCCACATGACAGAAGTCTTCCGAGTTCAGCTTAACAATAGGATACAGAAAAGAGGTGAAACTCTGCAGCAGCTTCAGGCAGATATCGAGCGATTGGTTCACTTGGCATATCCAACAGCTGGTAACGAAATAATAAATCAACTTGCTGTTGAAGCCTTTGTGAGAGCTGTGGGCGATATAAATCTCCAAAGGGCTATCCGCACTGCCGGAAAGCGAACACTACCAGAAGCATTGGCTTTCGCTCTGACGATGGAAGCTGCAGAACAAGCTTCCCAAAACGTGCATCGTGTAAGAGAATTAGAAGTCCAAGAATGCTCTTGTCAGAAGGCTACTGTGGAAAGGAGTCAGCGAGACGGACCAGCACGATGCTGGAACTGCAATAAGACTGGGCATCTACAGCGACAGTGCAGATTACCGCGAAGAGGAACCGCATGCCAACACTGTGGAAACAGAAGTTATACAAATGGTCAAAGTAACACCAACAATGTTGCTTCCGAAGTTGTTTCCCACCCGGGAAACGAATAAGAACCAACTTCGAGGGGCAGAAGCTGGTTTCTGGTATCGATGGCCCCAGAAACAACATCCAGGTTTCCCAAACGAAACGTAACAACAAGAGCCTGACCGTGGAAGCAAGTATAAATGGCAACAAATGTGTGGCTACCATTGACACCGGTGCCACGGCGTCCATCATACGGCAAGACCTCGTTAAGAAGGCATGGCTTCACAACACCAACAGCTATCGTCTAAGGACTGCAACTGGAGAGGCCGCAAAAGTTTATGGTGAGATACGTCTTAAGATCCGGATGGCAGAGTTGGAATTCTCTCACCTGTTCCTGGTAGCAGATATATGCGATGAGTGCATTGTCGGCGTCGATTTTATGAAAGATCACGGAGTGATATTGGACATCGGGAACCAAGTCCTGAAATATGGAAACATGGAGATTCCGATGATCTATGGGACCAACTCATATGAGACGTCGTCATCTGTGAAAGCCGTCATCAAAGAAGATCTCACTTTGCCTGCTTCTTCAGAGGTATTCGTGTGGACGAAATTGAAGGGTAAGCCTGGCAGCCATCGATACCTCATGGTCGAACCTGCATCTGTAAAGTCCTCCCAAAACGTCACCATTGGGAAGACTCTTGTGAGACCTGTAAAGAACATGGTTCCGGTACGAATACTGAACATCAAACCGTATGAAGTTAAGCTAAGAAAAGGTGAGATTGTCGGACAATGCGAATCTGTATCAGCGATAACAAGGATCAACGAAGAAAAGTCAAGGCAATCCTTGAAGTCCGAAGAGCTGAACTCCATAAAGACGAACATTCTCAAGTCATCTAATCTTGGCCACCAACAACGAAGAACTGCAGAAGGTCTCCTCGAAGAATTTACAGACATCTTTTCGTCATCGAAAAGGAAATATGGCAGAACGCAACTGGTGCAACATCGAATCAATACCGGGGATGCAAGGCCGATTCGTCAACCTGCAAGACGCCTTCCACTAGCCAAACAAGGTGAGGTTGAAGAACTGATAACCACCATGAAGGAAGAAGGGCTGATCGAAAACTCTAAAAGCCCTTGGGCGTCTCCAGTGGTCCTGGTAAAGAAGAAAGACGGATCAACCCGCTTTTGCGTGGACTATCGAAGGTTGAATGATGTGACTAAGAAGGATAGCTACCCTCTGCCTAGGATCAGTGATACTCTGGACGCAATGGAAGGAGCACAATGGTTCTCAACTTTGGACTTGAAAAGTGGCTACTGGCAAGTCGAGATCCATCCTGAAGACAAAGAAAAGACAGCATTCTCAACAGGAAACGGATTGTGGCAGTTCAAAGTAATGCCTTTTGGACTTTGCAATGCTCCAGCGACTTTTGAGCGCCTAATGGAATGCGTCCTGCAAGGACTCACATGGAAATCTTGCCTGGTATATTTGGATGACGTCATAGTATACGGGAAAACATTTGACGAACACTGTACAAATCTGAGAGCCGTGTTTCAAAGACTTCGAGAAGCCCACCTCAAGCTTAACCCAGAAAAGTGTTCACTCTTCAAAACCGAAGTGAAATATCTGGGACATATCATCTCATCCCAAGGAGTAAAGACGGATCCTGATAAGGTTGACACCGTGAAGAATTGGCCAACACCACAGGACAAACACCAACTCCGAAGCTTTCTGGGTCTAGCCACCTACTATAGGCGCTTTGTGAAGGACTTTGCAGGAATCGCCAAGAGTCTACATCAGCTAACGGAAAAGGGAAAGCAGTTTAGATGGTCAGGTGAATGCGAGCGCAGCTTTCAAGAGCTCAAGCAACGCTTGTGTAATGCACCAGTGCTGACCTACCCAACTCCAGGAAAACCGTTCATAATTGATGCTGATGCGAGCAATGTCGGGATAGGTGCTGTACTATCGCAGGTGCATAATGGCGAAGAAAAGGTAATTGCCTATTACAGCAAGGTACTCTCGAAGTCGGAAAGAAACTATTGTGTGACCAGAAGAGAACTTCTTGCACTGATTTTGGCAACAAAGCACTTCCATAAGTATCTCTATGGACAGAAGTTTCTTCTCCGAACTGACCATGGTGCACTTAACTGGCTATTGAATTTCAAGAATCCAGAAGGTCAAGTGGCAAGGTGGATTGAGAGGCTGCAGACGTACGATTACGAAATTCAACATCGGAAAGGGAAGCTTCACTCAAATGCAGATGCACTGTCTCGGAGACCATGCAAGCAAGATTGTAAGCATTGCAGACGACAAGAAGAAAAAGAAGTGGTTATTGTCCAACGAACCAGAGCCGATCCCATTTATGGCTGGAGCAACGACGAGTTGAGGAAGGCTCAACAAGAAGACTCAGATATCGAACCCATCCTCGCTTGGAAGGAACACCAGGAAAAACCAGAATGGGCTGATATCTCCGATAGAAGTCCGACTCTGAAGGCCTATTGGGCACAGTGGGACTCGTTTCATGTCCAAGAGGGTGTCCTTCGACGTAAATGGGAATCAGCAGATGGAAAGTCTTATGTCATGCAGCTATTCTTACCGAGATCGAAGGTTATAGACGTTCTGCGAGAGATGCATGGTGGGGTTTCGGGAGGCCATCTAGGAGTGAACAAGACGCTAGAAAAAGTTCGACAACGATTTTACTGGCTACATGTAAGGGAAGATGTCGAGAAGTGGTGCCGAAAATGCGATACCTGTGCTGCCACCAAAGGCCCGAACAAAAAGAACCACAGCCAAATGCAGCAGTATAATGTTGGAGCACCCTTCGAAAGGATTGCAGTAGACGTGGCGGGTCCATTTCCGGAAACAAATAATGGAAATCGTTATATTCTGGTCGTCATGGATTATTTCAGCAAGTGGCCTGAAGCATACGCCATTCTAAACCAGGAAGCCAAAACAGTCGCAGACCAAATTGTCTTCAACTGGGTGAGCAGATTCGGCGTTCCATTAGAACTTCATTCCGACCAGGGACGGAATTTTGAATCAAACATATTTCAGGAAGTTTGTGGGCTTCTTGACATTAAGAAGACAAGAACAACACCACTTCACCCACAATCTGATGGCATGGTCGAACGATTCAACCGAACCCTGAAGGAACATCTTTGCAAAGTTGTGGACGACAAGCAGCGAGATTGGGATCGACACATTCCACTGTTTTTGATGGCGTATCGAAGTGCAAGACATAGCTCAACTGGTCATACACCGTCTGAGATTTTGATGGGAAGGAACATCAGACTGCCGAGCGAAATAAAATTTGGATGTCCCACGTCGGAGCTGCAAGCCGAGGATGACTACATTGATGACCTCAGAGAAAGACTCCTTCAGATCCACGACAATACCAGGTTGAAAATAAAGATGTTCAGTGACCGAATGAAGACACGCTACGATATACGAGCGACAACAACAGAATTCCAAGCAGGAGATCGGGTGTGGCTTTACAATCCCCATCGACAAAAAGGATTGTCACCAAAACTTCAACGTGACTGGGAAGGTCCATATACAGTCATTACAAAAATCAACGATGTCGTGTACCGGATACAAAAGGGAGTCAGAGGAAAACCTAAAGTTGTACATCGCGACCGGCTACATCGCTACAGTGGTGATGAGAACGATGGATTTGTTCGGGACGATCAATCCTAAGGAGGGGGCAATGTAATGTGTATACACTCTTTATCTCTTTCAATAATAAGGGGCAACATCTAGTGGTAGTAATAGGAGAACTCGCTTCTTTAAGCATCGAGAAACATCTAGTGGCTAACAGGAGAACTCGCTTCTTAAGCATCGAGAAACATCTAGTGGCTTAGAGGGGAACTCATTCAGCGCATACAAGAACCTCGAAAGGGGTAAGCATCTAGTGATAAAGTGGAGAACTTCGTTAAGCATCGAGAACAACCTCGTAGATTCTCGAACCGATTTGAGGTATATAAATAGGCGCTTGGAAGCGAAGCGATTCATTATGGATTGTGAATTGCTATAAAGAAAAGACTGTGTTTGAAAAGTAAAGACTGTGTTTTAAAAGTAATAATTGAAAGTGTTGAATAAAGTAATTTAGAAGAAAGTGAATTTGTGTTTTTATTTACGAAGTTTGAATAAGTTTTAACTGTCGGACCAAGCCGAATATTACAGTATCATAAAACTTATTGCAGCTTAAATCTTTTAAGTTGTAGGCAACTACTAGAATCGATTTGATTGTTCCTACTTTTAAACGATTCCGTTCCGATATCGTCTTCAAATCCTTTTTAATTAAATTATTAAGAATCGATTTTGTAGCTAGAGGAATAAAATGTTGTTGATTCTTTAAAATAGTTTAAAGAGAATCTAAAACCATGGATACTTCTAATAGGAAATTGTATTCCTTTTCTAATTCTATGGCTTTTTCATTAAACATGAAAGCAAGTGAATGTACAAAGTACAAAAAAGCTTCAGATAAATCAGATCAGAACAGGAAAGTTTATGTTGGATAAAAAATAAGCTTTCAAAGCAGGATACACTTGAAGGATTCTATTAAACAAAGACAGCCATCTGGTGGTACAGTGACGAAGCAACTCTTTGTGCTCTACTTCAAGAGAGGCGCAAAAGTCTTTTAGATTTTCATTTATAACTGTATATATAGAAAAATAATTGTAGATTTTTATAACTGTAGTTTCGATGTCAATAGAAAACTATATGCACAGGACAACCAATTTCAATTAATTCTTTCCCTATTGAGGATTTAAGTCTGTAAAATACGTTATCTACGATTGATCTATTTGAGCCTCCAAAATTTGTATTGCAGTTATCTGCAGAAAATGAAATGCATTTTTTTTCAATGTCAAACCTTTTTAAAGTTTGCAAAAGAAAATTGGAAATATTTTCCGAATTTTCGCTACTAAGATTGTTCAAATGAATTAATTTGGTCTGAACACCAACTTCTTTTTTAAAATATTGTATTAAAATCAGAAATATTTTAATATTGCCATGGTTACTTCCATCGGTAGATATTGACAAAAACGGTGTTTCACTAACGGCGGCGGTTAAAACGCTATCGATACAAAAGGGAGCTATGAAATGCTTTTGAATTGATCTTGTTTTTATATGTGCTGATAAAAGGCGTTTTGCGATTTCCGAGTCGTTAAAGATTTCCTTAAATAATTTAGTCGAGCAATCTGTAGACCGAAAACTGAAGTGGTGTTTGAGTGCATGAAAAGCAAGAGCACCCTCTGCAGCGGCTATTTTGTCATCTAGTTTTGTAAATCTCGGGATGAATGCCGATGTAATTTTTTTTGAAGTTTCGAACCAGGGTTCGGTGATGGAATATGAATAGGTATAGGTTCGTATTGCAATGCAAAAACACTCTAGTAAAGATATAAATCCTCGGTAGCCATATTGGTTTGCCTACAAGCTAAACCGGAAACGGACCTCATAAAGTATGACTTAGTGTGCGTGTAATTTCTCCTCTAATTCACTACCGGAACTAAGGAATTGTGTCTATGTATGCGTGAAAACACGTCAATTTTTCTCGTTGAATTCGTCCACATTACAAATACAACAATGTAAACAAATGGGTTTTGGAGGGTGATACGTACGAAAGATTTATATCTTCATATAGAGTGTTTTTGTTGCAATGCTCTATTTTAGTGGACACTAAAAAGTTTTTTTTAATGAAAAGGGAGTGAGATTTTTCAGGCACCAACATTTATAAAAAAGAAAAAAGAGGACAAAAAAGAGAACATAAATAAAAAAGAGTACAAAAAAAGAATTTTATGGAAAAAGAAAGAATAAGAAAGATCGGAGTCCAAAAAGAGAACATGTTCTCTTTAAAAGAGATGTTCTGGAAACCCTAACTTACGGTAGTCTAGGCCAGAGTATATCTAATAATGAGTAGGGACACTCTCCAAATTTTCGTTCTGAGTTCATATTTTAAATTACTGCTATGTCACACAAACACGAGAAATAGATGGTAATAAGAAGTGTTACAGTGTAAAAGAGAAGGAAGAAAAAGAATTTTTCTTTTGACTGTAGCATAGGGTGTTCCGAAAAATAAAGGCATATCTATATCATTTTTTAGAGTAATTTTATTTAGGTCTTATAAATAATGTTTTACATTATGTGTAACGCTAAAATATTTATGCTTATTGCTAGATTTTTTCATAGTTGCATTGAAATTCTTAAGGATATGGTATACTCGAACTCGTATAAAAAACTTTATAATAAAGTCCTTATTTTGGTTCTTACAGCAATTGTAATCAAATTCATTTTTTAAAATATCAAACATTTTCATTTCAAAATTATTACAAAAATATAAATTTGGAAAATTAGTTATACATTTTTGTTCGAGGCTCTCTAATGCATCTAAAAAATCTTGTTGTGGTCATGTTAAATTCGCACTATCAAATTCTTTAAAATCTGTGAATATGGATGAAATATTAGGTTGCTGGCTCAGTTCCACTTCACACTTATGATTTTGACGGTATTTTTTCAAAATATAGCCCGCAAAATAATAAAACGCATTTTGACAACCAAATTAACAGTTTTGTAGTCAGATTCGGTTTCAAAAGTGTAAATTACTTCGTCCTTTTTTTCTTCGTTTGATTTAATATGGATATCAATATGCGGCAGTTCCAAATTTATAGTTGGCTCGCAGTTTCCTTGGGTAATGTCCTCCATATACTTCGCACACCTTTAAATATCGTGAAATTTGCTGTTCTAGCACTTAACCACTTTGTTCTCCTGAAGAAAGAAAAAAATAATTATTTTTAACCGTATTTTAAGTCGGATCGCAATCTCAGGCAGTTGATGTTATTGTGTTTACAAAACGCTGAAAGGGCGCGAAGTTACAACCAAAATTTAAATTGATCACAGACCACACAATCTACTACCACGAACTAAAAAAGCGTTCAGATCGTACATCTTTTATAACAAAAAAACATCATAGCCTGAGATTATAAAACT
Organism: Eupeodes luniger; assembly: GCA_951509635.1. Lineage (NCBI taxonomy): Eukaryota > Metazoa > Arthropoda > Insecta > Diptera > Syrphidae > Eupeodes > Eupeodes luniger. The sequence continues at coordinate 229,921,098 of OX608073.1, read as the reverse complement.
CCAGAGATTTTAAATGTATTTTTTGTACTCAACACAAAAAAAACCGTTGCAATTTTTACATTTTCAATAACACAACAGAAAATATTGCTTACCTTTCTATATTTTCTGGCAGTTTAAAATATTTAACACCAGAATTAACTTCTTCTTCTCGACCGCATGCCAAACATTTTAAATAATGTTTACCCATTTTAATTTTTATTTCAATCACTTTTAAGATACACAAGTCACCCTTTATCCAACTCACTGAAACACTTCCGCACAAATGAATACAATTCAAACCAGATCGCCTTTAAAAATGCATTATGAAAAAATGTAAACAATTCCTTTTCCACCCCTAACTACATTTTAGTGTTACCAGCTGTTTTAAATACGTACTAAAGAAGTCAAAAATACTATTTCTTATACCACGCTAAACATAGCTTTTTTTATGTTTTTAGAAGAACAAAACAAAGATGAAGTTGCAATTTTCATATTTCAGAACAATACATTTATTTAAAAATTAAATAAGAGGTATAATTTATAAAATAAAAAAGTGACACAATAAATAAAAGAAGAGTAGAGGCTGGTCACATTCAATTAATGAAAAGCACAACAAAACCACACACACACATGCGATCAAACTGGATCGCCTTTAAAAATCCATTATGAAAAAAGACCTCATTTATGTATCATACGATCGAAGGTGTATGTGTTGGTGTTGGGAAAACCGATTGTGTGTCTTTCTAACATTAGCTATGTCAGGTAAGAATTAAAATGGATACATTTGACCTGTTTTCACTCATAATAATTTTTTGTTTTGTTTTATTGTTCATTTTTAATTGTATTAGTAGGGTGTTGCATATGTGTGGAGAGTGTCCCTACTCATTCTTAGATATACTCTGGTCTAGGCTACTTTCTCAATGGTATTCCTGTCCTGTTTGCACTGGTTTTGATGATTGTGGATGGGGTTATGGCAGAGAATTTTACTTATACTGTAGTCTCTGCCATTCTTTGTAGTGCTAAGGCTGCATGCAGTATTGAATTTCTTCTTTTGGACGGTCCTTACTTCCTTTTCGTTAAACAGTTGGGATCTGAACTTTGTCACAACAAGAAAGTGGGAAGAGTCCACGTTTGCACTCCGGATCACAAGTCTAAGATGTTAGATGCAATAAACTTCAATCTGGGTCGATTTCCCTCTACGAGCTTGCATGTCTGTCTGTACCGCGAGAGGAAAGATTTAAAATTTTGACTTTTAAGGGGTCTTTTTTCGAGACCTAAGGCATCTCTCCATTAACATTTGACTTTTATTTACCCGACCGGCACGGCGGGCGGTGGCGTGGTGGTCGTTAGCTCTATGCACTTACCTCCAATCTGATTTTCAAGTAGTAAACTAATTTAGTCTCCAATTTTTCGCAAGTAATGAATGACAGTCCATTTGGCATTTCTGTCTTGCGTTTTTAAATTGATAAATGTGATCCATCTTCCATCGATTCCAGGAGGTTTTCCTATTCATAAGGAATTGTTTAATGGACGAAGTCTGTAAATTTGAATCTATGGAAATATTTTAAGATTTTCGATTGTTCGTCACCATTTCAGAGAATGTTTCACATGTTATATATGTATAAGTTTTTCTGCTAAATCCAGCTTAAAATTAAAAAGAGTCTTAATCACCTTTCTACCATCACAAAATCCATTCAAGACACAAGTACAAAAAGCAGAACACATTTTGACTTTTTCATATTTAATCATATTATGTGAATACCGTATTTGTTGTGGCATTGTCCTCAAAAACCTACAAGTCTGGAAGAATATAGAATTATGTCAAAGTAAAATTTTTGATTCATATATTCTGCCACGATTTACATATATTAAAATGGAGAAATTTTTTTATAAACCAAAAATATAAAATTAAATTAAAAAAAATATATTCCGAGGTATCCGAGTTTTTCACTTAATCGACTTTCGGTCGTCTGCATGTAAATGGACATTCGCAATTAAAATTACTTTAGTAGTTACAAATACAAGCATCATGGCTGAATTTAAAAGCTTTTAAAATAAAAATTCTTCATCTCTGTTGCAATTTCATAAACCCTACTTGACCGATAAACACATCTTATTTAAAGCATACATAAACCTCCTACTATTACCATTTCTATAACAATTCTAAGAAATACAAATTTCTAGCGTTGGGTGGGGGTAAACCCCTTCCACATTTTCATTTTAAAGCATTTACATTGCAGAAAAATAATGGTATTAAATCCATTACAATAAGCTGGCAGCTTTTAGTAAACGAAAACATTTTGCTGTCATTAAATAAAAGTTGAAGGACGACAAAGTCACATTTTCTTCGGTTTATTTTAAAGTAGATAAAGTAAAGAGACTATGACTCCACTCTCCATCTACCAACGTCGTCGTCGTCGTAGTCTTCATCCGCCCCCACCAATCCCTCATCATTGTCTCTATTGTCCATTTATCATCAATCAATTTTCCATCCTCGTTTTCAAGTACCTATCTTTTTATTTACTTATTTTATTGATGTAATTTCCTTCGTTTCCTTTTCTTTTTTTTTTTGGTCTTCGATCCTCGAGATTTTTCTTATGGATTCACTGTAAATGATATTGTAAAAGAGAGAGTGGTATGATAACGGTGTTTCATCAGTGTCATTTCAATCAAAAATTAATTTCTCTCTAGCAGTTGTATACATTATTTTCCAGGACTTAGGATTCGAATTTTTTCACCATAGTCAAACTCGTGTAAATAGATAAATAAAGTCAAAAGTCCTTCACTCGAAGAGCTCGTTTACCAATGTTTGTTTCTTCCCCGTACCACATTCTGTATAGATCTCGTCCTTTTGTTGAACGTGGAGAATCCTTGCTCCTTTCATCTCTGATTTCTGAAGAGGACTGAAGTCGTGCAAGGTAATTCCATATGATTACTCTCATTTAGATAAACGAGTGAGAAAGATCGTAACAATGATGTCATTATCTTCGAAAATTCATCTACCATCTCACAAGAAAAAGAAAAGAAAACGCCAAGAAATAGAAATTCCAACCATTTTACCCTCTGTTTTCTTTTCTTCATTTTTTTTTTTTGAAGAACTATTAAATTCAAAAATGAGGGAAGAAAAAGGAGGCCATTTGCGTTGAGTTGAGTTGAGACTTAAGACACCATCATCCACGGCTGCACATAATGAAAGCAAAATAATGAAGTTAACAGTCAAATTATCGGGTAAAATGTTGGTAGCAGGAGCAACAGCTTGGCTAATGTGTGGGTTGAGATTGTTGACGACGATGACGACGACGATGAGTGACTCCGACGGTTGAGGGGTGAAAGTTGAATGAAATATTTTAGTATTATTTCTTAAAGTTTAAGATGTATTTTCACTAAAACCAAGAAGCTATAGGGGAAGTCATAGATAAATATGCAAATTGCCTTTTATTTGAGGAACAATGCATTTTTATTGGGAAAGTTATAACCAGAATGTTTAAATGATTTGTTATCATTTGTTGGTGGAGAGATTTGTGCTCTGGGCATGTAATATTTATCGATTATTAAATTATATTAAATCAATATAATTTTTCAACAGATATAAAAAATTTGTATAAGGTAAATAATTAAGGCAGTCATTTTGTGGTATTTGAATGCTGTTTTTTCATAAATCAATGTTCTTATCAATTATTGATTCAACCTAATTTTTGAGAAAGTTTGGCATTTTTATTTTCTTCTTTTAAATTTCTATTTATTCAGTCAATGTTTAAGTTTTCAATTTAAATTCGACGTTGCAATTATCAAATGTTTTGTCTCTTTGTTTCAACATGGTTTCAGAAGTGGCCGATATGCAACTACTGATTTGGCTTGCTTTTCTTATCAGTGTCTTAACGCAATAGAAAATCATTCTCAAATGGACGTGGTTTATACCGATTTTGTAAAAGCTTTTAGAAGAGTTTAAATCACCTCATTTTTATAAAAAAAATTAAAACTTTATGATTTTGATGGGAATTTACTAAACTGGTTCAACTCATATCTCACTGGTAGGAAACAAATTGTTAGGATTGGTGACTTGGAGTCTAGGCCGGTCTTAGTTCAATCAGGTGTTCCCGAAGGTAGCCATTTAGGACCACTATTATTTAACTTCTTTATTAATAATTTTTAAATCAGTCTTATCAACAGCCAACTAACTGATATTTGCAGATGATATTCAAATTTTTAAAGTTAAAAATAATTATAATGATTGTGTTGCATTTCAGCAAGACATTTTAAAGTTTGAAAATTGGTGTGACCAAAATGATCTTGACCTTAATCTGTCAAAGTGTTCTGTGTTAACTTACAATCTTTTAACAAACCCCTAAATTTTTGATTTTTTCTTCAAAGGAATCAAACTATTAAGAGTTCACACGATTAAAGACCTATAGACGTAGTATTTGATGAGAAACTAAACTTTATTTCATATGTCTCCTACATTCTTTCAAAAGCTTACTCTATGTTAGGTTTCCTTAAACGGAATTCTTCTGATTTTAAGGACCCATACACACTGAGAGCTATTTTTTGTTCACTTGTTAGACCATTACTGGAATATTGTTCTGCCATTTGGAATCCTGATACTAAAAAATTGTAAAAAGAGGCTGGGATGCGACCCACACTGATAACTTCCCACCCCGTCTGTCGATTTGTCTTGCTTAAAAGTTTGTAGGTTTTCGTGTTGGGTTAAAAAAGTTGTTAGTTGAATTATTCTTAAAAATTTTAAAATTACCAACAATATTTTTACTATAAAAAAGAGTTTAGTTTAAAAATCTAGTTTTATTAAATAGATTTTTAGTCGAAAACAAATTTTTACCAATTTAAGTAGCATTTCTTAATTTTTTACAAATTGGATGAATGAAATTAATTTAAGAGATATTGAGAACCGAACATCAATTTTTACCGAATTTGCGTGCTACTTTTTGTAGATTTTATTTTTGTATAAAAAAACGGACTGTTGGATTTTTATAAAAAAAAATACTAAATATCGAAAACAATATTTTCTGTGAAATAAAATAAGTTTTAAGCCAATATATTTCTAAAAAGCTATTTGAGTTGAAAGTAAATTTTTACCAAGTTTTAGTATTGGTTTTTTTTTTAGGTTTTTATTTTGTGTAAAAAAAACTGTCAATTCGATTTTTCTCAACATTTTTCAGAATGTTGAAAACAATATTTCTTATAAGATAAAATAAGTTTGAAGCCATAATCTCTAGTTTTTGAAAAGATATTTGAGTCGAAATTTAATTTTTACCAACTTTAGGTAATGTTTTTTTTTAGGTTTTTATTTTTTATAAAAAAATGTCTATTAGATTTTTCTCAAAATTGTATCAGATGTCAAAAACATTATTCTTCGTTGCACAAAATTGTTTTGGAGATGAAATCATATTTTAGTCGTAAAATTTTCGAGGTGACAATTTTGCAGTTTTTTTGATTTATAAAAAAACCGTTAATTGGATTTTTTTCCCAAAAATATAATTGTTTTGTATCACGCTACTAATATATAATATAAAATTTAATTCAAGTCTCTAGCGTCATTGGTTCGTGAGATATTTAGGATTAACCAAAATGTTTACCTTAATTTGTAAACTGCTATGGTAAAAAAAACCACCCACGCAATTTTCTTGAGAGCCCTTTCTGCATCTTTCTGCCTTATTATCTGTATAACAAACATCTTTCTAAAAATCTTTTATTTCGACTCTAGGGACCTTGAAACGTCGAGAAATGTCAAAATTTTCAATTCGACAAATCGGACCCATTACAATAACTTCCTATGGGAAGTTAATAATGTAATATGAAAAGAAACGTTAGCCACAGCAACGCGTGGCCGGGTCAGCTAGTTGACAATAAAATTAATGTGATGTGTAAACTCTAAGTTGGAACAGAAATAAACACCTAATTCTTTAAATGTGGAGACGCGACAGAGTTTTTTAGTAAAAGTTTTTCCCACACCAAAATGTGAAACTATCAATGTCGGCTTGTAAAAGGATACAATCATGGTTGGACTTTATAATCTTAAAAATTTTAATGTCATCAGAAAAAATGAGAACTTCAATTGAGCGTAGACATGACGATACGACGTTAATAGACAGGATGAACAGAAAAGGGCCAAGATGGCTTCCCTGGGGAACACCAGATTGAGCAACAAAAGGTTCAGAAAGACAATTTCTAAATTTTACCTCATAGGATCTTTTTTCAAGGTACAGTTTTTTATTATCCTTCAGAAATAAAAAATCAATCAAAACTGGGACAATCTTGGGGAATTCCTTTAAACAAGAAAACAGAAAATTCCTTATTTTTGAAAATATGGCCAAAATAATTTGATCGGATGTAAATGAAGATGGCGCTGCAATAAAGGCTTGTGGGACATTGACTCCCACTTTTCGAATTTTGTTTCGTGTCACGTGGCTGTTTAACACTTGAGAAATATTTTGCTTTAATAATGGACATCAAGATAACGCGAACACTAGAAATATGTAGTGCAAGAAAATTTGCTAAAGGTGATGTGATATGATTTTAAAATAACTTCCCAAAAAAGGATGCAAAATGTTAAGACCTTGAAGAGTGATTTTCCAATCCCTTATCTTTCGTGTTCTATTTCGTCACCTTAAGTCTTAGTAAACTAAGAATAAATGTGCTTTAAATTCACTCATATTTCTGTATGAGAAAGCTTAACTAAAGGCTATAAGACCTTACCAAGAATCTTCAACCCAATTATAGTTCTGCTATTGACAGTAACAATTATCGTAAAAGTTTTCCTGTCGTAAGTCCATTTCATATACTATGTGTACATGGAGTTCGATTTCATATGAAATATGATTGCTTACTATATCGTTTCTTTTTTACAGGACAGGTAATTAATCTTATATATTGCTATACCTATTAAAATTGTTATCATAGGTCGAACTTTTTATAGACTAATTTACGAGTGACATACCACAGCTTAACATAATGGTCGCAATCTCGAAGGAACTTTATATGCTAGTATCATAGGCAATAAAATCAAAATATAATGAGCGGTTAACGAAACATTTTAATTTGTAAGCTATATTTCAAGGACATTGGACTTATGGTCCTCATAACTAAGTATAATAAATTGTATTTTATATATTCCCTGCTCTTGCTTAAGGATTCACTGTATATAAATAATACTTTATCAAAAGCTAAAAACATACGTACATATAGCTGCATACCTACGAAGTTATTTCCTTTACTTCAAGGTTCAAGCTTTTAGGTTAGATTCCTAACCTATATTTATACTCGTACTTCGTACGAATCGAGTATGTAGACCATCAGCAATAATTATTCTAGAATAGAATCCTGCAAAATTTATGATAATTTACTAACTTTAGCTTGGAACAGTTTCCTGGGACTTGGACTCGACGGACACAGTAGTGCGGTCGGTCTCGGCAGCAGTGGGGGAAATTAGCTTCAAGGACAAACAACATCATTGGACAAACGATAAAATATGATTGTACTTTATCGCTCTCATTTATATATGTCACAGGCAGATGTGGGAAGTCGACGACTACTTCGACGACAACGACGACGACAGCAAAATCAATATAGAGATTTGAGTCCTTGCACTTTTTCTATATTATTTGTCCCATCCAACTGAAACTCAAACTCAAAGCAAAAGACTATTTTACCTTGGTCTTGACTTGACTCTTGACTTTCAGTACGAGTATATGGTCAACTTCGTTCTTTTATTTATATAAGGAAAATTTATCGATTCATATAATGAAGTACCTATCTTCTCGTATGGATCTACTATGTTACAAGCATAAAGGTTTATAGATAAACGTACATGCATCCGCAACATACCATTAGGTTTCAAGGGACGACTATACTCGTGTGTTAGGACGCTGCACGTCAGTTATTTTCCAATTTTTCGCAATTATTGCTTCCTTTCGTTTGATTACAACAATAGTAAGGCTGAAGATTCACGAAGAGATATAATATAGGGGAGAATTTGAAGAAAAAGGATAAAACATTTTGAAGGATATTGTGTGACATGTGATTCGTGCAACTATACTTCCTTCAACAATAAACATTTGACGTGTTAATGGGCGTTTTTCTTTTTTAGTTCAGAGCTGAGCTCTGAGCAGACTCTGAGCGAACAGAGTTCTGAGCAGAGTATGTTCAGAGCTCTCTGAATTAATTATGAAACAACTTGAGCACTAAACTGTCATGATTTGAAATGTTGTTCTGTTTGAAGGCGTTCAAAATTTTCTTTAATCAAATGAATTAAAAAAACAGTCATAGCGTTGGTCCATTTGAAGCCTGAAATAAATTTGATTCATAAAAATGCTATCTGCAATAAGTTTTTTCTAAATTATCTTTCCTTCTGCACCAGACCAACCAGCCTCTTCCGCCATTTTTATTGTTTTGATGATGATTTTTTTTTAATTTCCCGGCTTTCAGATATCAAATTGTTTGTGCTCAGCATTTTACTCCGTTTACTCTGTTATTTTATTCTGAGCTCACAGAGCGCGCTCTGAACATGTTCAGAACTAAAAAAGAAACACGAATTTGAAGCTCTGAACGTTCAGAGCTCAAAAAGAAACACAATTATTTTTTTGACAGCTCGAGCTCTGCTCTGAACTAAAAAAGAAAAACGCCCAATGGTTTGTTCTTATGCGGCCGAGATTGGTAAGTGAATTTGTTTCGATTGACAAATAATTTTCATGTGAAAATCATAGAAATATTTCAGTGTAGCAAATTAGGATTCTTGATAGTAACTACTAGTCAGTCTTTGGGAAACGTAAAGGCCTCGCTTTATAATACAAGCGCGAATAGAGTTCAAGCCCAGCTCGGGCAAAAGTTCTTCAAAAATTAAATTGAACATAAAAGCGATTAAGCACCACTAAAGGAGTCTGATGATCGGGTTGGTCCCCGTGAAATAGCTATAACTCCAGCCTATGAACTTGGTGGTAGCACACACAAGTTGTTGTTGTTTCATTCTAAATTTTCAATTGTAAATTCGGCAAGCAGCTGCCTTAAACTGCGAGTATAAAATTTCATACAAAAACCTCCTTAGAGTGATGAATTATTATTGTAAGTTCGTGTATGACAGATTACTCCAAATAAATAAAGAAAGCAATTCTGTAACTGAATTACTTGAACATTACTGCTTTTGTGATTCAAGATTGTAAATGACTAAGCGCATATTGAAGAAAATGAACAATAAAGTCAATTGTAATTACTTAGAAAGTACTTTAAGAAAAGGATGTCTTCTAAGGTGTTAACATGTTGAAAAAATTGATCCTAGGAATAGGAAAACTATCACGTTTCTTTTGAATATTTTAAACAATTCCTATAGCGTTTTTAAAACAAGAGAAACTAAAGCTGAGTACATACAATTTTAAGTTCGTGATAAACATACATTACATATGTGTCTGAGATCAATTAGAGTCGAAAAATTAAAGACGTAATATTTTCAAGTTGACTATTTTCTTCCTTTCATACAACAGATACGAAAAATTAATATAAATAATTTATACTCAAAGATTTAAGTTTTCAAGGACCAGGAAATAATCTCTTTAGTTAATAAAAATGTAAAATGATATCAGGAACCAGAACCATTGGTTTTCTTGTAAGGACTGTTGGAATTGTCATCAATTTTCAATGACATCTAAACTGGAAAGTAAACATCGAAGAAGGGTTTTTTTCGCTTGTAGAAAAACTTTTGGTAAAAAGTTGGGCCCTCAATCGGAGATGATTTTGTGGACGTACACAGCCATTTTTCGTCCTATTTTGTCATATGGCTCGTTTGTGTAGTTCCCTGCGCTTAACAAGAAATACAATATCGAGAAGCTAAGGAAGGTTCAAAGAATAGCTAGTGTCGGCACTACAGGGACCCTTCGATCCTGCCCAACATCCTTAATTGTTATTTTACACTTCCTATCAGGAGACCTTCACATTAAATATTTAGCATTGTACAACGCTCTAAGGCTAAAAGGATTAAACTGTGGCATGGCAACACTAACGAACTGATTTCAGTGGATATTTTTGCGACGGACACCGACTTTTGCACTCCTGCCTTAAACATCAGTAAAGATTTTAAAGTCAACTTTCCTGTTAGAAATGATTGGGAGGATGGCAAAGTTACAAAAGACTTCGATAGCACTATCTTTATTGACGGTTTAAAAATGGAGTGTGCATTTGGGTCGGTATTCTTCTCTGAGTCCTTAAATATCTCTTAATCTTTTCGGCTACCTGATTGTGCCAGTGTATTTCAAGCGGAATTACTAGCAATCAGAGATGCATGTAAAATACTCCAATCAAACTTAAACCACAATTGAAACACAGCTACCTGCACTGACAGCTATTATGGGTACCAATTCGGCCATAACATCCAGGAAGATATGACCTACCTATAACATATATAGTTCTATCGAACTTTTATGCAGACCCAGCCATGATATAGAGAAGGCCAATGCAATATGCACCGGAAATTGGCCGATAGGAGAGAATGCAGCAAAGCTGGGTATCCCTCACAATACTCAGCTGCTGAAACCAACATGAAAAGGAAATTGTGGTTCACCTTATCTGTATATGTCCTGCCCTGGCCAGTTCTAGAATGTTAAGCTTCGGAAGGGCATTCCTTAAAGATCTTGATAAACTTCCCGAGATGAAAATCAAAGACCTGATTTCCTTTATGAATGCGACGAAATTGCTCTAGTTTGGCTAATTCTGTCAATAAAAATCCGTCATAATATTGTTTTTTTATATTTTTATTTTTCATTACATAGCTCAAATGAGTTTATGGTACCAAAACGGTGCTTCTCAGCGCTAATTGAGTCGTGGAGCAAGTGCTGTTTGTGACTGCCATCTCTACCAACCTATCTACCTATTCGTAGTTTTATTCGATTTTAAAAAATTTGGTACAATATTAAAGCTGTCAGATCTGGCAATAGATCTGATAATCATCCGAACTACGCTCATGTAAGACCCAAATAAGAATTTTCACTTTTCTTACTTCCAAGTAGCAAATTTACCTATCGCATTGTGAACAACCTTTTATAGTTTTCTTAATATCATTTTGCAGATTCACCAGTTAACCAAAACAATTCAGTTCATTCGCTGATAACGTTCGAGCGGATTGAATTCGTTTTTTGGAGATGTAGTTGGTGAACTGCGGAGGAGCGAAACGTCATAGTAGGCAGTACGCGTTTTTTACACCTCTACATCTACGAAGGAACTTGAAGTTCTCTAGATCAATCTACCGTCAATCAGATTGACCATATTGAGATCGGCGCTAGACACGCTTCCAGCATCATGGTTGTCCGAGGAGCTAACATCGACTCAGACCACTACCTCGTTGAAGTCAAGGCAGCACTTTGGGTTTCTAGACACAAGGCACAACAGGGAGAAGATAAAACGTCGAACAGCTACAATCGCAAGAGATCACCAAATCTTTCTCCAACCCAGTCACAAGTAACCTCTTTCGAAATACTCTGTCGCCAACACATTATATCGAAAACTAATGGCAACATTGCCAAGATGCAATCAGAGAAGCCGCCTCTGAAGTAATGCGTACTGCAGCCACCAACAAGAAACCCCTGTATTGATGAGGAATGTCGGCAGGCAAATGCAGCCAAACAAGCGACACGCAAAGTGGCGCTGCATAGAAGGACGAGAGCTGCTCACGAGCTCTATGAGCAGAAGAGGAGAGATTTCAAGGCCGCATGACGCATATGACAGCATCTACAGGGACAAGCTGTATAGAGCCATGTTTAATTTTTTAATGGTTGGAAACATCTAACCAAACCTTTCGACGTCAAAAAAAGGCTTTAGACAAGGTGATGCACCGATATGCTATTTCTTTAACATCGCCCTTGAAATAATAGTGCAAAGCTTCCACCTCAACACTGGAGGTATTATTGGCCGTGTAAAGCAAATTTCCTTGATAAATACAAAACAAGTTATCACCCAAATACTAAAACATTATAAACAAAATTGCAAGTTTTTCTACAGCTTAGTAAACAGGGAGTTTGGACGTCCAATAATTTCTTAAGTGTGATATAAAATAAATCTTCCGCTCGGTTGCAAAATCGTATCAGCTAACCATCTTTTTTTGACTTTAAAACTTAATTTTTCAACATTGTAGCAGCTATTGTCAGACTGATCCCTCAATATTGTGATATCAGAAAAATGTTTATGCTTCCATTAAGTTTGTTTTAATTTAATATAAGTAAAGTGGTTCATTTTTATTTTTTAGCCTTATGCCATTAACAAACTCAAGGTTCTTTAAAGTAAACACTTTTCCCAAAGAATTAACAAACTTTGTTTAAAAAATTGTGTGGGTAACACGTTAAGAAGCTTTTAAGTGATTGAGTACATCAGCAGAAGCTTTCATCTGCGTTTTAATATTCAACATTGTCCTTAATTGCGTCGACAGTCGTCGCCTACAACATTGAACAAAAGTTCCAAAAATTACATTTCCCTCTTCTTTCACGGTCCTTAAGCTTGGGAAACCTATTACACAAACATTATTTTCTTTGTTGTCTTTTGTATTTCTCAAGAAAATTAGCAATGTGGTTGAACAACATTTCTTTGTAAATTACTCTAAGCATACGAAGGCGAACACCACCAGAGCAGAGCCTGCACTTGGATTTATCAACTTCAAAGTCAAACCTGACGATGGCGCTGGTGCTGTTCGTAACACTTTCAAGTATGATGACGTTTTGACGTTTTCATCATCGAAGTAATGAAAAGTCAACTTGAATATCATTCAAGGCGTAATGCGTTTTGCGTAGCGTATATGTACATTGTACATATTCCGTATCCAATCCGCCATGATGCAGGATGATGCACTCGGCCTTATGACTCTTATCTTTGCAGAGCTTGCACATGCTGTTGTTCACTCGCCCTTGAGTTGGGAAATGTCATTTCACTCTGAGAGTGTTTATCTATATTGAAGAAGTTTTGCAATCTACAAAGTATTATAAACTTGACGACTCAGAATCAGCCGACAGTATGATTTCGCGCAATGAGTTATATGTTTTCGTCAGTTTTTCTTTTTTTATTTCCATTAAAGAAGTAGAAAAGTCGAAGTCGAAGAGCAAGGAACTTTTTACACAGTGTTGCATTTATCTTCCTCGGAAGTTTTTTAACATTCCCTCTACACGGCACGGGGTAACATATAGTACAGAGATGTAGGTATGATTGAACTTTCTGAATACATGATTGCTCACGAATTTTCTTTCCATTTCGTAAAACCGAACTGCAACATATTATAACTCCCGAGACACATGCATTCTCATAAATCTCATGTTTTCGTTATTTTTGTTTTTACAATTCTGAAAACTATTTCCATTTTGTGCAATGCCCTGACTCTGCTCTGTGAGTTTTCTATACGATGAAAAATGACAGTGGCAGTCGCATAAGTGAAAGGGGGGTTGATTTTGAGTTGCGACTACTGGATGGTGGTGGAGGAACACCTAAATGGGTTTGTTGTCAAATAAATCAACATTCGCTGTTCGAGGGGCGTGTGAAAGTGCATTTCAAAAACAAAAAAACGCTCTCAGCATTCATACGACATTTAATATTCCACTGAGAATTTATATAATTGAAAATACTGTCGGCTCTCAGTTCTGCTGGGTTATTGTTTTGTTTGTCTTTCTTTGAAAAAATGTATGAAACTGAACAATACATGGGTTAGTGTACGGGGTTCCTAAGGCTATAGTGTACGATATATTTTCAAACTTTCTATGCCTGAAATGTATCTAGAGACTCGAGGAACGAAACAAGGATTAGAAAAATGGACAATATAAACTAATATAATACTGGTAAATGCTTTTTGCGAAAGTTACAAGAACCAAGGAAACATTCTTTAGAAATACTATGGGATTTTTCTTTTAATGACAAGGCAAGTTATACAAATAAATTAGGTGGTGCAACAGCCCTTTGAGAACCAGGGCCTAGTGACTTACAACTCTCAACTATTCCTGTGTGCGAGTACTGTTATCAGGGATGGAGGGGGCCTACAGTTTAAAGCCGAATCCGAACGGCCAATTTGAGAAAGCACTTTTCATGACAAGAATTACTCTTGGAGAATTTGTCAATTCCTCACAAGAAGCAGTACCCGTGAAAAAACTTCAGATGGCACAGGCCGGGATTGAACCCAGGACCTCTGGCATGACAGTCCAACGCACTAACCATCATGTCACGGGTACTACTATCATATGCTGCCTTGAAATCGATGAAGAGATGGTAGGCATCGAGTTGATGTTCTTGGCTTTTTTCAGGATCTGCCGTACTTTGAATGTTTGGTCGATAGTGAACTTTCCTGGTCTTAGACCACACTGATACGGACCAATCAGGTTGTTGACGATGGACTTTAGACGTTCACATAATTACGGAAGAAAAAATTTTGTAAGCGATGTTAAGTAGACTGATTCCTCTATAGTTGGTGCAGTCAAAAATGTCTTCTTTTTTTAGTTTTGGACACACAATACTGAGATTCCATTCATCGGGCATGCTTTTTTATGACTATATCTTACAGATAAGTTGGTGCATGCTCCAAACGAAATTATCTTCGGCTGCTTTGAAGAGCTCGGCATTCAAGCAATTTGCTCGAGCGGCTTTTTTAGAATCCAGCTTAGATATGTCAATCTTTACTTTGTCTAAGTCGGGGAGACGTGATTGTTGGCTTTCATCGTCTATATTGAATGGATCATCCTGCCTTTTAGCGGAATTCGGTTCGCCGCCATCGCAGTTATACAGTCTGCAGAAGTGGTCCTTCCATATCTTCAGCATTGGCTGCGGTTTCACTATGATGTTTCCACTTTCGTCTTTGAAGCTTTCGGTTCGTGGTTTATGAGCTTGTGAATTTCGTTTGACCTACTCATAAGACTTTCGAAGTACATTATTGCTTTTGAACCACTAAACATCTTCGACCGCACGCTTCTCATTCTCTCTTTTTTCTTCTGAGAAGTCGGCCTTTCTCTTTCATCGGCCTTTCTCTTTCTTTTTTTGCTCAAAGAGCTCGTGTGCAGCTTTCGCCCTTCTATGTGTCGTCGCTTAGAGTGCCTGTTGTTTGGTTGCTTTTGCCTGCCGACATTCCTCATCAAACCAGGGGTTTCTTGTCGGTGGCTGCTTGAAACCCAGCACGCCAAAGGCGGCTTCTCTTACTGCTACTGGTTTTCCATGCATTGTGTTGGCGGCAGATAACTTCAAAAGAGGTTACTTGGATTCGGTCGAAGGAGAACTTGGCGATCACTTGTGATTGAAGCTGTTCGACGTTGCTGAATTCAACATTTACATTTTTTTTGGAGCACTTGGGCTGAATAATTCGTTGCAATAGTTCGTTTATTTCTTCGATTCATTCGTTTATGAACTGAATTTAAGATAACTCAGTTCTGAAATTTATGTTTTTCAATGGTTTAAATTATATACAGAATACAAAAAGTAAATCCAACTATTTAACTATTGAATGAGACGAATAGCAACAATTTTATCCAACCGACCTCAAATGAAAACTTAAAAGGAAACTATTCGCCAAAGTCAACGATATATTAATTCAATCAGGAGCATAAAGTTTAATAGCAGTAAGACTTTTGGGTTTTGTATACAAAAACTTTAGAACAAACACCATTGCTCCGGGTCAAAAGCTTTTGAATCCATTCCATACTCTAAGGATCACGCTTAAAAAAATTGAAGCAGCTAAATGTGGAAGGATTGTGTGCCCTAAAAGTTGCTTTCAAACTGTAGTCTAGAAACAAGATTTCTAAAAATAAACAAAAGAAATTCAAGCCAAAAAGTTATTGAACTTCATAAATAGTGGGCATAGTTGCCATATGCCGTCCCGACATAAATTATAACGAAATTTTACTTTTACTCTTTTATTAAATCCAGTTGCTATTGAAATGAATTCCAAGAACTTAAATATTCAAAAGAAACTTCAAATAATCTTCACATATTTTATTCGGGTTGCAAAATTAATATATATATATTTTTTTTGTATTTTTGTATCCCCTTTGGATATTGAATCAATTTTCTTTAACTTCTACAATAACTACGAGCACTGCTACATATTTAAAGAATTAATAGCAAGCCTTGATTTAATTTACGCCTTGCTTTCAGCTTCAGTATTGGTATCACCATTTCCAGCAGAAGCAGCAGCAGCAGGTGCCTTTTCCTCAGTTGATCCCATCACACAGCAAGGACATTTTTCCTTTAACACAATTCGATACTTCGGATGACTACAAAAGAAACAAAAACAAAGGCAGAGTTAAATTTTGTAATTAATTTGAGACTGGTAGGTATATCGAATCAATGAAATCGACCTACATGTATGTAGATGTATAATGTACCTTATCCCGTAAACAATAGGATTAACAACAGCACTAGACTTTGCTAGTGTGGCACCCCAAATGGTTGCAAATGGGGTAAGGCCATCTATTTTGAATAATCCGAAATAGCATATCACCAGATACGGTGTCCATGCGGCGAACCACAGTGATATGGTTGTCAAAGCCACTTTCGCCAGCTTGGCTTCGGCACTCTTTTCAGTGTCCTCCGAGGAGCGCAAGGATTTAACGTTCATCTTCTTGGCCTGTTCCCGCATTGCCTTCTCGTGCGCCGAAACAGCCTGCAACAAACATTGAAATCTAGCACAATTCACTCACATTCTTACCCTCGGAACGGATATACCATCCATATCCGTTAATACCATACCGCAATGATATACCAATAGGAGAAACAGATGAGAAACAATGGCGTGTAGTAAACGAACAAGGAATACGCGATGAGATAGGATCTGGGATTCCAGTCTCTTGTCATATAATCGATGCTGCATGCGGTCAGATTTCCTTCTGGAACGTAACGACTCCAGCCAAGCATGGGTGTTACTGTCCACAGAGTTGCAAACGTCCAAATACCCAGAATTTTCATGGTAGCTAGTTTGATGGTCATGGGTGTGCCGGAGACGCCTTTCACTATTACATTGTATCTGTCAAAGGCAATCATGCACATGGACCATATCGAAATGTTGCCAAACATTGAACCACACAAGGCATAGAAGTCGCACATGAATGGTCCAAGTATCCAGGTTTCGTAGTAGAAATTGATAATCATGATGGGTGACTGCGTAAGCATCATGCAAAAGTCCGAGAAGGCCAAGTTGATGACGAGAAGATTTGCAGGAGTGCGTAGGGATTTAGTTCCTCCGAAGATGTAAACAACCAGACCATTGCCCACACAAGATATTACCATAATGATAAAGGTGAAAATTCCAAGAATTTGATTCCACATTGTGTCCATGGGTGGAAATCTACTCCAGTAGGGGTTGACCAAATGAGCCATATCCGGAGTGACCTGGTGGTGAGTTGCAAAGGTGATATAAAGATTAGAGAAGTAGATTGCTACATTTCAGACTGAACTAAAGACTGACCAAAATAAGAGATGGTTAGAATTAATTTTGTATGTTATATTTTTATTGATTTAATTTTGTGAATGAATAATAATAGGTAGATTTTTTTATAATTTGCAGCCCCTCAAGGGGTTATAAATAGCCTTAAGATGTCAACGTTTAAATTTAAGCACAGTGCGAGCGTTAGGAAAATAGCGACGGATTTAAGGGGAGACACCGGTGCACATTGGACTTAGAGTTTTTTCTATCAATATGGGAGCGAAAAACAAAGTAAGCAAAGCACTCCACATTCTGTATGTGTGGTTCAAAAAAGAATCTCTATACTTGATAGAACGCCCGAATCCGCGCTCAAGGGTAAACTGATGAGCATTCCTGGAAGTGCGAGAACTACGGCTGGAGATACTGATGCACATTGATATTAAATGTCTGCAAATTTTAATGAGTGAGAAATATGAGGTCTGTTATAGCATTCCACATGCGTGTAGTGCGGCTGAAGAAAAAATCCCTATACTTTACAATACATCCTAAATTGGGTTCAAGGGTAAAAATATGTGCATTCTTAGAAGAACGGGTGTTACGGTTAAATTGTTTGAGGGGAGGAATCCCACTGGCTATATCACTGGAGCATTGTTTATAAAAATAGCGATAAAATAATGACAGACATAAAACCTAACGACCCACGGTGCTTAAGAAATACAAAAGTTTCAGTTCATTTTTAGGGCTCTCTTTTGAATTCTGCTCAAAAGACTCAAGTGGGTTATTGAAGCTTCTGCCCAGATATGGTAATTGTACTCGCGTTTCGGACTCATATGAAAACCTAAACACTTACATAGAAGCATTTTTGGCGATGTCGAATATGTGAGGAGGCCACAACAAGTAGGTTATGATACACATACCTAGAATTGGAAGCTGTTCAGCTCGATGCAAGTACCAAATATGGATAGTGGCATTGGGAAAGGGTTACGCTTTTGCAACAGTAGAAAGGATTAAGTTTTCAAAGCATTAAATTAAACACCATTTTTGATTCCACATTAGACAATGTTGTCCAGACCAGAATTAAATGAGCTTATCATAATGAGCCGTTGGTAGTCCACATCCGAAGAACAGGGATTAGAATCTAAAAACGAATATAAAACGCTGAGGGTTCTGTCATCAGAGAAATAACTTAGTGGATTAGAAGTTTAAGGCAAAAGTCATTTATAAAAATAAGGAAGAGTGTTGGAGACCAAACGGAGGCTTTGGGCACACAAGCGTTTATTTTGTGGATGTCAGATTTGAACCCGTTCAATACTACTTGAACTTAAACGGTCCGAATGGTAATTTCTAACCCAACCAAGAAGAGATTCATCAATACCAAATGCACGTATTTTCAATAAGAGAGAGCTTCCCCTGTTAAATGAGATCACCAGTGGACCTATTGCTACGAAAGCCATACTGCGGGTAATTAAGAAGCTTTCGTTCTTCAAGATGTTTTTCAGGCAGCAAATTAATCAGCGTTTCCATGACTTTGCAAAGAAGGGACGTAAGTGCAATTGAACTATAGTTAGAGAGTGAGGAGGATTCGCGTTTTTTAGAAACAGACTTTACAAATGCTGTTTTCCATGCATTCGGAAAGAGACCTTTGGAATAGGATAGATAGTAAAGCTTACGCAGTGGTTTTGTCAGCGTTGTCAGATTCGTCCCATAGAATCGTTTACGCTTTTAAGTACAGGAGGACTCATGTCAATCATTAGCAGCATCGAATTGATAGCAAACTGTGCTGCAAGCAAATTGGCTTTATCAGCTTACAAAAGGAGTGTCATTTAAAGCGAGTGTAGGAACTGACGATGACGTAGTGTTGGGCACATTTTTTTTTTACAAATAACCAGACATTTTTAATACCTTTGGGACATTTTAGTATTTTTTGCCATAATTTCTATTCATGCAAACATTTAGTTCTTCGAATATGTTCGTTACAGGCCTTTCTAGCTTGTTTACACTTATTCCGGTTTTCTTCAGTTTGGGTGGATTTATATATCCGGAAACTTACGTCTTTGATCCTAATAACCTTTTTACAGCCAGAATAAAACCATGAGTTTTCTTTGGGCTTGATAGATTTTTCCGGGATAAAATTTCTCATACCACAAAGAATTATGCTAAGAATTATTAGAAATATCTCTTCAGGTTGTTGAGATATGGCCAACGAACCGCAACTACGGTTATACGAACGCACGTACGTCTCTCTAAATACCTCCTAAAGACTTTGTATGTTCGAAAAATGTCAAAATACTACTAATTGAACCGATTACAATATTTTCTTATGGAAAGTTTTTAACGCTGTTTTGCTATCTTATTATTATTTAAGCAAGCTTCCTGATTCAAAAGCAGTGAACTTATTTTGAATTCAATATCAATACAATACATACTTAAGAGAGTTTTTAAAATATTTTCTATTTACTCACTCGATCAAGAACTGATCCATTTGCATATTGGGCTGCTGATTGAGGTCCAGAATTTAAAGAATCACCAAAACTTCGTATAAAACCGAAAAGATTTTTATTAAATTTCCATTTCCATTATCAATTTCACAAGCACAATATAAACGAGGGCTATAATATACTTTACCCATCCATCTGTATGATATTTTTTCATTCACACTTAAATACACATCTGCCACTGATTTTTCAAAACAAACAAAACAGTTTACGAAAATAGGGCTTACGAGTAAGAGTAAAACGTTACGAATATTTATGTTTCTTTTTTTTTTTGATATAAAATAAATCAATTTGATTTCCGATTAAATGGTCGTATAGAGAGCACTGTCATCTATACGTCAATTGCCGCCATTCAGCTATTAGGACTGAGGAGTATCAAATACCAGTTGAAGCTAAGGCCACGGGCTCTTTTTATGCATCTGGTTTTGGTATTCATTTTCGTTTTGGTTTAATTGAATTAGGTTTTGTGCATATTTTGCATTTGACATGTGAGTATTATGATGCCTTTGTGAATTATTCATTTGGCATGTTTTCGTTCATATTTTGTTTTTGTTTTTTTAAAACTTTTATATGAGAATGTTTTATAGCATATAGTGTCTCTCTCCTCTGTCTGTTCGTAAGGGTACGGGTTAGGTTCGTTTGATTTAATTTGGACGTTTTTGACATTATATTGAACAGATTTCTACATTCACAAATGTATAACAACGCGACGTAAAGTATACGCAACATTGATTTATTCTATTTGAAAACTGACCATTGAGTGTATGTAGGTAAGGATTAAGTTGTCTGGGAATTATTTATTTTTGTTAAAAATAAAACCGTCTCAAAACAGACAATTTATACCAACCTATTAACTTTCTACCCGAAAAGCCTCAGGCATACATAATTGCACCAATCCTTGAGGCAGTTTTAAACAGCTGTTTATATCTGGTCAATATTCCCTGGGAATGGAGAGAAGTGAAAGTTGTATTTATACACAAAGCAGGAAAATGATCACAAGTCAACCATAAAGACCTACAACCTATGAATCTATCATCATTCCTTCTTAAGACCATAGAAAGATTGATTGATATTCATTTAAGGGAAAGTATTGATACAAGACTTCTGTCTATGTCTTAAAACGCCTACCGTTAAAGCAAATCGCACAATCGAACACTTCTTCCATCATAGAGAGTTCACTATGGATGCTTTCCTTGATATCGACACTTTTAACAACGTGTACACATCTGCACTAACAACTCTGAACGTAGAGGGTTCGCTTGGGGAACTAATTCATTGAATGCTGACTAACAAAATAATTACTTGAAGATTGGGCAACTCTTCTGCTAGAAGATTTGTTAGTAGCAAGGTGGTGTTCCACCCCTCTCCTCTAGACAATCTAATACTTTGAGCTGATCGGTGTGGACTGGGTGTCAACAAACAAACCAGCTTGTCTATGTATAAAAGGATCGCTTCTCACGACCCCATCTGCTGCACTGACTAATCTACTCTTCCTAACACCTTTTGATAATCTAAGCAAACAAATAGCTGCAAGCTCTGCTATTCGCCTCAGAGCTTAATCGCAGTGGGCTAAGAACAACATTGGCCACTCCGTAATTCTTAAGCATTTAGAATCAATTTCAACTGCAATTCGACAGAAACTTCAAGATTTCTATACCTCCCAGATCTTTCTGGGAGGATAGGGTATTCCTGAAAGCGAGTCAGTCCACTTTAAGTGGATGTGTGTACTCTGAACGACAGAAATTTAGTTCATTAATTCATTCTAGTGTGTTCCAGACGGACATTTGGCGAAAATAGAGGTCTTGTCCTGGCTGAAAGAAAACGTGATATCAACGTCTGATATCCGTATTTTCTCAGATAGTCAGCCCGCTAACAAAAATCTGGACTAGTGTCTCAACAAACTCTATAACAGTCCATAACTGTCGATCATCTTTAATGGAGATGGCACAACAGTTTAATATTCACCTTTGCTGAGTGCCAGGCCATAGAAACACTTCATAAAATTGTAAAGCAGATGAACTAGCTAGAAATGGTACAGTAGAACCCATTCTACCACGTTTCTCCTATTCTAATACAATACGCTATGAAAAAAGGCAAACATCCGGTGCAATAACATCACAACGTGTCAGATTTAAAGCGCTTAAGGTGCATGCTAAGCAGAATGCATATGAGCTCTATAATCAGTGTCGTAACCGGGCACTGTCCAATAGGAAAGCTTGACAAGCCACCCTGCTAGACGTATTCTCAAATGACTTTTTCAGAAGCTGTATGGATGAGGAAGAGGAGGAAACAGTTCTTCATCTCCTCTGTACATACCATGCTTTACCTCAAAACCGCAAGAATAATGTAATAGAATTCATCTATAACGACTTGTAGATCTCATTCATATTAACATTATGAGTCTTTAACGTTTCATAAGGGATTAAATTGGTTTCATTAAGCTTGAGCTTAAGCCTCAAATTCATGTGGTATCACAATAGGCCATTAAACTGGCCTAAGCGTGTCCTACTCCATCACGGACAACCACTTTAACCCAATATAGTAAGTGAATATATGGAGCCCGGTTGATGGTTCTTCATCAAAAGCTTAAAGTGAAGCATTTGGAGACGACAGGATCTATCGCCAATATACATCATCCACATAATTATCTTCCACTTCCAGCCGTTAAAAAAAATAAATCTAAACACATCCTTTTCACTGTAAGTGCTTCTCAATACTCATTTTTGAATATGTAGGGTCCAATAACAACATTCGTTACCCCAAAAACCGCACCAAATGGTGACACGTTAACGATAGAAAGTATTTTTGATTTTTCCAGTATTAAATGCACTAATTCTGCTTATTAACGTAGCCTTATTCGAAGGTGATTTTACGAGCTAAATCCGAATAATTTTGATAATGGAATCAATGGACTTAATCAGTAAAGATATGACGTTGATACTGATCGACTGGCTTGATTTCTTGTGTTAACAGAACTGAAAAAGCCGTGAGGCCTTAGCCTTTATACAAAAAAGGTGTTATTTTTCTTGTGGAATGCCTAGTTTCAAAGATCGACAAACCTGGATTTCGCCAACACTACTATATTCTCAGTTGTTCTTGAGTAAGGCACATTTTATTGATTTTTCAAATTACTAACTTTTTCGAAATCTCAAATTTTTCCACTGATTATACAATAGCCGCCCAAGAAGGCTCTTCGCGACGACGGAAAAATGCTTTATTAGTGCTTACTGTCACTGCAAAATGTTGACTAGTTTTTTAGTAAGTTTTACCCATTTCAATGGGTATTTGATACATTTAGGATTCATGTTTAGTATTGGCGTAGTTTTACTTATCAAATTTCAACAAATTATAGCTGCAAAAGTAACAGCTGGCCAAATAGCGAGCTCTTCAAAACTAAATCTCTTATAAAAGCTCATGACCTGGCGTACCACCATATTCAGTTTGGACCCTCCTTTACTGGACAACTTGTATACGATTAAAGTAGCTATTTGCAATGTAGGTAAAATGACAAGTTCTAACCCTAAGTGATATCATATTCTTTTGACTTATAAATTAACCAATAATTGCACTTTATAGCACTCAAAACCTTTTTTAAATACTTATTCTACAGTTTTACAGAATGGTTCAAACAGTTAAAAGTAATTAACATGTGAAACAGATCTTCCTCAAGGTTGGCTAAATTATATGTAAATAATGATAAATATGGTAATTTTCTGTAGTGGGTCATTTTTGAAGTTATTTCAATTCTTCTATCTGAAAATTCTGGGGTGGAATCGTGTAAGGTGATTGTTGGTTGTTGACCATCAAAATGAATGACTTTGCTCCACGTAAGGTGATTATCAAATTGACTATCACTTTTTTGCTATGGTTTGCTAGTGACAGCTTTTTAGGTGTCACTTTCATATATTTTGATTAGTTTTTTGTGAAAAAGATAATTTGTGTGAACTTCAGCTCCACTATAAATTTAAAATTTAGTGAAAAAAGTGGAAAGATATCAAATTTAAAATAAAAATAAGTAATAATAAGAACAGTAATGTATACTTCAATTCAAAATTTTATATCAGAGCACCAGAACGAGAAATGACTACAAAAAAGTTCAATTGCTGAGAATGAACCTAAGGAATAAAGCAAATATTTTAGAACTTCCTAACCCAATGTAACTATGAAACTTTCTATGAATATTTATAAACAAATTATTTACAACATAATGTAGGTATGTACATACGTATAAATTATTTATTTCAGATTTTTGAAAAATTTTCGATTGAACAAAGAAACGTTTGTGTATGTTTTACGGTTGCTCGATTTACCATCAGGAATAAGATCAACACATATTCCACCTATCCTTCAACTGGCTGCAACTTTAAATCTTCTTGGAGGTGGTGGTTATCAAAGACAAGTTGGGGCTGATTGGGCTGCACCGTTGGGTCAAAGTACTATTGCTGAAATAAGCGCTGATGAGGTTATTAAGAGAATGGAGTCGGTTCTATGCCCACTTTTGATAAGATTTGAGCCCTTGGATTCCACAAAAGAATATTTTTTTGACAAATATACAATTCCCTACTTAAAGCAAAATTTATTAACTATATAGTTTTAATAACCGTATAATAATTATCTTTTAATTTTGTAGTAATAAGATGTGTTGACGGTAGTCACATAATGATTCTAAGGCCAACAGAAAATGAAAACATGTTCTTCAACCGCAAGGGAAGGCATAGTATAAATGCAATGATTGTAAGTATAATCAAAATTAAAGTAGATACGCACCTACATATACATATATACAAACCTATTACCTATAATTTTAAAATTTTCTAGATTTGCGATAAAAACACAAAAATCATGGCCGTAAATGCTAGATATGGTGGAAGTGCTCACGATAGTTTTGTATGGCGCCAAAGTGAAGAGAGAGCGACATTGGGAAAGAAATTATTTATCAGAAGGGAGATCATCATGGGTGCTAGGTAACATGAAATATCTTAATCGGAAAATGAACATTATTTTAAATTATTTTTCAAGGAGACATTGGCTATCCCCTGGAGCCTTTCCTACTGACTCCTTTTAGAAATGCCAGTGAGGATTCTCGTGAACTCAACTTCAACTTTATTCATTCTCAGGCAAGAAGTATCGTAGAACGATGCATCGGTCGCTTAAAAAGTTTGTTCCTTTTTTTTTAGGTAGATTTAAACCTAAAACTATCAATTTTATTAATTAAGGTCGATGGCGTATAATTTTGGAAGAAAGAAAGTTAAGATAGAAGCCGATAAGAGTAGTGGAAGTGATTAATGTATGTGCTGCATTGCACAACATTATACTGCACTCGCAATGTGCCACATCCTGAACCAGAACGTAATGTTCCTCAAAACCATGGGCTTCACCTGCAAGTACCTGCAGCTGGAGATAACTCTTGGAGTACAGCAGCCAAAAGAATCCGTGATGGTATTAGGGATGATTTGTATGCGAACAATTAATCCAATACAAATTTTGCTAAGCGAAATCAATTAAAAAAAAACAATCTCAAGAAAATATTTTGTTTTCAATTGCTTATTATTAAAAAAAAAAAAAAAAAATAAACAAAACTTATAAATCCATAACAAAAACACAACATAAAAAACTTCATAAGTACACAACATAACAGAAAACAATAACAAAAAAAAACTTAACCTACTTCCAGTCGTTTTAATACTAAACAGTCTTGTTGAGCTCTAATAGCTTCAAATCGTTGGCAATTTTTGCAATCTCCAACTCTTTCTTTCTGATTTCTAACTCTTCTTTTTTCAGAGAATGAGCTCTTTCAGACTCCTTTTCCCGGATATGTGCGAGTTGCAAAATAGCATCTCGTATCTCAGCTAGGGTCTCGTTGGCTTTATGTTGAGCTTCCAATTGTTTGGAAAAGAAATTTTCTTGCAGGTCGAGTTGTTTGTTAATAATATCATCCACTTTCTTGTCTTTTCGTGGTGTGTTTTTTGGGGTAGTCCATGTTTTATTTATAGTCTCTCGTAAGACTTCGCCTGAGACTCGATTTGCTGGAGAAGATGTTAACTCCTCCAAAAGTTTTTCGATGTCATCAACATCCGTTTTATTATTTTCTGGTTTTGTAGAGAAAGAAAATGCTTTGATGAACATGCAAGAAATTTGAACTGCCTATAACATACCTTGTGTCCACGGTGGTGCCAAACGTTAGGCCTCCTACAATGCCTGTCACTGCAGCTTCTATCCCACAAGCTGCAACAATAGCTTCTTCGCTTTCATCTAGCTGCTTTAAGTCAAATGGGCCGCCTCCAGTTTTCCTAATTGATTTTTTGTTTTGAGCCAGTTTTTTTTGTTTTATATTTCCGAAGCGTCCAAATCTAATTTATAATTTTTTTCTATATAGCTTTAATTTACATTATGAATGTGTGTTTGTTACTTACTCGTTTCCACTCTGCAACAGATTTTGTTGGCGGCCCACTTCCATTTAAGGACCTCGCCAGCTTTTCCCATTGCAGTTTTTGGGATGTTCGCCCAGAGCTTGACAAGGCATTGTAGGATCTCGCCAGCTCGGGATGTGATTCCATGAAGGTGGAGATAATTTTGATTTGGTGTTGTGTTGCAGACCTTAACGAAAATTTACTTAATTTATAACAATTAAAAAGAATGCATATCTACTTACATTTTAAGAGAAACAATATTTGTCATCATAAAACAATGAAAAGAAATATCACAATAAAACACAACAGCTGATCGCAATGACATTTAAGCGCCTGTTTGGTAACTTGAAAATTTCACCAAGTTTCATAAACTTGGGTTTTTTTCCTACGGGTTTTGACATCATATTATTTAAATTTGCAAAAAAATCGCACAAAATTTCATGTGACCGAACATACCAATAATAATTATGTAAGTGCTACCAAGTATTCATAAACTTTTAGTGATCACTTTACGCAGAACAAAGAAGAGTTGATAATCAAAATTGACTATCAAAACAGTGACAATCAACTATCGCCTTACGTGATTCCACCCCTGTTCTTTTCAACTTTTAAGTAAAATCCACGAAACGACTTTCCTTATTGCAATTATTAAAAACAATCATTTTGTGAATATAAAAACCATACCGCAAGCCTTTTTTACCGTTTTTCCTCACAACAAGATATACTTACCTACATAGGTACACCTACATACGATAATAAATCAAAAGTCTCAACAATAAAACAACATAAAATCCAATAAGGATATCCTCCGTCAATTTTTCCTTTCCCGAAAAATTGAAAATGCTTCTGGCATTTTGAAAGAAAGAGCAAAAGAGTCTAAATCATTTTTGTCGGTGTTTCCGTATATCCTTTCTAATAACATCACATTGTTTCTTTATTTTCGATATTCGAATATAAACATAATAATACAACAAAAAATATATATACATAAGTAATTGAAACAAAGTCTTCCAACCAAGACATCACAGCCAAGCCAAGCCAATCCAAGGCAATATAGCAGCAAACTAGCTATAGGGAATATACGTGCATATTTATATGGAGGTTCCTTCTTCTGAACCACACGAATTACCATAATCAAAACATTACAATGCATCCAGATATCATGTTGTACTGTACTACACCCTGTCAGGCTAAGGCAGTGTACCTCTATACACTACACAATGCACAGGAAACAGGAGTATCGAAAAGATATACTCGTACCCAACCGACAACGAAAGCTGGCTATAGAGTGAGTTCTCCATAAGGACATCGAAATCGAGGCGAGGAAGTTGAAACGACGATGAAGACTAAGAGAATATGACTCAGAACCCTTTCCTGAATAATGATAAGTTGTCTTGCTGCGGGTATATGATGAAGCTCGATGCTGGATATTATGTTCTTCGTCAAACCGCCCACTGCTTTGGGTATAAAGTCAAATTGTAAAGGGGAATTTGTTTATGGACTGAAACTTTAAAAATTAAAAGAGTTTGAAGATTGATTTAAAGTCTTTGATTAAATTTGATTGTAAGGAATTTTGGTTTTAGAGTGTTCGCTGCTGAAATCAGTTGTTATAAGTTTTGTGGGAGGAGATCTTCAAAGATTATGTTTGATTTTTAATTTGTTTGATTTTTATAATCGCCAATTCTCTCATTGGTTGGGTTCAACAATTTTCAATAAGAATTGTCAAACTAATGCTGGCCATGGTAAATTTTTCAAGAAGTTTTAAAAGATGTTGTAAAGCGAATACAATCATTTGTCTTCTTTATTTTTTGAAAACCACAAGCTTAATGGAGATCTGAGAGTACTGATTTATATAAGCGTTCCCTCCTACAAAATTAAGTTTTTAGTGCTTATGTACGAGGTGTGTTCAAAAAGTACCCGGAATGTTCGTTTTTTTCAAAAAAATATTTATTTATTCGTCTACATCAATGTGGTCCCCTTCAAAGTAGTCCCCCCAGATATAATACACTTATGTCAGCATTTTTTCCAATCTTGGAAGGACTCTTGAAATTCACTTTTTGATATGTCCTTGAGCATTCTCAGCGATTTTGCCTTTATTTCTTCAATCGAGGAAAAACGCCGTCCTTTCATGGGTCTCTTCAACTTTGGAAACAGGAAAAAGTCACACGGAGCCATATCTGGTGAATATGGAGGTTGGGGCATGACTACGGTATTGTTTTTGGCCAAAAAATTACGAACAAGCAACGACGAGTGAGCAAGTGCGTTATCGTGGTGCAAAAGCCATGAACTGTTTTTCCATAAATCTGAGCGTTTTTTTCGGATTGCTTCACGCAAACGTCGCATAACTTCAAGGTAATACTCCTTATTAACCGTACGACCTTGTGGTAAGAACTCTTGATGCACTATGCCATTATAATCGAAGAAAACAGTAAGCAAAACCTTCACATTTGATCAAACTTGACGTGCTTTTTTCGTTCTTGACGTTAGATGCTTCCAGGTGGACGATTGTGCTTTGGTTTCGACATCATAACCGTACACCCATGTTTCATAACCAGTTATGACCCTTTCAAGCAAACTTGGATCGTCGTTGACGTCATTTAACAGCTCTTGAGCGATGTTCATGCGATTGTTTTTTTGGTTCAAATTCAGCAGTTTCAACAAAAATCGCCGAGCTCATAAAAACACGTCGAACCTTAGCAACTACCACAGACAAAGTAAACAGTGAATATAGCTGATTGCATCATACTTTAGGGGCATGTATACCAACACAATAAAAAAATAATTTTGACCTTCGGATTCGGATTCTCCAGACCCGCGGAATTTAAAAATTCCGGGTACTTTTTGAACACACCTCATATGTGGCGTTAATATTCTTTTTTGTAAAAAATAAATTTGACGCATTTTTAAAGCTATCAAAGATTAGTAAGAATAATTTCTAAGACTTTTCTTCCGTATTATGGAAACGTCTAAAGTCATTCGTCAACAACCTGATAGGTCCTTATCAGTGTGGCTTCAGACCAGGAAAATCCACTATTGACCAAATATTCTCATGACGGCAGATCTTGCAAAAAACCTATAGGAACTTCAAACCGATACCCACCATCTTTTTATCGATTTAAAGCCGTGTATGACAGCATCCATAGGAAAGAGCTTTACAGAGAAATGTCTAGTTTTGGCATCACTGTCAAACTTGTCTGTTTGTACAGAATGACGATGGAGAATGCACGCTGCTCTTTCAAGGTCAGAAAAGATCTCACTGATGCATTTGATGTCAAAAAGGGTTTTAGACAACGTGATGCGCTGTCATGTGACTTTTTCAACATTGTTATGGAAAGAATTGTGGAAAACTCAACCATCAACACTAGAGACACAATTTTCCAATTGTCCATCCAATAACTTGCACACGCTGATGATATTGACATAAATAGAAGTATATGCTGTCATCTTGACTAAGAAGTCAATTAATTAGTAAAGTCCTCTCTCGAGCACCTAAAATCACCATCTATAAGACACTATAAGCGTCATTGGATGCTTCATGAGAAAAAGTCTTGGGTAGATTTTCGTTCTCGTATGCATCGATGGAGAGTGGAGGAGAAGAAGTAACTTCGAACTATACGGGCTGTACAGCGACACTGACCTGGTTAAAAGAATAAAAGTCCAACCACTCTGATGGCTGGGTCCTGTATATCGACGTCATACATCAACGCTCCAGCCCCGAAGGTCTACCTCAACCAACTTGGTGTGCGAAACTGGAGACAGCTAACTAGGGACCAAGCTGGACGCACACGCATGTTGCTTGAGGCCCAGGTCCGCCCGGACCTTCTTCTTGTTTAAATTTTGTTGGGAAGTGTTGTTGGTCCATGTACATTTTCCAAATACAATGACACAATCTAAAAACGCAGAACTGTCTGTCTTACTTTTAATGGGTGCAAAGAGTAGATACAGAATTCGTGATGTTGTCCAATGTTCGGAAGAATAACTTTCACAGCTTAAACAAAAATTAAAACTGTGGCACTAATAAATTTACCGTTATACGGATGAATTACCTGAAAACTTACACCAACAATCACTTGGAAACTGAAAAATTTAATTGATAGGTTTGATGAAACACCCTAAGGATTTTTTGACATAATCATATATTCAGCTAGGAATTTACAGGAAATCAGGCCATTAACTTATTGACCCTATTTTACGAAGACGCGTCTGACAGTGGAGTGAATCCATATGGTCTAGTCACTCACTAATTTGCTTCGGTATCGACAATTTAAATACTGATTAGAATGAAAGACTATCCGGATTTTCTGTATCATGAATGTTTATCGAATTAGTAGTTCGCTTTCTCATTTCACTTAAATATTAGTTTTAAGGGTGTCGAACTTTGCTTCGGAACAACTTTTTGGCTTTGCAAGAAGAGAACGCTTTTATATAAACTTCCTTCTTGTTTTGACAAAAGCAACACATATTTTTAGTAGAAATTGTTGAACATATTCCCTAGCGTGTTTTCCTTGGACAGGTCTTTCCTAATCATCAGTAATCCTTGTTGAAAGGCACTATCAAAAAGAGGTAATCCTGAGCCTCTTGGATCAACACCGTTCCGCATTTAGACTTGAATAAACATTTGTAGTTGTATTGAAGTCACTTTTTATCATCCTCTTCAGTTTACGGAAGTGTTAAATTTAAAATGTTTTGAAGGAATTTGTGTTCAGAATTGTTACTAGGACCTGAACATCAGTTTGGTATCTGTAATCGCTATTGACAGCTTTACCAAATGAATACTGATCACATTTCTATCTCCTTACTTTCAAACTTTTTGCACAGAATTCTTTAAAATTGTTTTTGTCGTTTGTAAAAAGAACATTTTTTGTTGATTACTATCACTAAACTTACTTGAAAACTTACTTACTTGGTAGTCTCCAAAAAATTATACTCAAAAATTAAAAATTGAGATTTGAATTTGTTTAAAAAATAAACTTACATAATTATCAAAGGAAAATTAGTATTTGCGGTATTTACTTATTTATCGAAACGTTACTGATTCTTTATAATAAACCTCGGTATACCGCTTTCTTACAGCAGGTACCGATAGTGCAAAAAACAATAGATATTCAGTAAAATGTATGTATTCAGAAAGATAGCGGTAACCGAGAATGAGGGAGCGGCCTAACCGCCTAAACGCAATGGGTGAAGCTTGAAGTTTAAAAAAACGTTTGAAGCAGAAGCTGTCATTAAAAACGCGCATTTTTAAGCAAAGGACGTTCACAATAGTGTAGCGCGACAAGAATTGAAGTTTAATGCTGACCTGGCTTAAGTTCTGAAAGACATTTATCAGCGAGTTCTTTTCAAAACTTTAATGAAGATTCGATTGTGTTAAAGGCATCTATTAAAATGCCATAAATCTGCACAGCATCAAGTCAAAAGTTTTCAACTTGATCCCTCAACTATCCATTTAAACCAAAGTCAACAAAAAGTTCGCCAATTTGCGTTTTAGCTTCGGCTTCAACTTCACACTGTAGCGCTGTGTGTTGTTTTCGTACTTTTCAACTTTGACAGTATCACAAGCTTCATCTTCAGCTTATTGTGTTCAACCAATAAGGTTCTAAACATGCTGCACACTTCATTACAAAATACAAAATGTGTGAGTTAAGTCATTACGGGTACCAAACAGCGCTGAAGACTTTATCTGTCTTTATAACTGGTAGATATGGATTTCGACAATAGTCTTCTTAGCACTCATAAGTCAGAAAATGAATTGTATTATTTAATAAGTTCAAACTGTTTCAACTTCTAATTTCACCCTTTGATCTGTCGTCCAATTAGTTGGTTCATCAAGACTATATTCGTTTGGGAGTATACAGTAAGCAAGAGAATGAAAACTCTTTAAGAAAAAGCATCCAATAGAACTACTGCGAAATTCACCTACACCAAAATACAGTCCTTTCCTTCCTGTAAAGAAGTAATGTCAGAATGCCAGAATAGTTACCAGGGAATTTCGTCTTCGCAATATTTTCATATTTGCGTGTTTTGTTTATGTATTTATAGCTTTCTTTTTGTATGACGCGATATTTTTTTGTATACTCGTACTCCCAATTCCTAGATATTCGTCGTCGTCATCCTGAAACTTTTTGCAACACCCGGCACCAAAAAGGTCTTTACTTTTCAACAAGACCAATATTCGATTAGATTTCGATTTCGTGATTGTTAGTTTCATGTTTCATCTGCGTGCTCTTGTATATTTTTCCAACTATCTCATACATATATTCGCCTACAGTACATCGGAGAAGTTTAACTCAGCATGGGACTTTTTTCGCAGAAAAGTTTGTTTGTCTATGTTGGATTTGGTTTGTATTGTGACGGTGAAACGGTGAGGAGGTGAAACGGTGAGACGGTTACGGTGACACTGACTGTAAAAGTTGAGATCAAATTCGAGGTTGGGGGGCACGCTTTTCAATTCAAACTTGTCATATAGTACGTGCCAGTTGATTGTATTCTAAGCCAAGCCAAGCGAAGCGGAGGAAGAAACGCACATAGTACATGCATCCGCAATCAGAGTTTTCATCGAAAGTTTTCCAAAATATGGAAGTTCAATAATATCTCTGTCTGATGATGGGACATAAGAGAAGAACATAACTCTGATGCGAAGCGAAGAGATACTCTACATACATATATACTATTATACGGTGCTGGTGTGTTAAGGGAAAATCAGGGACCCGGGGTTCATGTCACTTGGGATGTTCCAAAAACTAATCTCATTCCGGAAATATAAGTTTTGAGATTTTTTTTTACTGTTATATGTTTGTTTTCAGTAAAATCTATGACTTTATATGTATTTTTCGTTGATATCTACTCTTATGGAATATTCAGACTTTTTGAAACTATAGATGACAACATTGTTGTGTGCATCATTTCTAGAAAATTTTAAAGTAACTGCATGATAGGGAAGGAATACAAAATTGGAAAAAAAAAGAATTCGGAAACTGTCCGATCCCAAGATCTAGAAACAATATCTTCAAATGACAAATGAAACATACGTATTACCTTAAATTTGCAAATAATACTAAGGGAAATATAGTTTATTTCCGTTTGATTTGTTTTTATAAATTTAAGGGAATACCTGATTTTTGAAAGTTTGCGTCTTTTAAGTTATCACAATATTGGTTGTAATCGAAACTACTGGTATATTATTTTATCTACACTAATATGTATTATAAAGAGGAAAGATTTGTATTTTTGTATGTAACGAATAAACTCAAAAAGTACTGGACCGATTTTAATAATTCTTTTTTCATTAGAAAGCTACATTATCTGTACCTATTTATGTCTACCCGTGCGAAGCCGGAACGGGCCGCTAGTATTGTATATAAATGAAATCATATGATTCCAAGGCATTCATAGATGATCTTATATTAAAGCGTGACGAGTAGACCAATGATTTTGTGAAAGCAACAACAGGCACGTAAAGTAGAGCTGTATAGAAGGATGAGAGCGGCTCACGAGCTCTATGAGCAGAAAAGGAGGAACACCGACCAAGGATGAGAAGCGTACGATCGAAGATGTTGGGAGGTTTAAAAGCAGAAATTAAGTTCGAAAGTTCGACGAAAGCCAACAATCCAAAGCCATCATCCCGACTTGAACAAAATAAAGAATACCATATCTAAGCTGAAGTCTAACAAAGCCGATGGAGCAGATGGCTTGAATGCCGAGCTCTTTCAAATAGGACCTAGACCAGAAAAGTTCACAGTTAATCAAATATTAACATTCCCGCAGATCCTGAAAAAAAAAACCAAGGACATCAAATCGATACCCATCATCTCTTCATCGATTTCAAGGCCGCATATGACAGCATCCACAGGGATGAACTGTATAGAGCAACGCGTCCGTTTGTGAAGGATGACTATGGGGAATTCACTCTGCTCCATAAGGTTGGTAGCAACATAACAGAACCTTTCGATATCAAAAAAGGCTTTAGACAAGTTTATGCGAATTCTCTAACATCGTCCTTGAAAGAATAGTGCAGAGGTCCCACGTCAACACTACTACTACTTTTCGAAAGTCTGTCCAATAACTGGCATATGATGATGACTTTGACATAATCGTGATGTCAATAGGGCTTTTGTGAATATTGAAACAGAGGCGGCAAAAATGGGTTTAACCGTTAATGAAGGCAAACCAAAGTACATGCTTTCACCAAAAAGCACTAACAACACCGACGCGACGTCTCGATCAAAACGTAACCATCGATAGACCTTAATTTGAGGTAGTTAAGGGCTTTTATATACCTAGGCTACTGCTACCGCTATGAACGCAGAAAACAACACTAGCGCTGAGATCAAACTAAGAATTACTCTTGCTAACCGCTGCTTCTTTGGGCTAAAAAAGGAATTAAGAAGTAAAGCCGTCTCTCGAGAGCGACCACAGTGTCGGTTTATAAGATCCTCATTATCCCCGTCTGGCTATACGGTGCAAAAGCATGGACAATGAGAAAAGCAGACGAAAGCACCTTAAATCGTTTCGAGAGGAAAGTTCTTCGCGTGATATGCGGCCCCGTATGCATGTAAGTAAGTGGAGGAGAAGATGGAACGACGAGCTGTACGGCGAGTGACGTAGACTTAGCCAAAGGGTCACATAGAGCGCATGTTAACCAATACTCCAGCCTGGAAAGTCCTCGAATTCATGGCTATAGAGGACAGCGCTGTAGAGAAAGACCGCGGATCAGGTGGCGCGTACAAGTGGAAAGTTACCTCACCTAACTTGGAGTGCGCATCTGGAGACATAGGTATTAGTTGCAATTATTACAAAAATAATTTTTCATCCCTTCAAGCCACATGTCTCGTGTGCCCATTTTTTACAAATAGCACATATTAGCCAGTCAACATTGCTGCATAAATAAGCCCCATTACAAACAATACAATAGTTCTCATCTTTATTGTTTTTTTGCAGTATTTCGGGTCTTGCGTTCGCCCTTAGCATGAGATGCAGATTTAGATGGTAGATTATATGAAGACTCAGTAGAATCATCTGATTCTCAAAGTGAAAAATCTGCACCCGACGACTCTGAAGATGACTGTACGAGCTTTTTAATGTTTTTAGAAGTTTTCATCTTGATAATCGTTTTATTTACTTCCTTTTTAGCTGAATGTTTTTCCATTAATGCATCCTTCTCAGGCGTGTCAGTTATAATCGTGCTCTTCATCTTCCTGGATCGGTTCTGAGTTTTTTTTATAGGCAACGCCTTTGGATATGGTCGAATATATTCAGGAGATAAAACCATAGTTGATGGATTCGATTCTGAGCTTGTTATTTGTGGAACGGAGCAAGACGAGATGGCAGCAGAGGTTGTGGGGTCATCGCTGGTATACGGAAATCCAGCAATTATTTCAGGAGCATTATCAGTTGACACTTCAGCATTATGGAGCTCAGGTATAGGTCTGTCAGTGACAAAGGATGTCAAAAATCATCTTCAGTGAACGTATTTCTATTAAATGGATGTACACCAGTTTTCTGAAAACCGGAAATATTGTTTTCCATAGAAAATGCAGCAATATACGCGGTGTTGGCAAATTGAGCTACCTCATAAATGGAAACTGTTTTTCCGGGATTAAATAACATCCATGCATTCACGGCCTCTCTATATCGAGCTTTAAAAGGTCCATAAACAGAAACATCCAGCGGCTGGAGGCGATAGCTGCAGTGAGGTGGAAACGTTAAAATTGTAATATTATTATCTCTAGCCAACGTGACGATGTTGATGTTTATGTGGCTAGAATGGTTGTCACATAGTATTAAACAAGGGTTTTCTTCAGAGGGCTTAACATATTTAATAAAGTGGATCACGGCCTTGTAGAAACTCTCTTCAGTTATCCAACCACTTGGGTTGGCTAGACCCAGTGAACCTTTTGGACCACCTTGTAACATAAATTCCTTGAAATGGACTCTAGGAAACACAAACACAGGAGGAACGGTGCCACCAGAAGCATTAATGAATCCAAGCATTGTGACTAACTGTCCTCTTTCTGCAGATGTCACCTGTCCAACTTGTTTGCACCCTCGGGTTGCAACCACTTTTGGCGGATTGGTCACTGTTGAACACCCAGTTTCGTCAAGGTTCCATATGATATGAGGTTCAATTTTCTTTTTATTTAATATTATTGCAAGATTTTCGTAAAACTTACTCACATTTTCTTGGTTAAAAGATATAGCCCTGGATAGAGATGTATTTTCAGGTTTCCGTACTGACAATGAAGGATTTCTCTTCATAAACCCACGAAACCAATCCTTTGTGGCCTTTTTTTGCTTAATCCATTTTTCGGGTGCTACATGATTTGCAGCTGCAAATTGGTGAGCTAACTCTTTTACCTTGGTCGTTGTGAGTCCATAGCACATCTTCGAAGATCTTTTTAAATAATCAGCAAGTTGTTGCTCTTGTTCACGTGTAAAAATTCTTTTATTTCCAATATTTGGATCATGAGTAAACGCATTCGAAGACCCTTTAGCTTTCTTAACAAGGTCCGCCAAATACGATTTAGATATTTTGTATGCTGCTGCAACTGGACGAATTGACTGTCCTTTTTTTAGTACTTCTTCCACAGCAGACTCTATTGCGGCTTTATCTGGACGAATCCTCTTTTTGGCGGCATGTAATGGTTAGGAATTAATAAGTAATAACAAACACCATGCAGGAGTAATGAATCGGACAGCCACTGGCGCATTGAATCGGACGTCCGTTTCACAGCGACGGCACATGTCCGATTCATTGCAAATCTAACCTTAAAACAGTTCGACCAAATTCTAACTAATTAAGTTTTTATAGAACTATAACTCACCGCTAATTATATTTTTGACAAATTATCACAACAGATAAAAACACCACAATTGTAGGTTCAGATATAATATTCAATTTTTAATCACTTTGCAAATATACGCTTTTTTTTTACAAAACTTATGAGCTTTAAACACGTGCGCAAAAGGAAACTAAATAATGGCTGCCGGCTGTCATTTTTGTGGGTTTATCTATGGTCATCAGTGGTGCCAACAACCAAAAAAATATTTTTTTTCGTTCAGAAGCTTATGAGATATCTATAGTGTCCGTTTCATAACCCGTCCGTTTCATAGCGTATTCCCCCTATAGTCAGCAACCGAGCTAGAGGGAGAAGTTTGTTGGGTGTCGCCCTAGTTCACACAGGACTGTAGCGCTACCTTAAGAAAGTAATTAATAAGGTTTGTTCAACCAGAAAATTGCAGGTTTATGAAAACTGTCAGAGCAAATTCAAGCAAAAATGTGGTACGTCAGATGTTAAAAAAGAAGAAAACAGATTAAATTCGGTGCAAGTTACTTTTATCCAAGAAATTTTTCTTCACTTAAAGTCAGCTAAAAATTATTTAAAAATAATAACATTTAAATTAGATAAACAAAGTGCCGGACAAAAATTCAACTTTTGGTTAACAAAATGGAATCGAATTATGACATCACCTGATTTTGACCGTTTTCACCCACCTGCACTATCTCAAAAGGTATAGCAGAATATTCAGAACTAGAGTACACTAGTTCAGCTTAATGAACGCTTATCAGTATAAGTCAGTGCAGAAATGAACACACAAACGCTGCACTTTTCTTCCCAGAGTAGTCCAGTTCAGCTGGTTGAATACAGCTAATAAGTCTTATGTTCGCTTTAAAAAGAACATTAAGTTTGTTTCGTTTGTAAAAAAGACACTCAATTTAAACGGGCATTGTTGGATATGAAAGTTTGATTGAACATCAAAAATGTGGTATTGGGTAGAAAAAGGAACCTTGAGGTAAGGCAATTTTCTGGTCTCTTATCGGTCAGTTATCGAATTTTTGCCTTCTCGTTAAGGCAACTCATAATACAATGTAAGTCTAGAAAGCCTTCCCCTTTATTATCAAGCACAGTGAACTTGTGTCAAAGTATCAGATGATTATGTTGTACTGTACAACTTGTACATATCAACTGACAGCTAAACTTTATTACTTTGAGATTTATTTATTAACTTCCCATAGGAAGTTATTGTAATCGGTCCAATTTGTCAAATAAATAAATAAATAAAATAAAATAAATAAAAGATTTTTAAAGAGATGTTTGTGTATGAGTGCGTAAGAAGATAAATATACTGATTTTACTATCCTCGAATAAATCTTTACATAAAACACCTTAGACTTAAGTTTTGGATTGCATATCTATTTATTCTTTCAATAATATTTCTTAATAATATGTCGGGTACCAATGGGAAGTTATCAGAGTTAGGGTCGCATCTCATCCTCATTTTTAATTTATATTTTACTAAAAGCTTTATTTTAAATGGGATCTTTGACAAAGATGAAAGACAGCATGGATATTTTATTTCTATTTAAAATAAAGATTGTGTGGGAGATTTTTTCATACTACAAAGACATGTTCTACTTTTAAAATGAAATAGAATTTAAAATACTCTTGAATTTGTTTTTATTTCTGAATTTTTTTTTAAATTTTTATTTAAAAAATATAAATTAGATCCTAATTAATATTTATGAAAAAGTACCTATAACTATTTATGGGTACAATTTATGAGCTTTTTTTGGGCTCTCGAAATTATATTAAAAATTAAGTCCACTTATAAATTCTATAATGCATTATGATTAACAAAGAACACCTGCTTTCTAATTTTATGCCGCATGTCCTTTCATTACTCCTGCAACAATGTTAATCTAACATGCAGCCTTTTATTATATAGGTACACAAGGTATATATGTACCTACTTTATACCATATTCAGGTGTCTCTGCCTTTAAAAAACAGCTCCTTTTTTTACCTATACTCGTATTATAAGAACACAATTTACGTGATAGGAATATTGGAATAAGATGAGGACGTTTTCTTTGCCTAAGAACATACTCTGTCCTTTATATACGGTACCTAGTACCTCCAGCACCTGATATGAAGATAAGGACGACGACGACGCACGATATCAACCTCTATCTTTCTATATTCTAAGCACGACCTATAACGATGCTTAACGAAATATTCCACTTCATCGATCCGCATCAATTCCTTACCGTATTACATAGTACATGTATGTACATACGTATGCACATAAATTCATATAAAAAAGGACAATCTCTGTTTGCTGTGCGTGCCTTGTACATATGTATGTGTATGTGTGTCTTGAGTGTGTGCATGTGTTCGTTTTCATATTAACTTGGCTCGTTTGTGGCATTTTCCTTAATCAAATCAGTCGCTTCGTTGCAGGATTATTTTTTATCAATTTGTTTGATGCCAAAACAATGTGCAAACATGTTAAGGATGCTGCTTATATGTATTGTTTTCCTTTTCATTTATATGACCTACATCCTTCTACAACCCCCTACACACATGTAGTTAATTCATTTACGACATCAAGGATGCTTTCGATTTGTTGTTTATATTTATATATTTATTTATGTAGATATTATTTATTTCCTGAAAAATGATAAATGGGATTATGAATGTGTACCTATTGATTCGATTTGTTTATTTGTTTTTATTTTCCATCCATTAAATCGAAACTTAATATCCTGCGTATTTTTTCACGGGTATGCATATAACAATCAAACAAGTGATATTAAGTATCGTACATGATATGCACTCATACATGTGTACATTTTCGCTAGTTTTTGCAATTTTGTTAGTAGGTCAGCATTTTTGATACTTATAAATAATAATGGTAGAATCAACAATGAGTGTGTGTCCTTTTGTAGAACATTTGAAGGAGGTCGTCACGAGCTTCGG
This sequence comes from Eupeodes luniger, assembly GCA_951509635.1. Classification (NCBI taxonomy): domain Eukaryota; kingdom Metazoa; phylum Arthropoda; class Insecta; order Diptera; family Syrphidae; genus Eupeodes; species Eupeodes luniger. The sequence continues at coordinate 229,881,087 of OX608073.1, read as the reverse complement.
TTTCTCGTTCTGATGTGAAGGGTGAAATTTATTTATAAGTGGATAAAGGTCTCAAATGTTCAATTCCTCGCTGCATTTATTTACTTAAGTAAGGTGGCATAACAGTTCAGGGTGAACCTGGGCTTCAAAAAGCAAGGTTCTTAATTAGCCAGATCTGTCCATGATTAAATGTCTTCAGTTTCATAACTATCCATTAAGATAAGTTATAACAACTCATAGGAACAAATAAGGAAGTGTAAACTACAGCCTAGCGCCATCTTGTTTTTTTCTCGGAGGAAATGCCCTTAATTTATCCCTTAACTTTTTATATTCCTTCTCGATTATTCTACCACAAGTTTTTCTCTGGTCCCCAAGTCTTCTGTGAACAGATTTAACTCAATTGCATGTCACGCGATAGTCTTTCCCTGCTCCCTAGGGTGAAACCAAACCACTTCCACTATCCCCTGCGGATTTCCGATGGAATTTTTAGTTGGATATCGTATTAGCCAAGAAAGTCTTAAGGATGTTACGCTAAAGTCTGCAGCTTATATGCGATAGAATTGGTAACTTTCCAAGCACTACGGACACTAGATCGGAATAGTCGCAGCTTGGTTTCCGTGGTGCATACTTTACTCTTCCTCACTTTGGATAACATACCGAAAGCAGCTTTTGCTTTACGGCAGTTGACATCTTCGTCATTAAAGCCGTCATTCAAACTTCTTCCTGCCCTGCAATGTCAACTTGAGCAAAGTTTTCATGAATGTTGTGGATCTTTGCCTGGACTTTGTACGTCCATATTTCTCAACATCATGGAATGTCTTATGCTTCTACGGCTAGGTCTGCATGGAGAACATCACCAATGACCACCAGAAATAAGAAAGGTGATAGTAAGTATCCCTGTTGAAATCCACTATTGATTTCGTAGTTTTCAGATACCATTTCATTGTGTGAGACCTGGCAAGTTGAACCCTTGGGTATACTTATCCTGCAAAAGATTAAATAAATAAAATGGTTCAGAATATCGGAAAACCTTTTTAGAAAAGAGAAAATGAAGTCGGTTCCGGTTATGATCTTTAAGGTGATACTAGCCGTGTTTTTTTGGTATTCCATACATAGTACAGTGAGAAATTGCCAAAAAAACGATCCGCAGTAGTCCGGTTTTTATATTTTGAAAATTGATACAATTGAATATTTGCCAGAATAATTTATCAAAAAATTCCAAAAAAAATCGTGAAATTCAGACCAGGGTTGAAATCGTGTAAGCTGATTTTTGATAGTTGACTATCAAAATCAAGAAAATACGTCTGTGTAATGTGATAGTCGATTTCAAAGTTTTAACCAAACAATTTGACATAAAATAAAAACTTCAAGAAGGGGGTTTGTTCGTAGACTACTACATTAACATGTGGTGTTGAAGCGAGCTTGAAGCTCGCCTAAATGCTTTATATACCTGAATCGAGTTAAAATGCGCTTGACTCGTCTCGATTCCGGTCGGGGATCGGAATCGAGTAAAATTTGTGAAGAAAAACCTGTGTGGAGGAGTTGGTTTTACAGATAATTCGTTATGGTCTGTTTATTTGCATGCTTGTGTACAAAAAATATAGTTTTGTTTAATCAAAAAAAAAAAAATTGCACATGGAGTAGGTAGCATATTCTTACATGGTGCTGAACTATTCAGTTTTTCATTGTTTAATACGAATCAAACTATATCACTTGCACTTCATAAGAAACATCGAAACACCATTTGCATTTTAGAAAGTGCTGTCAAACTTAATAATTTTTAAATCTTTTTGTGGGGTGGAAACACCAAAAAGATTTATTTAATCTAAACTGAGATAAATCTTTGGTGGAAATATAGCAAAACATAAATATCTTTTCTATTGTTTTCTCTTACAAAATAAGCCCAGTAAGTCCATTTTCACTAACAAAACTAAATAATATCAACAGTAATAGATTGATTTTTTTCCCCAATGGAAAACAAATGATTCCAAATGCACAACTACTCAACGAACAAAGCCATCGAGATACAAATGCAATATCAATCGTACCAACATTAGATCGAAATAACATAAGATCCATTCGAGAATCGTATAAATGTCAAAAACCCATCCGAAGTAAGATTCTACTTTAACTTTTATCGGTAGTATTCATACTACGGATATTGTTTTTGTTATTGGTGCAAAATCCTACTATACTATTGATATATAAAAAAACACGGGTACTATGTTTCATACAGGAAGAACCCGAGCTGAGCCCTGCTTGTGCTTTTAAGAGAGTAGACTGCAGATGTTCCTTGATTCGTTTTAAAATCTTTTTAACCATTATCTTAGCCAACGCAAAGAAGTCTGGATTTACCTTTACGTAAACAATCTGAGTCCATGTTAAACTAATGCCAAACAAAGTTTAAAAAGTTTAGTTTGTTTTAAGATCTGTGTATAGAATGGTTAAATAGAAGTACGTACAACTTTTTAATACTTTAAGTTCCAAATTTAATGTGGGCCTTGTACTTGTGGTTTTCAATTCCCTTTTTTAATTTGTTTATATTTGAATGATTTTGATCAATATACAGTTTAAAACGATGTGCAAGAGATACATAAATGCACAAACAAAAGTGAATCACATTATTTACGATGACTTGGTAAGGAAAATGCACCAACTCATATTTAAAATATGGTCGGAGGTAAGCATGCCCGATGAGTGGTATCTCATCATAGTTTGTCCAATCCTCAAGAAAGGAAACCTTCTGAACTCCACCAACTACAAATGCATCAGTCTTCTGAATTTCGCGTAAAAGACGTCTTAAGCCATTCGTCAACAACCGGATAGGTACATATCAGTGTGGCTTCAGACCACAAAAGTCCACCATTGACCCATTACAGCAGATCTTAGAAATAAACCCGGAACTTCAAATCGATATCCACCATCTCTTTGTCGATTTCAAGGCCACGTATGATAGTAGTAGAGCTCTACAGATCAATGTCTAGTTTTGGCATCCCTGTCAAACTTGTCGCCGTTTGTGCAGAATGACGATGGAGAATGCACGCTGCTCTATCAAGGTCGGAAAAGATCTGAATGATGCATTTGGTATCACATAAGGTTTAAGACAAGGTGATGCATTGTCATGCGACTTTTTTAACATCGTTCATGAAAGGATTGTGCAAAACTCAACCTTCAAAACTAGAGGCACAATCATCCAAATGTCCGCCCAAAATGTATACCTGATCAAAAATTACGGGAACAAATATTGCAATTTCCACAAGGCAGTAGGGGAAAGCGGGGCATAACGGGCCCCTTAAGGTTTTTTTTATAATAAAAACACAAAACACATCTTCATCATGTTCAAAACAATTTAATTCATTAAAGGAACATTAAATACATTTATGAAACAGATATGAAATAAATAAACTTTAAAATACTTCTTATTTTGTAATTGCGAACCATCTAAAAAAGTATATTGTTTAAAAGAAAAGCATATATAAAAATCGAAATAGAAAATAACAAAATAAATGGGGCGTCTTATTTTTTAAAAAAAATTTGTAGATTTTTGTTTCAATTAACTTAATTAAATGAAATAACTAGATTTATATCGAATACTTTGCTGTGAAATGAAAAAAATTAAATTTAAAATTCACTGCTCGAATAAAAACACGCACTTTATTTCACTTCATAAAAACATCAAGTGAGTAAAAAAGCCTTTTTTATTCACTACGATCCACAGATGTCACTTTTATTTAAAAAGGGGATTCCCCCGTATTGCCACGGATAATTTGAAAAAGACAGAGGCAAATTCGGAGTTGCCACTTTATTCAACCATTAAATACGAGGGGGGCCCATTATACTCCGGGGACCCGATATGCCCCACTTTCCCCTACACATTTTTGGTCATTTGTTAGAAACATGAGGAATTCTTTCCTTTCCTCGGTTCCTACGCTCGTTGTCAATGGCACTCCATTTGTTAACTCTTGTTAAAAAAGCTTATCTCTTTGCTAGGCAGTTCACCGCCAATTTAAAGCTGCCAGTGAGTGTTATAACTCCGCCTGTACTGGAGCGTGTTAGTGATTATATGCTGCCAATATTTTTTCGGACTGGTATTATGGCGAAAGTTCTAAAAGATCTCAACACTTGTTCTAAAGAGGTGTTTTTTTAACACTTGCAAAACCACTGCGTAAGCTACCAGGTCCACTGGTGATATCATGGTTCATCTCACGGAACAGTCTAGCAAATCCTTACATTGTTTTGGAGAAAGTAAATAATCTTACCCGTAGTATCCGTGGCGTGATGGTTAGTGCGTTGGACTGTCATGCTAGAGGTCTTAGGTTCGATCCCTGCCTGTGCCATCTAAAGTTTTTTTCACAGGTACTGCCTATTGCGAGGAATTGACAAGAGTAATTCTTGTCATGAAAAGTGCTTTCTCAAATTAGTCGTTTGGATTCGGGTCAAAACTGTAGGCCCTCTCCATCCCTGACAACATTACTCACACACAGGAATGATAGAGAGTTGTAAGTCACAAGGCCCTAGTTCTCAACGGACTGTGGCGCCACCTAATTTATTTTTTAAATAATCTTACTTGATATTTCCAAAATTGCTCTTAAACCCTTTCTCATTTTTATAAATGATCTCCTGTCTGCAACTTCTAATCCAATACATTGTTTTGCTGACGAAAGTACGTATTCCTAAACAGCATTGTACAATAGGAAATAAAAAATCGCGTGAAATGGATTTCTTTGAAAACCCAATGCTGTCTTGTATCGTTAAAGTGTATATACCCCCCTTGCCATTATCAATAGGTAGCACTTGCATCAGAGACTGAACATCTCGATATTCTCAGTAAGTGTCTCACCAACCACCTCTTGTGGAACGATCACATACTCGATATCGCCAAAAATTCCGCAAGGTGTTTGGTTTTCTTAAGCTGGTTCAAAAAAATGTTCTACACTTCTGATCTAGCTGTTATCTACTAGACTTATATATATCCAAAGCTTGAGTATAACTTCCATCTCTTGGCTGGTGCTCCTAAAACTTACTTAAGCCTCTTGGACAGTATTGAACGTAGAGCATTTGTATTGATTACTGATAATACCATCATTGGATCATTTACGTCGCTTGAACATCTTCGTAAAGTTTGTTGTATTACCCTTTTTTATCTTTATTTTAAAGGTTTATGCTCTAGACAAATAGCCAGCTGCATTCCTGCCTTAAACATTTAAACTTTAATATTCGCTCTTCTGGGAATGCTCATCACATCAGTATACCCTCGAGCCCAATTTCGGCCGTGCTGTCAAACACGAAGATTCGTTCTTTAGTGAATGTGGAATGCCTTACCACACTCTGTCTTTCCCAGTCATTACAATATTCACTAATACAAAACTAATGTGCACTGACACCTACTTTCAATCCCTATCTCCCTTTCCTAGTTTTCACACTGTGTCTTTACATAATAAGGGTAGTTATATCCTCCTGAGTGTGCGCTTTTAAAAAAAAAAAAAACAATGAAAGATTGAAAAGCCTCGACATTTTTGCGACGAAATAAGAGTTCAAATTTGACAAAACTAGATCCCGTTCGATTATGCACCTAGACAAAAAACCTCTGCGATTGCTTGTGAGCATAATAACAAGTCACAACCTTTTGATATATGCAAGGGCTGGAGTGATGAGGAAGAGCAAGAAGACACTATCCACTTCTTATAAAACATGCCCAGCACTTTGTCACTTTAGAAAAAACTCTTTGATGTACACTACTTCGATAATCTTTAAGAACTCGAAGACATTCCAGAAAACAGCCTATTAGGCTTTATCAAGGCCTCTAAAAGGCTACAGAAAAAGACAATTTATAGGTATTAATCATATCTTTTTCTTTTAGCGATGTTCAATACTTCAGGGAATCACAATGGATCTACAATGATCTTAGTGTGGGGATAACATCATCAATCGCCAGCCCATCAACCTTACCTAACCTAGCAATCTAATTTATTGGTAAAAATGTAAAACATCCAATAAAACACCCACACACCAAACAAATTTCGAATTAATATCAATGCAGTTAAAACAAGTGTTCCAAACACATACCAGTAATCCTCTTTTCCAGAAATGTATAATTTTTGTTGTTTCTTCTTTTTTACAAATTAAAAGAACTAAAACTAAATTATTTGCTGAGTAGAAAATTCCATTAAGCTTGGGTGCATCCGAAAAACATTCGCAATTATTTTCCTCCGGAATGAATTGTGTAAACACGATGAGCAACGAGCAAAGGGTCGGCACATAAAGTTTTAAAATGGCAAATGGTTGCTCTCTGATATAATTGCGATAAATCCTTTTTCGACGACGACGATGAAGACGACGACGAGGACGACACCCGCGAACGCACCCCGCCACCTAACAACACTAACACGCTCGCTGCGAGCCCATACCGCTGACTCGTAACACTAGCGTTCCATTTTCGAAAATGAGTGCAAGCAAGTGCTTCTTCTATGGCTAAAATAGTAAAATCCTTATTACTCTCGTGCAAGGAGGAAATTAATTGCGTTTGCAGATTTTTGTCCGGAGGATTTTATTCTTTTTGTTAGTTAGAAAAGAAGAAACTTTAACTATGTGTGTTTTGTGTAAGAACGAGTGCATGGTGTCCTTCAACGCTTTACCCTCTCACATGGCAAATGCTTGCTAAGTTCAAGTTCTGATATTGTTGCTTTAAAAATATAAAACTTCTCACAGCCAAATTGAAAAGTATAAAATTGATTAAAAAACAAAGTTAAAGCCTTGAGAATCATGTCTTCAAGAAAAATTAATTTACCTATTCGTTTGTCGAAAAGTTTAGACTTTTTATTAAAACAAAATATTAACATAATTGATCCTTTTTTGAAAAGCTTCAAATTGACCACTTAAGCTCTCAAAAATCGACAAAGTATACAACAAAATCAAAATTAATATTTTCCTGTCGAAGTCAAATTAGCCGAACTCAAACTCAAAGGAAAATCAGACAGCGCTTCAGCTCGAAGTTTTATTCATTCACCTGATGTCCTTGAAATCTGACAATATGACACGACACCAACACCTTTAAAGTGATGTTGTTCGGTGTTTTGAAAATATTTGAATACCTCTAACTACCTGCCTAACGCATGTTGTACATCTTATAACCGACCTATCTGTATACATTAACATAATTGTGCTTTCAAGGATGAAAAGATTATGGTTTCTTCATAAAATTTGAAAAGGGTCTTCTGATGATGTCGAATCCTTTAATTACTTCCACCAGATGGTTTTACGAAAATGCCAAATACTGGAAAGTAAAAGACTTTCTAACTCTGTCTGTCGGTTTGAATTTGAATATTGCCTTAGCGCACTAAAATATATTCCCTATAGTTTAATAAGATGGTTTGAAGGTCTGCTTGGCTCTGTATATGTATCTATATCGAGTACTCCAAGTAGAATTGTATCTTAATTATCTTATATCGCTTTCGCTTACTTCATATTTATGCCTATACTACTTGAGGAGATGTCCTTGATGCAAAGTTAAAGGCTTTCCTTTTCTGAGCGTTTTTGAGATCACATTCATTGTTTTACCCTCTCATTTTTTATTGATATGATTTTTAATTAAATATGAATGGAGGGTTCCTTCTTCAGATATCATGCCTATTTTGGTTTGTATTAATAATTACAGTTGGCACTTACGTAGGCCGAAAAGCAAGTGACAGACTATTATACCAAAGATCCAACCAAACAGAGTAAGAGAGAGTGGCATTCGTTCCTCATCTCAAGCCCGACAAATAAAAAACCGAAAAAAGTAGAAAGAGTTCATAAATATTTTTTCATCAACAGAAAAGTTTTTAATTTTTTTAAGTATTTCCAAAACAATTTATGGCCTTTTATAAGATTCAGTTGTTCCGAGTGCTGTCGTGTATACGAAATATAGGTATATTTCCAAGGATGATGAAGGCTAGAGAGAAGCTATTCCGTTCATCCTTGATTGGGCAATGAAATTCAGAAGTTTTATTATGTATTTTCTCCCTTGGGCATCCAAAGGTAGGTGTCCACGGAAAGAAAGATTAAAAGATACGAATTACGAAAGATAATAATCACTTTAGTATGCCGTAGCCGTTGCCGTTGCCTTTGCCGTTCACCGCGTCAGCGTTCGCCTTCATCGTAAGCACAAAATTGTGCAAAATCCTTAACAAGGAAATTATCCTGCTTTAGAATGCGAAGAAGGTTTGTGTGTTGGAAGCACCACATCCGTTTTATATACCTATACTAACTTTCACCTCTTATATCTCGTTTGGCTATATAAAAATTGAGTTTTGTAATTAATTTTTATTTGATAAACAACACAGTAGTGGCCCTTAGGTATTTCTGGCTCATTAATTTCCGAACAATGGAAGACCAAAAAAAAAAAAAAATGGACAGAAAATACAAACTTCTAAGATTTACATCAAAGAGCTAAAATTAAGTATGAAATTAGGAATGAAATTTGTTTTGTTGGGGAGACTTTTGGTCAGAGAGCGAATAATTTAAATTTGAAGAAGCTGTGATTATAAACGACAAAGTTTTCTAAGAATTAAATTTGATTATTTTGCATATTAAATTGGAATTCAATTACAATTACAAAATGTCATAGAATAAAGCATAAAGCATAAAGCATTGGAGATGGGTGTATAAGAGGTTAATATAGAGATTAACACAATTTGATTAATAAGCCTGAAAGTTAAGTTGTAATTGAATCTACATATATTTTACAAGAAAAAAGCAGACATTTTATCACTTAGCAATCGTGTTATTGAAAAAATAATGAGTGGATTTATTGGAACTAATTTCTGCAGCTTCGGAGTTTGTAAAAACTGTAGTCTTATAAATGTCACATGAGATTGAATAAGAGTTTTACTGACTTACTTAATTAAGGTGGCGCTTCAGTCCGGTATGGATCTGAGCTTCAATCCACATGCATTTCTAGACAGCTCGCTTCCTAGTTATCAGTTTCACACTCTAAGTTGGTTGAGCTCCTCTTTCACCTGCGAGTTCTACCTTGGCTGGAGCTTTGATGTTCATTCGGTTTACATGACCCAGCCGTCTAAGTCATTCAATGTAATTGTTTGATGATACTTATGATCAATACTGTCCAAGTCTTGTAGATAACAGCCAGATCAGAAGGGGGACACATTTCTTGCATCGCCTTAGAAAACCCAAATATCTTGCAGCATGTTTGGCGACATCGCGTATGTGATCGTTTCACAAGAGGTGGTTGGTGATGCACATACCGAGAATATCGAGATGTTCAGTCTCATTGATGCAAGTGCCATCCATAGATAATGGCAAGGGGGTATATATCGCTTTAACGATACAAGACAGCATTGGGTTTTCGAAGCATTAAATTCCACGTGGTTTTCTATTCCCCACTGTACAATACTGTTTAGATCGAAATTTATTGAGCTTATCATATTTTGTCGTTGCAGTTTCACATCCGAAGAAGAAGAATGTGATTCTGAAAACGAATATGAAAAACAAACTAAGAGTACTATCGTCAGCGAAACAATGTATAAGTTTAGAAGTTGCAGACAGGAGACCATAGAACAGAGCCCTGGGGCACATCAGCATTTATTGTGTGGATTGCAGACTTGCACCCATCCAATACTACTTGTACTGAGCGATCCGAAAGGTAATTACTTATCCAATGAAGGAGGGATTCATGAAAACCGAAAGCACGCATTTTTGATTAGAGAGCCTGATACCAAACCCTATCAAATGCTTTTGAAATATCAAGTGCAATAATCTTAATTTCTTTAAAACGATGTAAAAATTTGCTCCACTATTCGGTGAGATGAACCATGAGATCACCAGTGGACCTATTGTTGCGAAAGCCATACTGACGGTCATTAAAGAGCTTTCGATCTTCAAAACATTTTTTGAAATAATAATTAATCAGCGTTTTCATGGCCTGGGAAAGAAGGGACGTAAGTGTAATCGGCTTTTTTTGGGGATGGGCTTGACAAATTCTGTTTTCCATCCACTCGGAATGAGACCTGAGGAGTAGCTTCCGCAGTGGTTTTGCAAGTGTTAAAAAACACCTCTTTAGAACAATAGCGAAAATACCATCCGGACCAGCGGATTTATGTGTGTTGAGATCTCTTAGAATTCTCACCACAATACCAGTCTGAAAAAAGATTGGCCCCATAAAATCACTAACGCGCCCAAGTACAGGCGGAGTCATAACACTCACTGGCAGCGTTAAATTGGTGGGGAACTGTCTAGCAAAGAGATTAGCTTTCTCGAGAGAGCTAACAAATATCATTGTCATTGGCAACGAGCGTGTGAACCGAGGAAGAGGAAGAATCGCTCATAATTTTTACGAATGACGAAACATTTGTACTGCTTTTGGAATATTTCAGTATTTTTTGCGTTATTTTTGGTCAGGTACAATTTTTTTCCTTCGGATTGGCTTTAAGACAACGAAAACTCACCCCCTTGACCCTTATATCCTCTTTACAGCTCAAATCAAACTATGCGTTTTCCTAAGGTCTGATGCTTTTTAAGCATAGTGACATTGTGACCAGTTAGAAATCCTGAAATAAAGTAGTATCTTGTTACCAATAACCTGTTTTAGTTCACAAGATGGGGTGTTTGTACTTGAGTCTATATACAGGATTGGTCCCGCGTTGTACCAATCCTCGTCAAAACATCAGCTCTCACGTTCCCAGGCACATCACTGTGATCTGGTAGCCAGAAGAGTCTAATTTTAAGTTTTGAGCTAATAACCGTAAGTATTTTACAAGCTTCGATTTGATTATTATGGCATAAATCCATTTTCAGTGTACATCCACAGTACGATTTTAGGATTCTGCCCTCAGTTTCTACTGTAGATTCTATTTCATGAGCAGATTGCGATTTAAGCTTTTTTGGAGCTCTTTAATGAATTAGGAGCCCATTTCAGTGTTTTATCCACGATAACTCCTAAGATATTTAGCTTTATTTGATAATTTGAGGGGGATTACATCTATATTAAGAATAATATACATGGTGCATGGTTATAGCGTACCTTATATCTTAAAATGCACCTGGTCACTGAAGATCAGTTTTCGATATAAATTGGAGTCATATTCAGCAAACCCACATCATTGTCTATGGTCGTTTCCCTTCAGGTCCCAATTAAACTGTGAAATTTGGGGAACAATAATCCTACCAAGAAACATCCATTTTGATAAAATACTTGTGTTCTTGAACAGTTTATCCGTCAATTATAGTTTGGACGAACAGACTATTTAAACAAACGCCAACTTGACAGGCTTCAACAAACGTTAACAAACGCCAACTTGACAGGCTTCAGCAATAAAGACTATTAACTGTCAAAATTCAAAAGACCCTACTGAAAGACCATTTATGTACATGTTTTCTGTTTTGCAGTATCAGAAAGCAATCTTCTCTAATGTGTCCACATCAGTAAGAAAACAAAATACCTATTTATCTTGGCAAACTAAGTCAAGTTGTTCTATTTAAAGATTGATGTTAGGTGTCGAATGACTACACTAGACTCTCACTTCAGTCTGTCCTAAAGTGAACAATTTCTCAAATGGTTTCTTATGTGAGGTGACTTGACGCATAGCATGCATGAATTTCCTCACGGCAACATCTATAGATACACGTCTTATTTCCCATACAAATTATGTTAGAACTTCAAATGAATTTTCGTCATCGCATAAAGTTAACGAAAACAACTTTTTTCATCAATTTTCCGCATTTTGTATACGAGTACTCCTATTGTCGTTGTTGTTTTCTTTCATATTCTCAAGTACCTTATATCAAATTATTATTAACCCCTCCGAGATTCTGTATTTCTGTACCCTGATGTCCTCCACTTGTTAAAATGAATTAAGTTGAAACCTTTTTCTGTATGGATATGGATCCTTATGTATGTTATAAATTTTTAATTTCCATCACATGTTTTTTTAGATTATACGCTTATTGGATCGAAGATTTAATGGATGTCTTCGTTGCTCGGCGGGATACTTCGTTTTATTTAAAGGTGTCTGATGATGGGAAGTTTCGTGTCTGTTTTGGATTTTGGGTGAAAAGAAAACTTTTAATTTTATAATTTGTATGTAAATGTTGACTTGGAATTGACAGAAAATATTGAGTTGGAAAACCATGTATTTTAGCTTTTAAAACGATGGCGTTTTCCTGGTGTCAAAATGAAATGAAGTATGTAAAAACTCTAGGATTTTGTATAAAGATACGGTAAGGTAAGTTACTGTACTTTGAAGAAATTTGGCGAACTTAATTTATCGGAAGACTCAGTAAACTTGGAAAACAGACATTTTAAATGACACTCGTAAAGATTCAACCCAAACATTTTTTCTAAAATATTTTACAATACCTAAGGACCTGACAATTTTTATTTTTAAATACATTTCAAGCCACTTAAAATACTTTAAAAACTTTATTATCGGCTTGAAGTGCAATCAAAACATGTATCAATGAAACTAGAATTCCTTTCTAAGGCTTTCTGAGGGCATGTTTGCAGCGGTCAATTCATTGGACCCAATTTTCGATGGCTCAACTCCACATTTCGACAAAAACGGCCGCTCTTTCCTTTTCAACGATGGCTCTGAGCTTTTGTGTCGTCGTCGTCGGCTTGTTGGCGTAAACTTATAACTTTAACCAGCCTCAAAGAAAATCGTCAAGAACATTAAGGCCCGTTTGCTGATACTCTTCTTAAATCTGTGCCATAACTAAGTACATCTTAAATTCTAAGTATAACATAATTTATTTTTGGTTGTCAGAAAATTTTTATGTTCCACTTTACTAAGTTACACATAAAATGAAACGTAGCTAACTTCGCTTAGATGTAAAATGTCAAAAAAATCAAATTGTGTAAAAGTATGTGTGTAATTTCAAAAACGGTAAATTTATGAATAGATTGTAAGACGCTTTGTGTTTGTTCAAAATTTATTAATAATGCGGCTGTCAAAAAAAGGACAAGAAATCCCAATTTTTCTTTAAAAGAAAAGCGAACACTTTTGGAATGTGCTTATGAAGAAAAAGCAATAATTGAAAATAAAAAAACAGATGGAGTTACGTGGAAGGAAAAAGAAACAGCTTGGGAATAGCATCGAATTTTAATTCCCATTCGGATTCAGCATGCTACAGGACCGTCGAAGCTCTCAAAAAATTTTACCAAGGCTATAAAAAAGAAATTAGGAAGGTGGCCGCAGACGAAAAAATGTCCAGAATTCAGACTGGAGGTGGCAAGGCCATAAATGTACGCGATGAAAACTTTGATCTTGCCATATCCATTATGAATCCAAAAACAATAACTGGATATGAAAACATTTTTGATGGTGATGGTGCAGATGAGTTGTTCGAAAATGAACCTGGAACCAGTACAAACATTGTAAGAAGAATATTTTCTTGGTTTTTATTAACTTTATTATGTACGTATTCTTTGAATTTACAGATTGAAGAAAGGCAGGATGATGAACCAATTAAGGATTGGGGAAAATACAAACCCAGTCAATTGAGAAACCCGATACATCCGAAATTAAAGAGAAGTCATGAGAATATATCTGATGAGCAGGAAGTTATTTATGAAAATATTGATGACAATAGCCCAAAAACTAGCATTCTTATGTCCAAAAGATTTAAAAAGCAGTTTGACAATTCAACCACAAAAACAGAAAATAAAAGTAACTGGTGTGGAAGGCGCAGACCAGTTGCTTCAACATTACCTAGCAGCAAAATAACATTCACAGCTATCAGAAATAAAAATTGAGCTTGCTAAGCTTCAATATGATACCCAAAAAGAGGAAGCCACTCAAAAAAAATATACAGCCTCTATTGAACACGAGTTAAGAAAACGTTCTTTGGAATTGGATATAGAAATAAAGACAGAATTTCTTAAAAAAATCAAAAGTGATTCGTTCAGAATGTGTGAGACATGTAGTATCCTTAAGGATTTGGGAAACCTTAATCCTAAATAATAAACATTTTAATACTACATTCTCAAAAAAAATTCTTATACCTATGGATATGTAATTCCAAGGGTACCTACATAATTCATATTTCTTTAATTTTTATTTTGTTTTAAAATGAAATTTATGTTTTTGTTTTGTGCAAGAATTGCATGTATTTTATTTTGCTTGTTATGCGTTATGTACATATGTGTTAATAAAAATGAAGTTTGAATTAAATTATGTTCTTTCAAATTATCTCTACGATTTTACAACCTTCTGAAGTAGTTGTTTATCAGGTCTTTGCGTTTTTGCATCCCGCCGTTCGATGAAGTTTGGTTATCGTTTCTATTCTGCGAAATATTAGTGCATGAGATCTCTCCTGAATTAATTGCGTTTTGAATGTCTTCTGGCTCAAAATCTACGCTTTCAAGAGGTTCTAATGACACACCATTATATCGAAGTATGTTGTGCAAAACACATGTTGCCACAATAATTATCAATGTCGTCTTTAATTGTAGACGACAGCCGTATGCCAGTACAGGAAACCGTCTTTTCAATATTCCAAAGGATTTTTCTATAGGACCTCTTGTTCGTATTTGAGACTCGTTGTAAAGTTGTTCTGCCGTGTCACGGGGACTGAGCAATGGTGTCATCAAATATGGTTTTTGTGGGTAAGCGGAATCACCTGCGGTAAAGTTATACTGCATATACTATGAAATCATTATGAATCAAATTTTTTACCCAGAATAACGCAATCAGTAAAATCTGGACTTTCCATCTTGGCTCTTATTTTACTGCTATTAAAAATTGTTGCATCATGAGCAGAACCAGGCCACCTTGCAACCACATCAGTAAACACCATTTTTGCAGTACATACTCCCTGTACATTTATTGCAAAATAGCTTTTTCTATTCCTAAATATTTCTGCATCGGACCCCCCTGAGACAAATTTGAATTTCGTGTGAAATGAAACCATATATTTTATCATACCTGGAGACTGAATTTTAACATGTGTTCCGTCAACCGCACCAATAACAGAAGGAAAAGATGCTATATCAAAAAAATCCCTTTTAACCTGTGAAACTTCTGATGATGTAGATGGAATTTTAATATATTTCCTATACAGCTTTGCAATTCCTGTGGCAACTCTTGAAACTATTCTTGAAACAGTTGAAACATGCATCCCTCCAAAATCAGCAATACTTAAAAGATGATTGCCTGTAGCAAAGAATCGTAGAGCTACCAATAGCTGGTTTATGGGTGGAATTGAATTATTTCTAGAAGACGGAAAATTTTGTTCAACGATTTGTTATAAAAGTCATGTATCAAACCTGTTATAAGGCCGTTCTAGATCCTTCTCGATTTGTTCTAATACATGGATAGTCATCTTTTTAGTCAAACGAAATCTTTTGTTGAAGGCCAATTCATCGAAACTAAAAAAGTACTCATTCCTATCGTAAACCTGACGGGGGACACCAACTTCAATCAATTCAAGGACCTCCACATCATCTTCCAGCAAATCAAACAATTCAAAATTCATTGGCGCAAAATTTTAAACAACCTATTATTAAGGCCTTAGCACGATACTAGTTAACAATTTACTATATACATAGTAATCTACTAACTTTTCACTAATTTTAAACACTTTTTATTGTTTTGCTAACTAGTATCATGCTAATCCCATTTTATTAAAAAAAAAACATGAACACATCTAAATAATGACAGATTGTGGAGCAAACAAAACAAACATGCAACGGCCTAGTCACTGATAAAGCATCGGTTCCCATCGATCACCGAAATCAAGCATCAGTTAGCGCAGTTAGTAGTCAGATGGGGAACCGACTCGAAACCTACCGCGTGCTGTTGTCATGTGTTCTTCCTAACTGTTCGTTCTTCTTTCTCCTCTATCCTTCTGTCTTGTATTAATGTCTTGTGTTGTTATAGACTTATATAGTCTTGTCGCTCAAGGTGCTGTGTTCTCTACTCTGTACATTTATGTGCCGAGTAGTGTGAAATGTAATGTAAAAAATGTACAAAAAAAAACAAATGTACCTTAATATTTTTTTATTTATTTTATTTATTTTTATTTTATCAAAAATATACCTGGAGTAAAATTCACCATCGTCCAGCTCTTCAAGAGGATTTGCTCGAGTTTTAAAACTTTTAACTTTCCTACACAACACTGAATCCTCAAACATTTCAAAATCTTCTTCCTCCGAAAACATTTTAAATTAATTTACTTTTTATGATATCTATAAATACATTTTATTTCACAATTTATCAATTTTAAAACACTTTGTCACATTTGAGAAAAATGACATATGTCATACAGATTTAGTACGATACTAAAAAGATAAAGTAGCCATTTGGTGATTTTAACTTTAGTAAAATGTTAAGAAGATAGTACGGTACTAAACTCGTTTAAAATTATCAAAATTCTTTTTTTAACCTAGTATCATACTAAAAATGATTTAACATCGTACTAAATCGTCTAAAATTTTGCGCCATTGTTATTATTTTATTTTAGTTTGAACAAAAGAACTACTTTTTTTGGCACAACAATTTACTGAAATGTCATCACACAACATAATCTCCTAAGTGAAACTTAAGGTTTTATGCCCTACTATATCTTCCCCATAAAATAAGTTTCACTTAGCTTCATTTATGTCAAACTTTGAGTTCTGTGCAAACCATTAAGCAGAACTTAGTAACTGATGTGGAACTTAAATAGTTATGAGTCGTATCAGCAAACGGGCCTAAATCCTACGAACAAGGTGGCCTATTTCTTAAGATAGCAACATACATACATACGCTCATAAAACTTATAAATAAAAATAAGTAAATTACTTGGCGCAAAAGTCCATTGAGAACTAGCTCCTAGTGACTTACAACTCTCAACTATCCCTGTGTGCGAGTAAAATTGCCAGGCGTAGAGGGGACCTACAGTTTTTAGCCGAATCCGAACGGCTGATTTGAGAAAGCAATATTTATGACAAGGATTACTCTTGGAGGATTTTTCAATTCCTCGCAAGAGGGAGTACTAGTGAGCAAAAACTATAGATGGCACATGCAGGGTTTGAACATGACAGTCACGCCACGGGTTCTACGGTCATAAGACTTACTCTTTAATCAATCATTTGTTAGGTGTGCTGTGTTGCTTATGGCACCACCCTATTGAAACCACATGGCATCCAAGTCTATATCTTCCAATTCAAGTAAAAAATAATCGGTGATCATGGCGATAAACTGGCGCAATAACGCCGCTGGCATGAAAACCTCACCAAATAGTTATTTTTTTGTAGATTAATGAAGAAAATTTGTTTTTTTTACCGAATTAATAACGCATTTTTTGCTTATTGACGAACCTATTGAGCCAACAATGAGCTTCATCACTTAAAAAAACCGCTCTTAAAGTTTAAGGCACTGACTTCGAATTTCAATGGAATCTTTTGAGTTTACTGGAAAAATTGAAAATGACACTTCGATGATTAGCGGAAGGGTGCTGTAAAAAAATTAAATTCAAAGTTATAACTTGTCAGTACAACAACAACTTGATAACTTGATTAAGCTACCAAAAGCCTGGTAAAACTTTTCTACCGTCACTGAGATTCGAATCTTGATCAAGTAGCTTACGGAGCCCATGCACTGGCTATTCGAATCACGCCACCGCAGCCACTAGGTGTCGCCCATATTAGAACCCACTGTTGCTAAGTAGGTAGATATTGCATTCGCAAGCAGCCCTTGCTGCGCGACTCAATCATAGCGCTAGAAAGCGTCGTTTTGGTACCATAAACTCGTTAGATCTATGTAATGAAAACTCAACTCATCCGCCCTTTCATTTCCATCAATGCCACTATGATCTGGAACCCAAATAAATGTGACACATAAGTTGATGTTGAGGCTGCATAGTTCATCCCGATATTGATAGACTAGTATAAAGGATGTTGTGGCCGAATTGATAGCCATTACATCCACTTGACTGTCATCCTAAATATACCCAGATATGGGAATCTAGTATGCGTTCCAGTAAGCGCCAAAGAGGTCAAGCTAATAATCCGAAATTCCTTGGCGTATTCAAGACCACGCCTACCCACTTTCGGGATAAAAACTACTTCAAACTGTCTCAATGTCTTCGGTACGTGATTGAGATGATCTCCAGCAATGTTACTGCTATGTCTTGCAGATTTTGTAGCATTACTGGTAGTATGCCATCCAAACCTGGAGATTTAAAGGGAGAAAAAGTATTAACTAGATTCGTATTTGGAGTTCTAAGCGTTTCGGGGTTGCAATTCTCGCATCCCGTAAAATTTGTTACCATCAATACTTCCAAGAACTCAACTGGAGAGGATGTCCTCAATCCACCAGGTTTCTCCAGAAAAGATGGATTGCAATGTTCCTTTGATAACACTTTACTAAGTCTGGCACAATATTATTTAATGTCTTCAATCGATCGACAATATTCTCTCCAACTCTTTTTCTTGGCAGTTTCTATAGTAGACATACGAGTATATTGACAATCGTGTTGGTCACTTGCCTTAGAGCAGAAAGGCCTTCGTTCCAACAGGGAGGGAATGAAATCATAAAAGCAGTTTTAATGGATGATTCAAAAATGGTAACCCGGGATTTCAGATCTTTCACAGATTATATGCTATGATTTGGAATTCTAGTCTGGACTTAACTATTTGACCGAATAGGATTTCTTTAAGGGAAATAGAATTTATTTGTAATCCGAAAAAGAATTCACAAGGGAGACTTTCCAATTTTCCACCAATAGATTGATAGTAACAGTAACATCAAGTAAATCTACCCAACCGTCATAATTTTTCGAACTCGGAAAGACGAAGGGAGAGTATTGCCTCTGTTACAAACCGAGATAGCAACTTCTATAGGTTTTATAAACAAAGTTTGGTTATTGGAAAACCAAATATTAATTTGAAATCAATTCAGTCTTATAACTTTCTAAGGCAAAGACAAAAATTCATAAGTCTAGCTTATTTAACCATGACTTACAGCAAACTTACTCTTTTAGTTAAACTAATGTAGTTTTCATTTCTTTTACAAGCCTGTCGCGGTCGCCCTTCCCAATTGAATTTTTTGGTATGTAGTTACTCCCTATTCAGGCGTGTAATTGATTGTTTAATGCTTATATATACATACATAGCTATTTTTAATGTTAAACTTTGTAAACAGATTTCCATAAAATAAATAAATAAAGTTTAAAAATGCGCTACAGACCATAGGACTACTAAAAATAAAAATAACGTAGGAAGTAGCTTATACATAAATATTGAATACTATTTATAGATACATATCTCTTTGAGTTACTTCAGTTTATAAGATGCACTGTAATAAGAAACTTTATATTCACAACACAATGATAACAACTCAGCCTTTCTTATAACATTTCGGCTTTCCCAGAGTACGTAGTATTTATTTTTAAGTGTCTACCATTTTCCAGACTCCCCAATTCAAATGAAACCCAAATACCAAACCCCTTTTGATTTATATTTTGCGATATAGAATTTTGTATTCCAAAAGCATCCCATTTAGAGGCCCACTTAACTATTATACTCCATACTCGTTTATACAATACTTCTTTTTTACAATTTTGTGTATTCCAATACGTTTACGCAAAAAACTTTTTAAACATAAAACAAACTCTCAATTCGAATTTCGAACCATCCAAAACTCCTTGCCGCCATCAATGCCTTGCCTCAGTCCCATTGCTTTGTTTTTTGTATTCCAACCCAAGCCCACCCGATATGTTAAAAGTTGTTTGCTAGTTGAAAAACTTTCCAATGAATCAATTGATTCAAAACAAGAACCAAAGTAGGGATCTTTGCAAGAAACCAATACCAAACGAAACCATCCGGTGAAACATTAATTCTCAAACAAAAAAATCATTAAAAAAGCTAAATTTCAAGCCTCCTGACTCCATTCTCACTTTTTCATGTGAGAAATCAAACAATACTCGTGAAAAGGTGTTAACTCTGTTTTTTCCTGATTCTCTTTTTGTTTGGCCAAAACCACCTTGTGCCATCTGAACTCATTGAGAAGGAACTTTTGCTTGTTTTGTGTGGTGGCGTTGATCCATGATGGCAGGATGCAGTGCCAAGCAGGCACAAGAGTGGTGCAGGTGTAGTTACACTCTACTCTATAGAATATTGGCACCACCAAAAAGAGCCAATTTCAGATAAGTACTCGAATATACAACTTGAAACTTGCCAATTTGGAATACCAGTGTACTGAATTCGCATCAGGGGCGAAAAGGGACAAAAACTCTTAGGTACTCTTAGAGGAGGTATTCGTTTTAATGAAATTCTACTACGTGAAATGAATTGTTCCGTTCAAGATTTGTTGTGAAAATAAACTCGTTGGTCGTTGGCGTCGTCGTCGTTGTCGGGTTCTACCTCGGCTATTATTATAGCTGGTCTGGGCACTGCTGCTATAGTCATAGAAAAACACAAGGGTTTTTTGAAAGCATGGAAGCAGGAGCAGATTGAAAAGAAAGAAAATCATAGCTAGACAAAGCTTAGCAAACAATTCAGCAGCAACCAACAAAATAAAACAAAACGTCGTAGGTACTTAACTGAAGCGACGCGACGGACGGCGGCGGCGGCGACGAGACCACCAATTGCAGTAGCTTAGGTATACCTGCCGTTGCCGTTCGTTGGAATGTTTTGTACCTTGAAGCGGTTGTGTGTGTACTTAACGTTTTTATAATCGAAGAAGTTACGTTGAATTTTGGGCACGCTACGTTAAAAATGAATAACCAATGAAAAGGAAATTAATCATGATTTCTTAAAAAAACTATGACTTTTTTAAAGTATATGTAGTTTTGACCTTCTTTAATTGTAGAAACGCTTACTCAAATCTATTATAAATGTTTAAGGGGGTATTCTAGTGTAGAATTTTGAAAAAATCAAAACAATTTTTTTTCATATTTCCAAAGTTTAGACATTCAAGAATATGCGTTTAAAAGGATTTTTTAATATTCCTATTATTTCACAAGTTAATTGAAGGTCATAGAAACTAGTTTTGAAGGTCATAGAAACTCGGAAGGTCGAGCGCTCGGAATTCCGGACTTCAGAGGCATCAAAGGAGGGTAGAACTGCTCGTCTTCGTCAGAGAACATCGAATCAGTATTTTGAAGTAGAGGAAGGATTTTTATATGGATCACAAATATGTACGTATTCATTCTATAAGTAAAATTGACGAAAACTTGTCTCAAAACTCTGGACGCGTTTTTCTCGAAACTACTTTTTTGGAGCTAGCGGTAAGGATATATCGAGTTCTAATAGACCGATTTACTTCAAATTTGGAGAGGATGTTCTTTATACATCTCTTTATCGTGTGGTCCTTGCCCAAAAATATAACTTCTCATTTAGTATTTTTAAAAAATTCGGAATTGTTGAAAAATATGCAACAAGAACATTTTTTTTTTTCAAACTGCTGCCATTTTGTGAAAAAGTTTTTTTTTTAACTTATCCAAGGGTCAAACGATAGCGACATCTATAATAATTAAGAATCCGTCTGGTTTTTGTTTTTCAGATCACCAGGAGGGTTGGTAGGATGCACGCCAAGACACCATCTTTTATTTAGACCCCCCCACTTTGACTGCTTGTAACTTTGTTAATTTTAATTTTTTTTTTTTATTAATTTTTTTATGTATGAACAACAAATCAATAAACAAATGATAAAAAAAATGTATACTAAAAATATTTGTTGTTCCCTTTTTACAACGCTTCAAAAACCGGGCGAAATTCATGTCTCTACACTAGAATACCCCCTTAAGACATTTTCATTGGAATTATTACAATTTTAAGAATTCTTTGGATTCTCACTTTCACTTTCAAAATTTAATTTTTGTCCTTCTTTTTACAAAAATGTAAGATTCCATGGTATTGGAAAGTGTTTCACTACTTCCATTAGCTTTAATTAAGTCAATTAAGGTTACAATTTTTAAATTATTTTATATCAGGGTTTAGCTACATAGAACGAAAAAAAATCATCCTATTGTCAATTTTCAGCCAACGACCGACGCACGTCGATTTTTAATAGGATTCGAAATTTGTTTAAAACGTTGTAGTCAATTTGACAATTGCGTTTGTCAATATGAAAACTGCGGTAGTCAATATGACAACTAAGGTTGTCAATGGGACAACTTCGGTAGTCAATATGACAATTTTTTCTGAAAACCGAAATCTAATTTGACTACCGGATAGTCAATTTTGGTACCGAAGTTGTTCTATCGATTACTTTGGTTGTTATATTCACTACCCGAAATTGACAATCTACAATTGTTCTATTGATCGAGGCAGTTCTGGAACGTTAAGCATCTTCTTACATTGAATATTTCGAATAAAACAAGGAAATATGTGTTTGACTCAACAGTTCTTCCAGTCCTCACATATGGGTGCCAAACTTGGCAAGTCACGAAAAACACTGAAATGAAACTCCAATCATGTCAGAGAGCAATGGAGAGAGCTATTTTCAACGTTCATATTGCCCAGCAAATTAACCATCAGAATATAAGAAGTCAAACTAATTTTGAAGACGTTAGACACAGGCTTAAGAAACTCAAATGGGAATGGGCAGGACATGTAATACGTACACCTGATAATCGATGGACAAAATTAGTAACCGAATGGATACCCTTAGAAAGCAAAAGAAGCGTAGGTGGACAACATAAACGCTGGAAGGATGACATCCGAAAAATATGCCCACTTTATTGGAGAGAAGCACTAGATAGAAGAAGATGGAGAAGTCTGGAGGAGGCTTATGCTCAGGTAACCTAAAATTATACCTCTCTTTTCAAATAATGTATATATTTAAATTAGTTTAAAACCTTGATTGAATTATTTGTTTCTTGTAATTTAATGAATTTTACGTACACATACTTGTTTAAATGTAATGTAAATATATTCAATCAAATGGTATTATAAAATTATTGTAAAATTTAAAGTATCAATGAGTGAATAAAGCTTGGAATAATAATAAGAGTCGATTTTTAAAATAAGGTCGTCATATTGACTATTTTGGTTGTCAATATCGACGATTGTAAATATGACAACTGTTTTACTTGCGACATATACATAGGAACTACATATATGTATGGCAAGTTTTTCATTCGTAAGATATTTCGAACTCGAGATTTTAATCAAACATTAAATTACGATGGTAGAGAAGTTGGAAAAAAGGGTCCCCCGATTCCGTCCGTCTGTCTCTCTGTCCTGACCCATACAGCCCAAACCATTGGGTCGATTGACTTCAATTTTGGAATTTTAAATTTTAAGCTAATTCGCGTAAGGCGAACCGTTATTTTGTTTTTAAGTTTTCTCAAGAAATAATCAACCGATTTCAATAATTTTTTGTCTACACAATCTCTTATACTGTCTCCATACCAATGAGATGATCAAATGTGTCATTATTTTTATTTTTATTTTGAAAAAATATTAAACATTTTATTTTTCGAAATTCGATATCTGGAAAATGGGCCGTTATTTTGTATGAAATTGAAATGTAGGACGTTATATTAATAAGCTCTGAATGACTACATATTAAAACTGTTTTTAAAATTAATACGAAAAATGTTTTATATAAAACTAATTTATAAGAACGGCTCTAACGGTTTTCAAGTAAAAATTATAAAAAATTAAGGTAAACAAACTTTTTTTGCAGGTACATACGTTTTTAAATTGTAAAATACATGAAACATATTTAAACCGAATGTTTGGATACATGAGCAAGTTCGTGCGACCCTGTCGTGCATTTTATTTTTGTCTGTGTTAAGGTTGGAAAATATCTCTCTTCCACCTTTTTGTCTTTTGATGGGAGTAAGCCACCAAACCATTTTAAACCTCCTGCAGAAGGCTGGATACAAAAAAAAGCTTGATGTTTGGGTGTCGCATGGAAAAAAAACCTTCTTTACCGAATGAACACCTGCGATGTGCTGCTAAAACGGAACGAACTAGACCCATTTTTGAAGCGGATGGTGACTGGCGACGAAAAATTGATCACATACGACAATATCAAGCAAAAACGGTAGTGGTCGAAGGCCGGTGAATCGTCCCAAACATTGGCCAAGCCGGGATTGACGGCCAGGAAGGTTTTGCTGTGTGTTTGGTGGGATTGGAAGTTAATTATCCACTATGAGCTGCTCCCATATGCCCAGACGCTTAATTTTACCATCTTCTGCGAATAACTGGACCCCTTGAAGCAGACGATCGACCAGAAGCGTCCAGAATTAGCCGACAGAAAGGGTGTAGTGTTCCACCAGGACAACGCCAGACCATACACTTCGTTGATAACTCGTCAAAAGCTACGGGAGCTCGGATGGGGGTTTTATCTCATCCACCATATAGACCGGATATAGCGCCAAGTGATTACCACCTGTTGCTGTGCATGGCGAACGCCTTTGGTGGTGTAAAGTTGAACTCAAATGAGGCTTGTGAAAAGTGGCTGTACGAGTTCCACGCAAATAAGGAGGGGGACTTCAATGAGGGGATATTATTAAGTTGCCGTCTAGATGGAAACAGATTATCGAACGAAACGGCGCATATTTGAACTAAATCCGATCACTGCAAGACTTTTTATAAAGCATTGAATAAAGAGCAAAAAATGGAAGGGATATATTATTTTCCATCCTTTATTATACAAATATTGAAACACGTAACATCAGCTAAGTTTTTAGTTAATATTTTTATTTAAAAGTGTCTTATGTTACTGGTTCTAAAGTTTGATGGGGTTTTTTAGGTTTGTTGCAAGTTCTTCAAGGTTTTTCAAGTTTGTTGTTTTTGATAAATTTATAGCATTTATTTAAATAAAGTTTCCATTTCCGGGATTCAATAAAATGCGTTTAAATTAGATAGATTACTGAATTTTCCTCAAATTTATGTAAAGCCTGCCATTCACGGCACAATCCCAATATAAAAATAACTACTCATACTCATACATGGTTTCCGCCGTTAACTAACTGGTGAAAGGGGTTGTTTGTGCTGTTTGCGCAGTTAACTGTGTAAAATCAAAATAATTTTGATTTTTGCTCAAGTCAATTGGCGCAGTTATTTTATGTAGTAAATGGCGGGCCTAGTGATCAAGATCAATTTAAAAAAAAAATCGAAACTAATGTTTCATTTGAACTTTTTTATAAAAAGTTAATTACAGAACTTAATCTTCCTCTGAACCTTAACTATTCACAACACAACCTCTTAAACTATAACATTTTAGTTTTCTTTGTAGAATTTTGTATTCATTACAAAACGATAAGGATTTTCATGCTATTTTTGTGGTAGCTAACTCGTTAAAAAATTCCTTATATTCCTTTGTAGTTCGAGATATTGTTGAAATTCAGTTGAACAAAGCCAAATTTTTGTTTTTTGAAGCGAGCTATACAAATTGCTATTTTAACAATTTTTGTGTAATTTTCCCGCTAATATTTTCAGTGTATTCTAAAAAAACAATAAGTTAATGGTTTAAAACGCAAAGATCTTCGTAGGATGATTTTTGTGTTCAATTTAGTGATGACTCAGGGCACATGTTGATTTTAAAATGTTATGAATTCAAGGTTTAATGTTTTGGGAGGTATTGTACTGTTAATACTATGTTATGTTGTTCTTCTTTATTAGTTAAACTACATCTTTCAAAATGGCTGTCTTTTATTCAGCCTGCTTCCAAATCACCATGGTTTTAAAAAGTGACTAACAACATGTACAGATAATAAAATTAATTATTTCATAAAATCGGACAAACGATCAACACTCGTACGTTACGAAATGCAGGATCTTGATTCCTTAACAATGAGACCCATTTCGGTATAATTGCGTTAGTCAGCAAACAGTTATATTGAGTACGGACGATACCGATTTATATGAAATCAATGAGCTTGAGTACGGACGATACCGATTTATATGAAATCAATGAGCTTACAATACTTCAAGAACAACTCAAGGACATAGTTAACTCACGCCAACCCACACTGATAACTTCCCATATTGGTGCCCTTTGAAAAGATTATTTTTACAATTAACGAGATTGCCATAAAACTACTAACAGTAGTAGGACACTGGTGTATAGTTTGGCATAATTTCTTGAATTTTGGTGTACAAATTACACTACTGGTTTTCGGTGCAAAACTTCAACATTTTTGTTCCAATTCGGTGCAGAAATAAATCGATTCGTAGCTGTTTTTGTAATATGCCATTTAATGGCGCATACAAAAATCCAATTTTTAAATCGATCAAATGACGTATTTTTTACACCTAGTTTTGTAAATAAAACACACCATTTTAAATTAGAAACAATTTTAGGTGTAAGATTTTAATTTTTACAAGATTAAGTACTAATGTCAAACCGTAATGTCAACAAATGTTTACAATTTAATACGTGTTTGTGATGATGTATAATTAAAATCAAAAATTGAGGACTTGGCCTTCAAAATCAACCATTTATCCTATTTCAAGTAGAAAGCTTAGTGGAAACTCTGAAATATATGGCAGAGTCAAGTTTTCAGCGTTCATTTTGTCAAATGACCTAACAAATAAGAGCGGTCTCATCGCAATCTGTGAAATCAAATAAAATTCAAATGTTAACAGCACATCCTTCACGTTTGAGTTTTTTGGACGTATTCATTTGTAGTATCATTTATCATCTTGAGTCTTTTCAATGTAAACATTTCTATGCGATTAAAGATCTTTCCACAATTTACTATCACAATTTGCTAAATTAAAATAAAATCATTGTTTTAAGCTGCAACCTTAAAATTTCAAAACGGGTGCCATGGTAATAGGTTCACATTTTGCCCCTGAATCCAGACTTTTGTTGTCCGTGCGGTATGTATTAGTGCATTATCTTTTTGGAAAGTCAATCATTTACCCCAGCTTCTGCCTAACTAATGGAAAGCCTTGAATTTGAAGCAACTCTCACTATCGCCCGTCTTTCCTGATATGATGTGGCTTTCTTGATTTTTCCTTTGTGGTTTGTACCATACTTTTTGGGTCCTTGAAGTAGTTGTATACAACATTTGAATTACTTCAATATAAAACGGATGGTTTTGCCTAGATCCCGGTAAGCTCGAATTTGCCCTATTTCTTCGTTGGCTAGACCCTAAAAACACGCTTATAGGTGAATTTAGATCTTGTCTCTATTCATGTGACGACACAAAAAAAAACATTTTACTTTTTATGACCTTCTTCGGAAAAACCGCCATAAAACTTGTATTCATCAACTTAATCCACAATTTTTGTTTGAAATATAAACCTAATACATACTTCATTCGTTCCAAATTTGGTTTTTTTTTTCAAAAACCCAAACACTTTAAAAATATCGTTAAACAAAAAAAACGAAAAAAGCTTTACCCTATTCATGTGACACAAAATTTATGATTATAATATTAAAACGATTTAATTACGTACCGTATTTGGTATTTTCGACAAGTATTAACATAATGTCTCTAAAAAATAAAAAAACAAACCAAAATATTTTACATTTCGAATAATTATCTTTCATGAATCTTTTTAGAGATTTTGAATTAGTTGATAATTTCGACCCCCTAAATTATTAGACGGAGAAGGACCAAAAATCATTCGGCAGAATATGCCTTGTATTTAAATTTGGCACTTGCATTCATACTAATTAATGATTTTCTTTCGGCTTTATAAAGCAGGTGAATAAAACAGAATCAAAGAAACAATTTCAAATTCTTCAAAAACATTTTCAATCAGAAAATAAACAACGGCGTAAAAATAATCATTTCCAATTAATTTTATTCCAAAATAAATCCTATGTTTCTATAATAAATTTGCACTAAAATGTGATGCAAATTGTTTACTATCGAGGTGTATGATTTTAATCAATTATTAGTTTATTATTTACATTTTTGGGGAATATTTTGTTATAATATAACCAGAAGACTTAAAAGTGGAATATTGTTTATATTTAAAATGTATCACGAAAGCCCAAAAAGTACCCCAAATACTTTGGTGTATTTTGACCGTTTATGCAATTGAGCAACAATTAAAGTTTAAGCTGTTTTTGACGAAATGTTTGTGAAGTTAACCATACATTAAATAGGATTTAATATTTTTGTGAAACAACTATAAAATGATTTTATTTTATTCTACTACAATATTATATATCACTAGAAATAAATCAACATCAACTTTTTTTTATTTAAGATTTTCGAGTCGAAAATCAAGTTTTACTAATTTTTCTGTTCCATTTCATAGAAGTATTCTTGGAGGTTGTATTTTTTTTTTCGTTCGTAAAATATTCGAATACTAAATTCAGTACTTCATCGCAATGTGTAAATTTACACAGGGTTATCCATTTTGCGGTTTCAAAAGCAAACGTTAATAAAACACCTGATATTTCGTTTTTATTATAAAGTTTGAACGTTGACATGTGTGAAACACTACATCATTTAAATGACCACCACGCGAATTGTTGCAACCATCGATTCTTTTTCTTTTGAGGTAATTTTCGACCATTTTTTGACACATATTGGGCGGTATCTCAGACATAACCGGACCATAGAGCGCACCAAACGTGACATTTTGTGGTAGCAATGGCCTCTCTTCAATTACTTGAGGATTCTCTGAACCTGGCTTCAGTTGTTGTGTGAGCTGAACTTTATATGGATGTAAAGCATCTTGCACATGAGCAACGAACTGCGAACTGCGAACTGTGGATGTTCGCATATTTTGACTTTTCTTTCACATGAGCTTTTATTTCTATTCGCAGGTAGCGACGAATTGTCAACCCTTTTCTCCATATTTTCCTCAGCCATCATCTTTCACACAAAAACAAAACAAGAGTGGTATAATTTTGAGGTTAAGTTGAGCGCGAACAATTTATTCGTTGCAGTGTGGATGGTATGTGGAACGCGAATAGAGTTTGGCAGTTCGCAGCAACCACACTGCGATTCGTTACTACCAAATTGTTTTTACAAAATTCTCTTGTTTTAGAGAACAAAATGCAAATTTTATTATCCTAATATTAGTGTCAATTGGTTTCTTATAATTTAAATGTGTTTTTGTGTGGAATTGACTTTTTGAAATGTGTAAAATCACGTTTGTTCGTCCATTCGCAGTTCGCAGTTCGTTGCTCATGTGCAAGGCACTTAAGTGTAGATCCAAATGCAAAATACGCCATAATGTGTTCGGCAACATTTTGACTTACAGCAGCGATGATGTACAAGCCTTACAAAATCTGTAACCAATCCATTCTCTTCAAATGTTGCTAATTGCCTGCGTAGTGGGACAATACTGTTAACCATAATCGCCTCTTAAAGCACAGTATGTGGCTGTGGCAGAATCACGATCTTTGTAGTAGGTTTTAACAATTTGTATGTGTTGTGCGATATTTGAGCGATCCATTTTCGTAAATGTTACACTTTCAACTGAAAGAAAAATTAGGTTTAACAACTTAGTTTGACAGATGTCGAATTCCAGCCCTATACTTTTGAAACCGCAAAATGGAAACAAGTATATTTTTCTAAAAAAAATCAATTAACGGTTTTTATATAATTAAAAAAAATTTTAACAAAATAATTCTCACCTCGAATATTTTACGAACGAAAAATGATTTTTTCTCCAAAATAATTTTTTGCAACGAAGAATAACGCTTTTGACATCTCGTAAAATTTTAAGAAAAATCGAATTGACAATTTGTTTCCAAAAACAAAAACCTTAAAAAACATTACTAAGACTATAGGAAAAAATTGATTTTTACTCAAATATCTTTTCAAAAATTTAATATATTGACTTTAAACTAATGTTATCTTAAGGAAAATATTGTTTCGACATTCGGTACCTACAATTTTAATAAAAATCTAACAGTCGAAATTTGTAAAATTTGATGTCCGATTCTCTATGTGTCGTTGTATTGACTTCAAAATGTTTTTATTCTGTGCTAGATTTTTAAGTTCAATATAAATTTAAAAAAATGCTGGGGTGGAATCGGCTAAGGTGATTGTTGATAATTGACAGTCAAAATAATCGAATTTGATCTATGTAAGGTGATAGTCAAATTGATACCTAAAAAGCTGTCACAAGAAAATGTGATAGTCGTTTTCCTACAAATATGTCGTTTCTGAATAGAGCTACCAGACGCTTACAAAAAACGAATGGAAAATTTTTTCAGTTACCTTTTTTAGGTACAATTTGACTATCACCTTACACAGATCAAATTCGATTATTTTGACTGTCAACAATCAAAAATCACCTTAGCCGATTCCACCCCTGGTGCTTCAAAAAATTTTCAAAACTTCTTAATTTGAAAAAGTCAAATAGAAGTTCCTTCCATTTCTGTTCCTTTTTGCCCAAAACAATTACCTCATTATGTAAATTGTGTTTTACAGGAGGTACGAAACTTTGAAATGGAATAAAACAAAGATGATATTTTTAAACCGACGAATTTTTGGAAGCATTGACAATGTTCAATACAAGGGCACAAAAATTGGGCTTCCAAAAATTGGTCATTGAATTGAACATTGTCAATGCAAGGTCACAAATTTAGGATCATTTATAGAAAATTGGGCTTCCAAAAATTAGTCGGCTTAAAAATATCTAAGTGGTCGATCGTTTCGGGCTTATTGGCGTAGACTAATGACTCCACATATCCTTACAGAAAATAGTTAATCAGCGGCGTTAAATCGCACGATCTTGGTTGTCGTTTCCAGGGTTCGTCCTCCGTAACATGAAACTATGAGGTTATTAAACATTTCCTTATGTAATTCAATTGTGTTTTGTCGAAACCACAGCCCTTTCAAGTCATGATTATTCAATAGATAAACGAAGAAGAACGTTGACTGTAACATTCTGGCCAGCATCGTTTTAGCGAAGTACTCAGATTCCTTGGATGGAACGGTGACTCAACATACACTTGAGAATTATCATCACTCCACAATATGACAGTTTTGACGTATCCATTATCAAATCAAATTTTCGCTCATTATTTTCAAAAATAATTTTTAAAACTTGTTGCTGAAAAGGTAGGTATATGCCTCTAAAAAAAACAATTTGTTATATCTATATTTACAAAATATTGGAAGGGGCAGGGGGCTACATGCACGTCCAGTACACCCCCATTATGCATCTGTCACAAAACAAAAAATTAAATTTAAGTGTCCCGCAACCACGTACTTTAAAGAAATAAAATTTAAAAAAAATTGCAATATTAAACAAAGTTAATCTTGACTCAAAAGTACTTCTGCTATCTACTTCTCCCTCTTGCCAACTCGAACTCATAAAAGTTCGCTGCACACAAGTTTTCTCGTCTAAGTTTTTGCAATCAACCACAAAAGTTTAATTAACCACGTAGGGGCTAGGACCATATAAAAGAAGCATGCAACTGTTTTTATTACCTTCAAAGTCACAAGAGACTTATTCGGATTTATTTTCAATTTTTATGTGCGCTCCCTGTCCCCGTGCCATGGTGTTTGTTTGTATACTATACACATGTTAGTTGTTCGATTCAAACAAGTATCTAACAGGACCTGGCATTATATAACACGAGTTATGAGTTTGTATGTTATACATATGCTTAGGGGCTATAGGAGCATAGTCTCGCAGTAAAGAGCGAAATAAGTGGAACAGATTTTCCAAAAAAAAAACAACAAAACCCAGATTTTTGCAAAACGCATAAATTATGTTATAATTTTTGACGTTTGTTTCTGCATTAGAAAAATGATTGATGAGTTTTTGGCGTCTTGGTTGAAAAAATACACAACCGAATTACCGCTGGGAGTGACTTTTGGGAATGGAAAAGAGGAAACAAGTCAAAAAAGGCGGCACAGCCAGGCACCTACACATAGAGTGTTGGTGGGTATGTTTTTTTGGAAGAAGCCATTAAGACATTTTAGACATACATTATGACGTTTAAGAGATATTTTCCTACGCATACGTAACACACATATTTACAAAAATATTTCTTCAGAAACACACACAAAAACATCAACATGTAATAAATGTGTTTCAACATAAATCAACTTATATTATTATGTTGTATGAACATTGTGTAGGAACCTACTTAAAGTTAAGGGTGAGGTTTTATTTTTATTTTTGAAACATTAATTTAAGCAAAAATATCAAAGTCTGGGAGGAATATTAATCTTATGAAATTTAAATTAATGAACTGGAAAACAATTATTTAAGCTATTAAATTATTATGCACGAATGCGGATTGTGGAAACATGATGCACTTGTGATGTCATATAAAGGCTATATGATATGCATTCAAGACACAACGTCTTGGTTAATTAACTCAAAAACAACTTTATTAGAGGTTAAGTATGAAAATGAGTATGATGTATTGCTAAAACCGTTTAGTTAATGGCATTGATTACTAACAGAATCCGATGAGTAGGCTGCGGAGGGAGTTAAATTTCAATTTTGACATTTCTATCATATTTTAAATGTCACAAACTGGTTCTAAGTATTCGCAACTCATTCGTCGGATTCTGTAATCGGTATAAATATTTTGTTTAAGAACACGATTTGGTTTGGGATTAGGTACCTATACGTTAGTTAGACAGGTTTGCTATACTTTTGTTATCATTTCTAGAGAAAAACTTAATAGCTAAAATGAAAAACTTCGAATTTCTTAATACACGTCACTAATGGCAATGAAGTAAATGTTCAGAATCTCTAATTGAGTGTTGTCTTCTCCTAACTAGATAAAGGGTGACATTTTTCAGACTCGTGGTTTTCAATCTGGCAATCCTTTTTTCATAGTTTAGTCTTTTTGAGAGCTGTCAGTTGATTTATGAATTATGATCAATTTGGTTTGCCATTTTATAATAAGTGGCAACGTTTGCACATCCTGCAAATTTATTACCAAAACAATAGTTCGGTAAGTCAGACGCACTCTGCGAAAAAATCTATTTATTGAAGGAAACTTTTATTCCGCGTCGCTCAGAGGAGTTGTTGTGCATACAAAAAAAGTCAGAAACACCAGTCGAAGACTTTTTAATCATACGGCGGTAGGTACTGAAGTAACAGAGATAGGTTTACAGTTGATTTTCTGCTTTCAAACCATTTAAGAGAAGATTTCAAGTGGATTCAAAATTGATGCTCGAAATATTGGGTTGTACCCCATGGATGCAGCTAGGCTTTATAGGTACGATGGATCTTTAGTCATAGAGAAGGGTCTGCTTCATATTGGCCAACTCTCAGAAGAAGCATCAGAAGCTAGAAATAAACACTTAAGGTAAGTAAACCGCACCTTGTAATACAATTTTATCGAACAGACTCTGCCGTCTTAATTATTAAAGGAAGTTTTCTAGGAGAGATTATAGTATGAATGTTTTCAACAAATTATTACTTAGTTCTGATCCACTTATAAGTTACATCGAAAACCAATCTATCATTTTCCCAAGAGACCCTAGAACTGCTTCTTTCAGAGGACTTAAATACATCAAAAGAAAGCATGATGTTTCAGGGTGAAGATGATATTGGCGATGATAAGAAACAACACATAAGGTCCCTACCTTAACATGTTTACCATAACTTAACATATGTATTTATCTAAAATTGAAATGAAACTTTGCATTTTATTTTGTATTATAAATGTTTATTTTAGATTAAAATAATAACAGAAGTAACGAAAAATAATTTTGGCCAGTGTTTTTATGCAAATACTCTTCTATTCGTCAAGTGGCGTGGCCTCCAAGATCGTGTGATTTAAGACAGTTGGACTATTTTGTATAGGGTTATGTGAAGTCGCTGAAGTCTACGCCGATAAAATCGAGAGGATTGACGTCTTGGAAGAGAATATTTGGCTAGATATTGCTAACATACGTCCCAAAATGCTGCAAAAAGTGGTCCAAAATTAGGCCAGTCCGAAATGATTCTTAAAGCATAATGTAATGATGTAAAATTTATATGGTATCGTTTACAATTTGGCATTGTCTATCACACATGTGTATTTTTCAGAGTCTATATTCAGTCGAATCCGTTTTATGTTGCTCTTTTATTTTTACTCAGGTAAAATTTTGAAAAACAGCATTACGTGAAAATCTCTGTTATTTTTTAACTTGTTTTTACCGTCGCAATGATCAAAAACAATCCACTGACATCACGCTTTGATCTTCCAATTATGTCAATATCATCGGCTTATCTTAGTAATTGGATGGACCTTTGGAAAATTGTGTTTCTAGTATTGACGGTTGAGTATTGTACAATATTCTTTCCCGAACGATGTTGAAGAATTCGCATGACAGTGCATTGAATTGTGTAAAAGCTTTTTTGACAACAAAAACATCGGTGAGATTTTTTTCCGACAAGTTTGACAAGGACACCAAAACTAGACATCACTTTGTAAAACTCTTTTCTATAGATATTGTCATACGCGCCTTTTAAATCGATGGAGATTGTTGGTATTGATGGGGTTTTCCCAAGATCTGCCGTAATGGGAATATTTGATCAAGGGTGGAATTTTCTGGTCAGCCACACTGATAAGGTTTTATCAGTTTCTTAACGAATGGCTTCAGAACTTCATATACTACGTCAGAAAGGGTCTTGTACACGATGTTCAGGAGACTGATGCATTTGTAGTTGGCGGAATTAAGAGGGTCTTTCTTGTGCAAACTATGCTGGGATTCCAATCATCGGGCATGCTTTCTTCTGATCATATTTTTCAGATAAGTTAGTGCATATTCCCTACCAAGTCATCGCCAACGATGCCGGCAGCTTCAACAGCTTTGTTAAACTTCAGTTTTTCTGCGTCTCCTAGGTTGAATGGTTCTATCTTCCTTACAGCGGAATTCGATTCGTCATCGCCGCTATAGTACCCGTGGCATGATGGTTAGTGCGTTGGATTGTCATGCCAGAGGTCTTGGGTTCAATCCTTGCCTGTGCCATCTAAAGTTTTTTTCGGGTACTGCCTCTTGAGAGGAATTTACAAATTCTCCAAGAGTACTTCTTGTCATGAAAAGTGCTTTCTCAAATTAGCTGTTCGGATTCGGTTTTAAAACTGTAGGTCCAGTCTATCCCTGACAACAGTACTCGCACACCAGGAATGGTTGAGAGTTGTAAGTCACTAGGCCCTAGTTCGCAACGGACTGTTGCGCCACCTAATTTATTTTTATCGCCGTTATATAATTTGAAAAATTGGTCTTTCCATATTCTCCATAAACTTCAAATTATTGATTGCATACATACATACTAGGAAGTCTGGGTCTTGTACTAGCATCTTACTTCTTGATTGATTTCAAGGCAACATTATGTATCTAGTCATAACAAATTTTAAGCTACACAAATGAAATTAAAACTATTTCAGACTAATTAAGTGTAAAATAACCGCACATCATTGATTACCAATTTTTAGCACCAATAATATTTTCACTTAATGATTACATTCACCGGTAGAACATTTAATTTCATTTAAAAACTATTTCAAAAGTTGTTTAATCAATTTAATTAACAAATGTTAGCAATTTTTAGTGTGATTATGATTTCAAAATTTGTTTCTTTACGCAAGTATTATAATCTTTTAAGCAGCTTGAAAACAACAAGGTGAAATACAATAAGCCTTGTCCCCTGAACTTCATTTTATTGGATATTAAATTTCTATCTAAATATTCTTAACTATGAAAGAACCAAAATATTTATCTGTGTCTGGGACTGTCAGTAGAATGTCCTGACCCCTGATAGATAAAGGGAGAGAGGATTTGTGTTTACCAAATATATTAGAATGAAAATAATAACAATTTATAGGAAAAGGGAAAACATTAATCCTTTGATATATTTTCTGTTTTATGCAAACATAATTAAGTTTCTAAATTCAAAAATTGTTTTTGTTTTTGTAAATAGCTTATTTTGAAAAAGTATCTAATTATTTGACCTTGAAGACGAACTAGATACGAAGGTTAAAATATAAATCCACTGAATGTTCATTCTTTGCCAATTTAATATAGGTAAGAGTCGATATTGAATCTACTCTCAATCTTTGTCGTCCTCGCATTGTAACCTCTTCCCCCTTTCTTTTCTTTAGTCTTTTATATTTCTTTTTAACCCTCCTGCCCATTCCGTGTTTCCATATTTGAGTTAAGAAAACAATAAAAAGTTATTAAGAAACTGATGAAAGTTTCTTTCAATTTCCAATTAGCATTCTCGATTTCTCGATGTAAATATTCTCCAGCCATCAGCCAGCAGCCAGAAGCCAAAGATGAATTTTCTTAGAAAATTGTTCATCCTTTGGAATGAAATTGATTTGCAACTTCTTTTTTAAGGTTCATGAATTTGACCCTTGTTCTGACACGTTTCATGAGTATAATTGCTTTAATCATCTGAATAACAGTCATTATAGAATTCGACGATAGAAAATTGGAATTCTTAAAAAAGTTCTTGGCATCCACGAGGGGCAAACAAAATAAATTTTATATACATGAAAAGGGAATCTGTTTTAATTGAGTTAATTATTTTTATATTTATCGGTCTAAGAAAGTTTTCTGGAAAATTCAATAATAATTCAAAAAGTAAAAACACACAGGATTTGTTCAAAATTTTTCCGAGTATAGAAGTTGACTGCAAATACAAAAGTTATTTTCTTTACACGCTTGCTGGAGGGTGCGGATCTAATAATAATTTGTTCAGTGAGGCAGCAGTTGAATCTATGACTTTCTTTTGTTTGAACTTTTGACTTACCTACTAGGAAAGTATCAATATATAATCATTGTTTTTGGAATGGGTAATTCAATATCATGCTGTTTATGTGCCAATGAAGAAATTAATCTCGTGATGTAACAAGCTTTTAAGAAAAACAACCGATTTTAATTAACATTAAGATTGGATATAAAAAAAGTCTAAAAAAGATGTTTTTAGTGTCTCTATTACCAGAAATAAGTCTGCGGTTATTTATGCTTGCAATTAATAAACTATAGGTTTTAAGAAATTAATGAAATAACGTTTTAATATATGTGATGTTGAAATGGTAGACAGTACACGTGAAAAAAAACTGTAAATGACGCTGACAGGGATAGAACCCAAGACCTCTGCCATGACAGTCCAACGCACTAACCATATACAGATGTGATGTTCAAATGGTAGACATGTTCAAGAGGACACAAGCGTCCACTGGTTTTTGTGAAAACCCACCTGTGTCTATCAACAGAGGGGGCCGAACAGTTGGCGGAAGCTTTAAACTGCTGCAAGGCAGATATTACCGCTATCCAAGAAGTGCGATGGGATGGACCGGGCAAACACAAACTAAAAGATTGCGATGTATACTACGGCGACTGCTACCATGAACAAAGGCAGCGTATATTTGGGTGTGGATTTATTGTTGAAACTAGACTCAGGCAAAAAGTCTTGAGTTTCAACAGTGTGAGCGAGCGCATCACGACAATCCCCATCAACGCTTAATTCTACAACATAAGCTTAATATGCGCGCAGAAGAGAAAGATGAAGACACCAAAGAAATATTCTTCGAACTCTTGGAGCAGTGCCCTGGCTATGACATTAAAATAATCTTAGGAGTTTTTTAACGCCAAGCTAGGAAGAGAAGACATATTTGGTGGCACAATCGGGAGATACAGCCTGCACAACACCACCTCCGACAACGAATTCAGGCTGATCGATTTCGCTGGGGAGCGAGACGTTCTGGAAGGTATTACGCAGTTCACACATCTCCTGATCAATCAACTGTCAACCAGATTGACCACATGGCGATCGACGCACGACACTTCTCCAGTATACAGGTTGTCCGAACATTCCAAAGGGGCCAACAATGACTCGGACCACTTCCTCGTTGCAGCCAAGGTACGGCTGCGGATATCACGATTCAAGCCAAAATAAGGAAGTACTGTGAGAATATTCGACATAAGACGGCTAGAATCCCAAGAAACTGCCATGTTCTTTTCCGATCGGGTCTCTAACAACCTCTTAAGGAGTCCTATGCTGCCTGCATTAAGCATTGAAAACCAATGGCAACATTGCCTTGCAGCCATCAGAGATACCGCCTCTGAAGTGCTAGGTTTCACACGGCCACCACAGCGAAACCTCTGGTTCGACGTAGAGTGCCGGCAAGCGCACGCAACTAAGCAACAGGCCTACAAAACGAAGCTGCACAAAGGATCAGAGCTGCACGTGAGCTCTACGAGAAGAAGAGGACAGACGATCACGGCTTCTTAGATGGAAAAATTGGGAGCATGAGAAGCGCGAGATCGAGGAGATACAGCGATGTCACATCAGGAATGAGGTTCGTAAATTTTACCAAAAGGTAAAAAAAACCTCCCAAGGGTGCCAGCCACGAACCGAAGCCTGTAGTAGAACCGGAATCTATAATGCAAATATGGAAAGACCACTTCTCCAAAATATATAACGGAGTCGGAGATGACGAATCGAATTATTCTGCTAGGATGATAGATCCCCTCAACCTAGGGGACGCAGAACAACAATTCGACCTATCCGACCTCGACGAAGTTAAGATAGCTACATATATCAAAAATGAAGTCCAACAAAGCTGCTATAGCTGAAGACATCGCGATCGGTGGCCAACTATGATGACATGGTAGGGAGTATGCACCAACTCATCTGCAAAATGTGGTAGAAAAAAAGAATGTCCCATGAGTGGAATCTCAGCTGAGTTTGCCCAATACTCAAGAAAGGAGATCCTCTGAATTTTGCCAACACCAGAGGCATCAATCTCCTGAACATCGCATATAAGATCCTTTCTGCAGTATTTTGTGAACGTCTGAAGCCGTTCGTCAACAACTTGATAGGTCCTTATCTTCAGACCAGGAAAGTCAAATATTAACATTGCGGCAGATCTTGGAACAAAAACCAGGAACTTTACATCGATATTACTCACAATATCTTTATCGATTTTAAAGCCGCGTATGACAGAAGCGGAGAAGATGGGTTAAGTGGTCAATGTGGCCAAGACCAAGTATATGCTGTCATCAGAAAAGGACATTGAACAACGACGTCTTGGACAAAAATTCACCATGGTGTTGTAAAGTGCGTACTTCACAACATTCCCTTATCATCCTTTCTTATCCCGTTACAATGCAACCCATTGCCACTTCAAATTCCCACAGTCATCATTTCCTTTGATTGACCAACTCAACCCATTGCCACTTCAAATTCCCACAGTCATCATTTCCTTTTGATTTGATTGACCAATATCCGACCCACTTATAATTCCCATATTCATCATTTCCTTTTAATTACCTACAAAAATTCCATTCAACTCCAATGTTGTCAACCACGCGATCAACGATCGCTCCACTTAAACCAAACCCATTCACTTTTTCAATCCATTAAACTTCTCCAATTTCTTTGCCTGCTACACTGAAACCAAACCCAAAATTCCCAGTTCATCATTTTCCATTTTCCTATATTCAACAATCAATGCACTCCCTTTTCAAACCCATTAAACGTGCATTGAACCCTATAGCAACTACAAACAAGCACACTTGTGCTCATGTTGCATTTTTTCTGTTTCGTGGTGTCGGGTGACGAGCCATCGACGTTTTTTCACTCTGTATCTTGAATTCTGATCGTGCGGTCGACTTTCGATATCTTTCCTTTCTATATCTTTTTCAATAGTTATAAATAATAATAACTAATGCTAATTCTTGAAAATTTAAATATAAATCAGCTAATCTTGTAAATCATTAAGACAAAATTGTTAATATTAAAGCAAACTTTAGACTTAAATATATGTAAAACAAAAAAACAGAAAATTCTTTTATTTACACTGGAAACGAAATATAACGCGAATAAACAGGTAAACCCAACTGAGAATCGTGCTTCTCAGAAAAATAAATATAGCACAACAAAAAATTGGTGTCAGATGTGGGGTTTGCCTGGAAAGTGTTTAGTGCCAAGTGATACTCCTTACAAACAAACAAAAAAAATATAACAATCGAAACAGTAAAAAAAAAAAAAAAAAAAATCATTGAAGCAGTGAACAAAAAAAAAAAAAAACGTCTGATTATCTAAAAAAAAAAAAAAAATTAATTAATACAAACAAAATAAAAACAAGTGAAACCTACAAACTACAGAAACAATAATAAAAGACTATTAATCATCTTTAAACCAACTACCAACTACCATCTCTATCATTCATCTTTAACCTACTAGATCTTCAGCAGCATCAACATTCATCTTTAACCAACCATCATCCACACTATAAGATATAATTTTTAATATTCAATTAAATAAGAGGCAAGAAAAAATTATATATTATTTACTACTTACTTTTACTTACTTATTATTACTCATTATCATTACCTTTTTTTTACCTATTTCTTGTTTTGCAATTGCATACATTTTTTTTTTATAATTTAATTAAATTTTGCTCATTATAATAATTAGAAGTTTATGTCTAAACATAAGACTATAGAAATATCCGACTGCGAAGAATCCGATTCAAGTACTGTCGAAAACTCCTCTTCCTCTGAGACCTCTAATTCTATTCTTGAAACCGAAACAGAAATGGCTCCAAAACTCGACCGATCTTTCGCTCTAAAATTAATCCCCGAATTTGATGGGAACAGAGCAAATTTACACAAATTCCTAAATGCGTGCGATTTGATATCCGAAGATATCACCACTGCCGAAATTCCTATCCTTCTTCTAATTATAAAAACTAAACTTACTGGCCCAGCTTACAATATAGTCAAATACACAGAATTCACCACCTGGGAATCCCTTAAGGAAAAACTAGTTCAACAATTCTTAGAAACCAAATCTCTGTCCCAACTCCAATTAGAACTGATACACATAAAGCAAAGAACAAACGAGACAGTGCGTTCTTATTCCAATAGATTGGAACAGACTTTAGCTAATTTGAATGATGATTGTATAGCTAGTGAAGGCGCCGAAAGTTCAAGTGTTATTATCAATCTCAACAGTAAAACGGCTCTAAAAGCTTTTGAGAGAGGTCTTAATCCTAAAATAAGTCTCATCATCAAAGCTTCTAGATTTACTACCCTGACGGAAGCCATAGAAGCTGCCGTACTAGAAGAAAAAAGTGCCTTTTCCTATAATAACCAAACTTCTTCATATAACCCGTTTCAATCAAAACTTAAAAATCCAATCTCTTGTAATTTTTGTAAGAAAACTGGTCATAGCGTCGAACAGTGCTACCTAAAGAAAAATAAGGAACAGCTTCCTTCATTCAAAAGTGAGGTAAGGAAAGTAACTATTACTTGTAGTTACTGTAAGAATCTCGGGCATCATATAAACGAATGTCGAAAAAGGGAATATAATAATAATAAAAAAATAATAATAATACTAATTCTAATTCTAATTCCTCCTCAACTGTAAACAAACATTCGGAAAACCGTTCAGAGGCCGAAACCAGTGGCAGGCTTCGGACCCAAACTTAATCTCCTCTCGCCACATCCTACACATAAATTTAAAAAATAATATAAGTAGAGTAGATTCAATTAAACTTTCTTCTGAAACCTTGCTAAATCCTAAACCTTCTAAATTTCTAATCGATGGCGGTAGTGAAATTTGTCTGATTAAAATAGATAAAATAAAACCAGAATTACCCATCGACTCTAATATAATTCATTCCCTATCTGGTATAACTGATTCTGTTATCCGTACCAAAGGAGTTATACAACTGCTTATTAATCTCCCTAAAAACGTTACAATTTCTTACCCTTTCCATGTAGTAGATAAAAACTTTCCCATCAGTACCGATGGAATAATAGGTAACAATTTCTTGGATAACCATAAAGCTCAAATAAATTATGGTACCAAAATACTTACCTTCTCATGGGAAAACTACCTAATCGACTATGATCTTATTCCTTCTAATCTAGTTAATATTCCTCCTAGATCCGAAATCATTGTTCCAGTCCTCAAGGAAATTAATGTGGATAGTATATGCCTCTCCCAGCAATTCCCCAATGGATTATATATTGGCAATAGCATTACTCCTGCCAATAGTTCTATCTCTTACATATCCGTCGTTAACTCCTCTGAATCCCCCATTGAGTTTAATACTGATGATATAGTATTTGACGAAGTCTCTAATTACAATATTTTGCAAATTCAACACTATCCTGCTTCTTATGAAAGAATTAAAACTATACAAGACCTAGTCGTGACTGATCACATGACCAAAAATGAAAAGGACTCTATTTTAGATTTATGTTGCTTGTACAGTGACTTATTTTTTATAAAAGGAGATAAATTAACCCATACCTCCTCTGTACAACATCCTATCATAACACAAGATGCTACACCTACATATATAAAACCCTACAGGTTGCCGGAAGCACAACGACAAGAAGTAAATAAACAAATCCATGAGATGATGGACGATAATATTATCCAACCATCGAATAGTCCGTGGAATTTCCCACTAATTGTCGTTCCGAAAAAACCTGATAAAGATGGTAACAAGAAATGGAGAATCGTTGTCGATTTTCGCAAACTCAACGACAAAACTGTCGGTGACGCATTTCCATTACCTAACATTACTGATATTCTGGATCAGTTAGGGAGTTCAAAGTTCTTCTCAACTTTAGATCTAGCCAGTGGCTTCCATCAAATCGAAGTTCGCCCGGAAGATAGAGAAAAGACCGCTTTCTCTTCTCCTTTTGGTCATTACGAATTCATTAGAATGCCTTATGGATTAAAAGGTGCTCCAGCCACCTTCCAAAGGTTAATGAATAATGTTTTGACTGGACTTCAAGGTATAAAAACTTTCGTTTATATGGATGACATTGTGGTATATGGTAAGACTTTAGAAGAACACAATTCAAAATTAAGAGAAATCTTCGAACGTCTTAAAATACATAACTTAAAATTGCAACCTGATAAATGTCAATTTTTGCGAACTGAGCTCACATATTTAGGACATGTCATAAACGAATCCGGTATTAAACCTGATCCACAAAAAATCGAATGTGTGAAAAATTTCGCACAACCCAAGAACGCAAAAGAAATAAAAAGCTTCCTGGGTCTTGCATGTTATTATCGGCGCTTCATAAAAGATTTTGCAAAAATTTCTAAACCTCTTACTAATCTTTTACGAAAGGATGTTCGCTTTGACTGGACTCCTCTTTGTTCAAATTCTTTTCATGGATTAAAAGAAAAACTTATTAATCCACCACTCCTCCAATATCCCGATTTTACTAAAAACTTCATTCTTACAACGGATGCAAGTGACTTTGCTATTGGTAGTGTCCTTTCACAAGGTGAAGTTGGTAATGACCTTCCTATCTCTTATGCATCACGAACTCTTAATAAAAGTGAAAAAAATTATTCTACTACAGAT
The DNA here is from genome assembly GCA_951509635.1 of Eupeodes luniger. Taxonomy (NCBI): domain Eukaryota; kingdom Metazoa; phylum Arthropoda; class Insecta; order Diptera; family Syrphidae; genus Eupeodes; species Eupeodes luniger. The sequence goes on along the minus strand of OX608073.1, from coordinate 229,837,939 downwards.
AAAGAACTTTTGGCTATCGTTTGGTCAGTTAAACATTTCCGACCATATCTGTATGGAAGAAAATTTCAACTTTACACTGATCATAAACCTCTAGTTTATATACATAATTGTAAAGACATAAATTCTAGAATGATGAGATATCGCCTACAGCTCGAGGAGTTTGAATATGAAATCATTCACAAAAAAGGTGAACAAAATACAAATGCAGATTGCCTAAGCAGAATTGCAAAAATGACTCTTCGTTCAGATACAAAACCGTCTTCTAATTCTTCTCAAGATTCGTCTTCTGCAACATCTTCTAATTCGTCTCCTAACCCATTTACTATATCGTTTCCTACATCGTCCGAAAATACTAACTCCTTTTCTACATCGTCAAATCCTAAATCTTGTTCTTCACCAGCAAATACAAATTCGTCTTCTTCAATGTCAATTACTAATTCTTGTCCCCCATCCATAAATTCAAGTTCGTCTTCAACATCTTCAATTCCTAATTCTTGTTCAAAGTCTTCAAATAAAAATACAAATTCTAATTCTTGTTCAAAATCAATTCCTAATTCCTGTTCAAAATCAATTCCTTATTCTTGTTCAAATTCTTCAAATAAAAATACGAATTCCAATTCTTGTACAATGCCTTTAGTCATAACTACTAATTCTTCGAATATTCCTTCATCAAAACCAGATCTGACAGAAAATGAAATTAAAACTATTCTTAAGGAATTTCATTCAAATCCCATTGGAGGACACTGTGGTGTCAACAGAACCTTTAAACGTATAAAATTATATCATAGTTGGAAAAATATGTTTCAAGATATAAAAAACTATATTAAAAATTGCGAACTCTGTCAGAAAAACAGAGTAACAAAATATACCATGGAACCTATGGTTATAACTTCAACTTCCAAATACCCCTTCGAAAAAATTTCTATCGATATCGTTGGTCCCTACCCTATAACAAATAATAATAATAAATATCTTTTAACATTCATCGATGACCTTACAAAATACACTGATGCAATTCCTTTACCAAATCAAGAGGCAAATACAATCGCCGAAGCATTTGTCAAAGAAATAATTTTTCGTTATGGCACACCCAAATACGTTTTGTCAGATCAAGGCCAAAACTTCCTAAGCGACATATTCAAAAATGTATGCAAACTTCTTAAAATTAATAAACTCCAAACTACTGCATACCGACCTCAATCAAATGGCTCTTGCGAAAGAAGTCACAGAAACTTCGTGGAATATCTCCGTTGTTTTATCAATAAATCTCAAGATGATTGGGATAATTGGATAAAATATGCCGTTTTCGTCCATAACACGACCCCGAACACTTCAACGTCATTTACTCCGTTCGAACTCATGTATGGTAGACAGGTTGAACTTCCTTCTAGCGTAACAAAAAATCCAGAAATTTGCTACAATTACGATTTGTATGCCAACGAACTTAAATCAAGGCTTCAACATTGTCATCAAATCGCTAGAGGTAAACTTCTGAAGAGTAAGGAATCTTCAAAACTACAGTACGATAAAAAACAAAATCCTGGAGACTTTCAAATAGGAACACTTGTTCTACTTAAAAATGAAAGTAATCCTAAAAATAAAAATAAAAAGCTTCTTCCTCTTACAGGACCTTACGAAATCTTATCTAAGTCAGGAGTAAACTCCGACATTAAAATTAATAATAAAATAGTTAAAGTCCACAACAATAGACTCAAAATTTTTTCAAGTTAATTAAAAACTTCAATCTCAATATTCTTTCCAGAAATGGAGAAATCTATAATCGTGATTTTCATCTTTAAAATAATCTTGAGTTACCAAATGATGATCAACAACAACGAACACCTGTATGAAACCATCGATTTGAAAAACAAGACAGGAATATATTACGAACACGTTGGTAATCTTAAGCTTTTCTCTAACCATTGGAACTTACTCATATATACTAACCTTTCCGAACTCAACTTCCAATATAACCTGTGTTGGGCAAAATTTAATTGCAAAGTACAATTAAAAATAACAATTAATTAATTGTTAATTGTGATATAACAATTAACAATTAATTAATTGTTAATTGTGACTTTTCAATTAACAATTAATTAATTGTTAATTGTAAGTTTTTCAATTAACAATTAATCAATTGTTAATTGTTCTTGCAAATAAATTTGATTATAATATAAGAAGGAGGAGTAGCTACAGTCTGCGAGGTGATACCAGAAAGACAAGGACAGAAGAAACGTACGTGGCCTTAAGTTTGAACGAGAGCGTGGCAAGTGGCAACAAAAGAGTCATTATTTGAGAGTGTACAGTGAAATATGATAATTAATTGTTAGTTTTAATTGCTACTTACAACAATTAAAAATATTAATTGCAATATTTTAATTGTGTCTCGCAATTAACATGCGTTAATTTAAATAAATTAATTGTAATATGCAATTAACAGATTAATTGCAATTAAAATTAATTGCAATTAAATTAATTGCAATTAATTTTTCAATCAATTACTAAGATAATTAAAATTTTAATTAATTAATGCCCAACACTGAATATAACTCAATCTTACTGACCTATGAAACAATTTTTTCTTCTTGTAAACAACTTCTTTCTTCACACGAAAACTTATCCCAATGCGAATCCCTTCCTACCCTTTCTACGTTAGTCCTTGATCGAATTAAATCACAGGATCAAATTATTAACAAATACTTAGGAACCACCATAAAATCTCGAATACAAAAGAGAGGATTAATAAATGCTATTGGTTCTGTATCCAAACAATTGTTTGGCACCCTCGACGACGAGGATGCAGAAACTTTTTCTCGTCATATAAATCAACTTAACCAACAACAACATTATGAATCCCAATTAAACGAAAAACAAATTTCAATATCAAAAAATATCATCCATCAATTAAACCTTACAAACGACCAAATTATTAAAATAGAAGAAAAGATTGAAGAAACCAGTAAAATCATAAATCAAATAAGCAACAACTCAAATAGTAATAACATAATAAATAAATCCTTTCTTCACCTAAACGAACTTTTTACGATGTTCAACTCCTTGTCAGAATACTACTATTCAACCAAAGATCACCTCCTGGACGCTATTTACTCCGCAGCCCATGGAAAACTTCACCCATATCTTATTGATCCTTCTAAACTCACAGAGGAAATTAAAAAGATACAATTACTCCTTCCAGAAGAAAATCGTTTACCACTTCCTCTACAAGAGCAATATATAGACACACTTTTTAATCTCTTAGAAACTCATGTTTACTACATTGACAACCAAATAAATTTTGTATTAAGAATTCCTCTTACTTCTTCCAAAAACTATAACGTTTATAAAATGACTAGTATACCAAATCTCATCGAAAACAAAACCTATGCAATTATAATCCCTGAAAAACCTTTTCTTATCGTTGACTCAGAAAAACAATCATACTTTCTTTATGATAACCATGACTTAGACAAATGTCAAACAACTACAAAAAATAATTATCTATGCGAAAGAAACGCACCTATCCTTTTCACATCTTCAAGCAGTGCCTGCGAACTGGATTTACTCTCCATTCTTCCAAGTAAAATCAGTAATTGTAATATTCAGTTGATGCAAATATATCACCCCATTTTCCTACAGCTAGCAGACTCCAACTCTTGGATTTTCGTCTCCCCAAATCCAGAAAATCTTATGATTAAATGCCAAAATCTTAACTCGCAAATAAACATAAATGCAACTGGTATTCTTAAAATCCAACCAAACTGTATTGCAAACACAAGATATCAATCCTTAAGCTCCAAAACAAATTTCGAAACAAAAACTAATCTTAACTTTATTTCATCAAATCCTTACCTTTCATTCAATATAACACCACCTCAATTTGAGAAAATCCCCAGTTATGCTACAAAATCTTTTAATATACATAATCAGATTGAAGACCTCAATTCTATCAGTAAGAATATAGACAACCTACAAAATTCTCAGTTTGTATATTCGAACACCGATAATGAAAATAAAAACACTTCAATCGTGTTATTCCTTTTAATGATTTTCGCCGTATTCATAGTTATATTAATATTGCTAATGCGGAATATGAGAAAGAACTCAGTTCATAACAAAAAAGAAACGAAATCACTACCAATGCCAGAAATAAAAGTTGATTCAACCTCAGTAACATCGGTAGAAACTGAACCAATACCAAAACCTCGTTTAGCCCCATCAAATCTATCTCGTTCACTCCCAATTCCATCTTCTCACAGCAAAGCCGAAACTCGCACCACTCCAAGGTACAAGTTTCGTTCTTAAGGGGGGAGGTGTTGTAAAGTGCGTACTTCACAACATTCCCTTATCATCCTTTCTTATCCCGTTACAATGCAACCCATTGCCACTTCAAATTCCCACAGTCATCATTTCCTTTGATTGACCAACTCAACCCATTGCCACTTCAAATTCCCACAGTCATCATTTCCTTTTGATTTGATTGACCAATATCCGACCCACTTATAATTCCCATATTCATCATTTCCTTTTAATTACCTACAAAAATTCCATTCAACTCCAATGTTGTCAACCACGCGATCAACGATCGCTCCACTTAAACCAAACCCATTCACTTTTTCAATCCATTAAACTTCTCCAATTTCTTTGCCTGCTACACTGAAACCAAACCCAAAATTCCCAGTTCATCATTTTCCATTTTCCTATATTCAACAATCAATGCACTCCCTTTTCAAACCCATTAAACGTGCATTGAACCCTATAGCAACTACAAACAAGCACACTTGTGCTCATGTTGCATTTTTTCTGTTTCGTGGTGTCGGGTGACGAGCCATCGACGTTTTTTCACTCTGTATCTTGAATTCTGATCGTGCGGTCGACTTTCGATATCTTTCCTTTCTATATCTTTTTCAATAGTTATAAATAATAATAACTAATGCTAATTCTTGAAAATTTAAATATAAATCAGCTAATCTTGTAAATCATTAAGACAAAATTGTTAATATTAAAGCAAACTTTAGACTTAAATATATGTAAAACAAAAAAACAGAAAATTCTTTTATTTACACTGGAAACGAAATATAACGCGAATAAACAGGTAAACCCAACTGAGAATCGTGCTTCTCAGAAAAATAAATATAGCACAACAATGGACAGCTATAAATTTGAGGTAGTTAAGGACTTTGTCTACCTAAGCACCGCTATTAATTCAGACAACGACACCAGTGCTGAAATCAAACGAAGAATAACTCTTGCAAATCGCTGCTTCTTTGGACTTCGAATGACATTCATTAGTAAAGTAGATTTTTGGTCCGTCTGCGTACATAGATGGAGAGTGGAGGAGAAAATACAACTACGAACTTTTCGGATTGTTTCAGAGTCACTTGGTTAAAAGAATAAAAGTCCAACGACTTAGATGGCTGGGTCATGTAGAATGAATGGACATCAACGCTCCAGCCCGGAAGGTCTTGAAATCCAATTCCGAGGGACAGTGCAGTAGAGGAAGACACCGACTTAGTTGGCCTGCGAAACTTGATACAGCTAGGCAGGGACCGATCTGGCTAAAGACGGGCGTTGGTTAAGGCCCAGGCGCGCCACGGACTGTAGTGCCACCTTAAGTAAGTAGTAATTCATAAGTTACTAACTGTCTTAGAATCAAATCATTCTTAATTCATAAGTCACTAACTAGCTTGTGAATTAAGGTCAAACTTTAGCTGAAAAGTGACTTAAGCTTTTAGAACTCTGGTCGATCGAAACATAATTTGTGGTGGGCGGTGTCAAAAATCTATAACTTTACCTTTTCACTAATATTTCTAAAGCCAGAGGTCGCAGAAAGTTTTGGTTTGCTTTTCTTTTGATCGAAAAGAGTTTTTAAAAATATACTTTTATTTCACTGTAACACAGAGCATCGACGCACCTTTCCAATGCTGAATAAGTCTGAAAAATGATTTTTTTCAGTTTTTCGAAAAAATCGTGGCCCTCTTGTGGAAAATAGTATAGTATTATATATTTAATAAGAAATTATTTTTTTTGTTTTTAAATTTGAATTAAGGTTTCATTTAAAATGATATATGCTACATAGAAGACAAACAAAATAAATTAATTTAGACTTAATCGTGCCATTTCATAAGTGAGATAATATTAACTTCCTGTTCGTTTTTCATAAATGTTTAAATTAATAGAAAGTCAAGTCTACTTACGAGTACATATACATATATTTGTTGCATAAGAGCCTCAAGAACATGTTGAAAAAGTTTACAACGCTAAGCAAAATGAAATTCGCAGTGAGCTTCACCGTTAATGTCAGTTAATTTTGTGTAATTGTTGATTTTGTTTTCAAAACAAGGTTTCTAAAATACATATACTGTCAATCAAACTCGTATTCGTACAGCAGCTAACAACTTAATTTTTTTCGGATTTGTCAAGAACCACTCATGATCATAATTTTATTTATTTCTTATATTAAAGATCTGAATACCATCTATTGTCTACCACAAGAAAAACGCCATATTTCAACAAACAAAGAACATTTAATAACATCAAATAACAAGTAACAATTTCATATTCGTACATTTCATTAAGCGCAGTAAAAAACATAAATACATATAAGCAAGTTTTAATATTTTTTAGCATAACCCTTGTTCTTAATAACATGCTTGAGTCGATAAGGCATGGACTGGACAAGTTTTTTCGTTGTTTCGTTAGATATTTTGTCCCATTCTTGCAGAATCTGCTCTTTAAGCTCTCTTGCATTCCTTATGGTCAGTTTGTATCAAATAGAATAGAGTGTACGAATATGAATTTGATTGACTGTACATACATTTCAACTATAAATAAAAAGTCCACACTGATTCCCACAATAAGCTTGCACTTATGGCTATAGAACTGAAAACATTTCTCCTTCAGGTATTTGGTTTCATTTTAAAGAATTTCCTTATACATAATATCGTAAAAGATATGAAATAATTGAATCGGTCTTGTGCCCAATTTATCGTTAAAGCCAAGGATAAATCCATAATACGAGATTGTTCTATTCTAAATTTCAGAACGAAAAAAAAGAATATTATTTGAATTGACACGCGTAAGAACAATTTAGAGAAAATGCACGGATTATGAAGAACGTGCTCTGAATACAAAATGACCATCAAGTGCAAAATATAAGATACCATCACATTGTCCACAGTAATGTAGTGACATCATATTTGTACGCAATTGTTACTTCACAATAATGTCCCAGAAAATATTATTCGCATTAGTTCGTTTTGGTTTTATGATTTGAAGTGCACGGACATAACAATAGACTAAAGGCGTAAAGCTTCTGTGTGAAGGCTTACTATATGTAGCTCTGAGAATTTGCTTCTTCATGCAAAAAGGGTTATTCATTTTGTAGTTTCGAGTTGGCAGAACTGTCATTTTACATTTGTTAAACACTTGAAGGACACTGTAGTGAACAGCCAAGTTGAGCCAGTACTACATATTTACAAATCACACACACATCCAATCACGACACGTATACTACTAGGGCACTTCTAAAATCGCACAAAAATTGGTTTTGGAAAATTGTGAATTCTTTTAAGTGTTCTAGAATAATGAAACATAAGCAGAGTAGGAGCAGGAGCCAATGTCTTAAGAAAGAGTAATATACCAAGGGGCGTGGTATCCGCCCACTTTTATTATATTTGGAATCGTTTGAATAACGTATGATGAAATTAAACAGTTTGGAGTTGATTGATGTTTATTCAAAGGCGGAATATAAAATTTTACGATTAATAAGTTTAAAGTTTAAACACAGTGCGAGCTTTAGGAAAAAAAGGAAGGATTAAAGATGAGATACCGGTGCACATTGGTCTTAAAGTTTTGAACATTAAAATTATAGGGAAAACAGAGTTTGCTAAAGCATTCCACATTCTCGATATGTGATTAAAAAAAGAATCTCTATGCGTCCGAAAATGAGCTCAAGGTTGAACTTATGAACATTCCTAGAAGTGCGAGTTATACGGCTGAATTATTTGAGGAGGTAATGCAAATCGCTAATTTTACAGAACACTGTTTGTAAAAATACAGTTAGAGCAACTAAAGGCATAAAGAATCACGGCGGTGTTCGAGTGAAGTAATTGTTGCGGTTATAGTTCTATCGCTTAACATTTTCAAAGCTCTTTTTTGCATCATATCCAAGAAACTTAAACTTGTTTTGGAAGTACCAGCCAAATATGCGAGTTATATTCACCTTTTGGACGAATGAAGCCTTAGGAAATTACAGCAAGATCAGAAGGGGTGGAACATTTCTTGCACCATATCGCAGAAACCCTAAGCACCTAGCTACATTTTTGGCACTATCGAACATGTTATCATTCCATGAGAGGTGATCTGTGATACACATACCGAGTACTGAAATTTTATTAGTTTCCTGGATGTAAGTGCTACTCATGCTTAGCAGCATCGGGATTTGGTTACGGTTTAACAACAGGAGACAGCGTTGAGTTTTTGAAGCATTAAATTCTACGCGGTTAATAATTCCCCATTAGAAAATGTTGTCGAGATCAAATTTTATTGAACTTAACATACGCTGCCGTTGAAATTCCACATCCGAAGGACAAAGATGTGAATCTAAAAACGAATATGAAAAGCTGAGGGTACTGTCGTCAGCGGAACAGTTTAATGGATTAGAAGTGCCAGACAAGAGATGGTCTGCCACAATAGATGAGAGTCGGACACAAAACAGAGCCCTGAGGAACACCAGGTTAGAAAGGTAATTTCTAATCCAACGCAAAAGAGATTCATCAATACCAAAAGCACGAATTTTTGATAAAAGAGCTTTGTGCCAAACTCTATCAAACACTTTTGAAATAGCAAGTGCTATTAACTGACTTTCTCCAAAACGATGTAAAATTTTGTTCCACTGTTCGGTGAGATAAACCATGAGATTACCAGTGAATCTATTGCTACGAAAGTCATGATGCCGATTATTAAGAAGCTTTTGTTATTCAATATATTTCTTAAGCTGAATATTGATCAGCGTTCCCATGACCTTGGAAAGAAGAGACGAAAGTGCAATTGGATATGATAGTTGGAAGGTGAGAAGGATTCGATTTTTTTTAAGGAGCAGGCTGGATAAATGTTGTTTTGCATCCACTCGGAAAGAGATCTGTCTAATAGGACAGTTGTAAAAGCTTACGCAGTGGTTTTTCCAGCGTGGAAGAACACCTCTTCAGAACAATACGGAGGATCCGGGCCAGCAGATTTGTGTATGTAAAGGTCTTTCAATTCTCTAGCAACTGCACGAGAGCGAAAGTAGATTAGTCCCATAAAATTGAGTACGCTCTCAAGAACAGGAGGACTCATGACACTCTCTGGTAGCATCAAACTAACAACAAACTGTGCTGGAAGCAAATTGGCTTTATCAATCGAGCTTGCATAGGGAGTTTCAGTGTGGACGACCAAAAACTGTGTACTACCTTTGGGACATTGTAGTATTTGTTGCGGTAATTTCTGGTCATGCAAACATAATTCGTCGGTCGAATACGACCATTACAGGTCTTTCTAGCTTGTTTTAACTTATTCCGGTTTTAATCAGTGGGGTTAGCTTTATAACAACGCAAACTCAAATCTCTGATTCTAATTACCTCTTTACAGCTCGAATTAAACTATGTGATTTGATTTGATACATTTTACCCTATTCGGGATAAAATTTCTCTTTCCACAAAGAATTGAGTTTGTGACCATATCTGCGCTGGAATCCACGTCACTATCGAAGAAGCATAGTGACAACTTAAAGTTCCTGAAGAATTCGTTGAGACCGTCCCAGTTGGCTTTCTCATATTGCCAAACGGTTCTCATAGGTTACATATTTGCAGCTAATTTTGTGTTACTAACGTTTGTATATACAAAACTATAATTAGATTTATGAATTTACAATAATATCAGGCATAAACAACTTACATTTTGAAATTATAGTAATATTGTCGGCACCCTCAACAAATAAGTTCGGGATATTGAAAAAGCATTATCTTTCGTTGAATTCATTTTGACATTTCAGTTATGGTATAAGAGTATCTGAAATGTACTTAACGATCTTGTACGGAATACGATTGACGAGACGATATTTGTAAAGTTATACGTGACGATATCGTTTTTGATAATCTTTTTGACTATTATCGTTTTGAGACCAAAACCAGACCCTTACATCGATGTGCATGATCTTGAGTTTCCTGTGATGTTCTTCTTAAATCTTGTTTCTTATCAAATTAAACCTGGTGTTGTTGAGATTCTCTTAAAAGGATTAGTCCTCTACGACAACAGTACAATACAACTATAGAATATTCTGGTCTCTTTACTTCAAACCAAATGTTATTCTTGCTTGCTGTCTCCGTTCCTATAGTATTTTATAGAATAAAAAGCATATAAAGTATTTAAGTAAAAAACCGATCAATCCTATTTTCTAAGCACGCAAATAAGGCGTATTTAAGGACAACCATTAATCTTCTACTTTACATATATTTAACTCAAATAAACAAATCATGTTTACATGGCGGTAGTTTAACTTTGACAAAACAACAACCAGAGAAACCCTCAATTATATGTAGAAGTCCCGCGAATAAGAGGAGATGATTGATCAATATACAACTCATCCCAAGATATATTAAAAACAACATTTGTAATTGACTATATAAAACATTTCACATAACAACAACAAAAACCACAACAAATAGAGGGAGTAAGTTAAGTATAACATTAAAATAAAACCCTTTAGTTGTTATAAAAAGATATCCTTATATGCAAATCGTTATCGCATGACGCATGTTACCAACATCTCCATTATTCGCTTTCAGCTCTGCTCTGCTCTGCTCTGCTGCCAATAAAATCCAATTTCCATTCTCAACTCAAAAGGCTTAAATAAAATTACTGCGGCAATAAATCAGAACGAGCAAGACAGTTCAATCATATTTTATTGCTACGATGTATATCTTAATCCTCTGATATATGCAAATCCATCAGTCAATTGAGCTTATGCAGCACATACTCTTATGTACATCACCTCCCCTCTTACATGTGTTATATGTAACTAGATGTGCAAATTGTATAGAAGGTAGGTACATATATACAGCTTTGGCCAAAATATTAGGAGCAAAGCTTAATTTTTGTAATTACACTGGTCAATAAGAATACGACATCAAAATTAATCTATGACGGCAAATTTTTGAGATACATAGGTACGTCCTTTTATAATTTGAAAAAAAAAAAAACATATATGTATTAGGCTTTTTGAAGCTATGTAAATACATGAAGTAGTTTTTATCAATAAAACTAGCTGACCCGGCGAACTTCGTACCGCCTAACAGTCAATGAATGTCGTGTTACTTTTTAGCTGAACTAATTTAGGCTTTGATAAACGTAAAACAATGATACAAAATAATATATTTGAATAGATAGAAACAAAAAAGTATTTTATTATGATGAATGATGATGAAAACATACATACAGAATGAGAATAAAAATAAAAAAAATAAAAAATAATAATTAAGTACTTCAAACTCATATTAGAAAAAAATGATTGAAAACTATATTGTGCAGATTGGGATTGGTCAGGCGCAAGAACAAATAAAGCGGATGGTTTGCCGACACGTGAGCATGCCACGTACAATTGACCATGAGAAAAACATGCATTTTCTAGATTGAGGCCACAAATAGTCAAGGCTTGGCCCTGTGATTTGTTGATCGTCATGGCGAAAGCAAGACGAATCGGGAATTGAATTCGTTTAAACTCAAAGGGCATATCCGTTGGGATCATCGGAATCCTTGGAATAAGAACTTTCTCATCTTTAAATTTTCCTTTAAGTATCGACGCGTGAATCACATTGCTCATCAGTTTTTTTATCACCAAACGCTTTCCATTACACAGTTTTGGTTGGTTTAAATTTCTAAGCATGATGACTACCGAGCCAACTTTAAGTTTTAAATTGTGCGGTGGTAAACCAGGCACATCCAAGGAGTTTAAAAATTCAGTTGGATAATTAGTGGCTTCTTCTTCGTTTGTTACACAGTCGATAGATTTGAATGAATACAGAGTACCTACGATTTGATTTTGAATTATAAAATTGAGGTCATCTACATATTTATTTTTAGCGGCCAAAATTGCTCGCTCACTTAACCATTTAGTATTTTTGTGGTTAGCAATGATATCCGGGAATACTTTGTTGATAAGCTCGTCTTTTGATGATACGAAATTGCAAAAATTTGGAGGAAATGAAATCAAACCACTCGATTTGTCAACAGGAAGACGGCCATTACCGGTAGTCAGCAATTGCTTCGAGAAATCATCAGCAGATAGATCGTTCAACAATGCAACTCTCATATTTACAGACAGTTGAAGTTTCTTTACATATCGCCACAGATTTGATGCTTTGAGGGAAGCAATTATTTCGTCGGCAGCAGTAGATCTTGGAATGACTGGTAGTGTTTGTCGGAAATCGCCAGATAATCAAATCATTGCACCACCAAAACATCTCGAGTCATTGCGCAGATCTTTTAATGTTCGGTCTAGTGCTTCCAATGCGCGTTTGTGCGCCATTGTGCATTCGTCCCATATGATAATTTTTGATGCTACTAAAACTTTGGCCATTGCGGAGTGTTTCGAAATGTTACATGTCGGTTGTTCAGTAGTTTGAAAGTTTAATGGCAATTTTAACGCTGATTGAGCCGTACGGCATCCGTCTAACAATGTGGCCGCTATTCCAGGAGAAGCAATTGCTACCGCAATTTCGGATCTCGCACGTATACAGTGGCAAAAATCAATGACATGAGGAATGTCTTCCCAGTTCCACCGGGGGATCCAAAAAAAATAAGCCGCCATTTCCATCATCAATTGCATTAATCAGTGTATCATAGATTTCCCTCTGCTTAGAAACAGAGGTACATTCGTTTGAACTGATTGGATTAGTTCATGTGGATCATATTCACGTTCACGTTCCAATTCTCTACTAAATGCGTCATTCATTCCGCGATCTGGCGCTGGTATTCCTAACCTAACTAACAAACTGCCGCACATGAGGTAACACATATCTTCGATCAAGAGCAAAGTCTGGTTATGGATCTCCTCATTCACCTCAAGATCGGAATTTCTTGAGCTGACGCGAATTCGATGTAAAATATCTTCTGACATGTTATCTTTGTATTTGTTCCACAGGTCACGTGGGTTCGATGGGAGGCATGTTGAAATAATGATAGCAAATAATGTGCGTATCTGACTTGGAGATGCAGAAATAATTGCTTCAGCGATTGTCGTGTCCCAATGAGTATCGTTTTCAAGCAAATTTAGCTCTTGACATGCTGCTCGAAATGTGGGCACCACACGATACCATTAACAGTTCGTAGTGATTCAAATGATGTTGGCCCTCGAACATGTACCAGCAACAACCGCAAATAGAAACATTCATCATTCTTCGGATGAACTGTGTAAATACGACGAAGAGCATAAGTAGAACGCATATCTGGATGACCAGGAACTGCATCGCCTTGCTTCCGACGTTGAAATTTCTTCGATGTAGCGTTCCAAATGTAATAACGTGGCATTTCTGAGTAAAGCAAAGTTCGTGCGAACGGATCGCTTTGACAAATCGCAAAGAAACTGGTCAACGCACACATGATGTCTTCAGAAAAAAATAAGTTGTGGCTTTAAGGTCTCAGCAACCAGGCCATAAGCTCCAAAAAAAAAATAGTTGTTACACTATTTGAAAGGATTGGACAACAAATGTTTGACATGTAATAAACAAATCAGCATCTATTGAAATGATTAAGAATTCATTGCACATATCGAGTTTTCATTGTTTTAAGATGTATTCTGCTATTCGGGACGGAAACAAATCCAACAAATCAAAAACCATGGCAATCGGTCCAGCCGTTCTCGAGGTATAAGTGTTGTAACAAACACGACTTTCTTTTATATATATAGATAGATTCGTGATGATTTTCCAAATCTACAATTCCTTACTCTAATAATGCGTTTAAAAATTCTCAGTATCTTACTTATTTTTTCAAAAAATCCTCAATAGTTGTAAGTCTTAGTCTGCCATACATTAACCTTAAAAGAACGCTGAAACATTTATGCGTAGTACAGTACTTAACATTCAAGATTTTTCAAAACTTCAGAAAGAGTGAAATGAAGACCCATAAGTCATGATTATTATTTTAAAGAAATATTGGTTGTCAAGATTTTGAAATCCCTTTGCTGCAGGCCTTAAAAGATTTTCCAAAAATATGGGAACGCTTTATTTTAATTTCAAACTCATTTCGACTCAAAATTGTCAATTAATTTTATTTGTATAATATGTAGTTGTGTTTGGTAAATTAAATAAGTTAATTTTTATAAAGCCAACTACGTACTAATACTTTTCTCGAGTAGTGCACGACTTTAGTTACAATGAATGGTCCAAAGATTCGTTTTGTCAGAAGACTAACCTCTGATCTCTTTGGAATGGTTGACATTTGCAAATCACTAGGCCCTAGTTCTGTACGAGCTGTTGCACCACTTAACTTATTTATTTAGTCTTAGATGTTCAAACGGTAGACATGTATATTGTGCACCCAAGAGAACATTAGCGTACACAGGTTGTTCTCAAAACCTACCTCTGCATACGAATTTTTAGTCCCACATCCCCGCAGTGAACATCGGGTGCCTAGTACATTAACTAGAGATTCGGTTTCAACCCCAGCGGAAAGTTGTTGGAAACGAGAGAGGGAAACGAAGTGTTTCCACTCCAGGCACCTTTCCTTTTATCTAGGTGGCAGCGGATGAATTCCTTAGATGGAAGTATCAGTGGCGTTTACAATTAAAGGTAGGTGGAACTATGTTGTTTCTACGACGTATTCGGTTCTTTCTGTAATGATCGCGTATCCCAGCTCTCTACCTTGCAGTTCAAATCAGGGGCCTGGTCCTGCTAAGAGTATATTTAAAAGTTAGTTGCGTAACCCCAAAAAGCCTCTAATACGGATAGATTTACAATTTATGGAAGGAATATTTATACAGACTGTATAACGACGACTATGAATCGGATTCCGCTGTCAGGAATCCTGTCTTTCCAACTTAGATGAAGTAAAAATTGCCATATCTAAGCTAAAGTTTAACAAAACCGATAGAGTAGATGGCTTTAATGTCGAGCTTTTCAAATCAGCTGGAGGTAATTTGGTTAGGAGCATGCACCAACTTATCTGTCAAATATGGTCGGAAAAAAGCATGCCCGATGAATGGAACTCCAGTATTGTAAGGGCGATTTTAAAAAAAGGAGACGCTCTTAACCTTACCAACTATGTATAAGAAATCAGTCTCCTCAACATCGCATACAAAATTTTCCCTGCCGTAATTTGTGAACGTCTAAAGCTCATCGTTAACTATCTGATAGGTTAAGGACTTAAGTGTGACTTAAGACCAGGTAAGTTGACAGGCGATCAAATATTCATATCACGACAGAAGCTGGAAAAAACCCAAGAACATCAAATCGACACATATGGTTTCAAGGCCGCATATGACAGCATTTACATAGACGAACTGTACAGTTTTGGCATCCCTGACAAACTCTTCCATTTGTGCAGAATGACCATGGAAAATTCACGCTGCTTCATAAAGGTTGGAAACAACTTCACCGAACCTTTAGATGTCAAAAAGGCTTTAGACAAGATGATGCGCTGTAATGTGATTTCTTTAAAATTGCCCTTGAAAGAATAGTGCAGAGATTCCAGGTCAACACTAGAGGCACTATCTTTCAAAAGTCTGTTCAATAACTCGCATATGCTGATGACATAATGTCAATGGGTCCTTTGTGAGTAAAGCCCTCACTCGATTACCGTCGATGGAAGCTATAAGGCACACTGGGTCGGTTTTAAAAGAAAAGTTCTTCGTGTGATCTACGGTCCCCTGACTAGCTGAAGGGGCTGTACAGCGACATATCCTTGTCCTAAATCAATACTCAGTTTTGCGGGTACATCAGTTTTTGTAGTTGCACCTTCCATGAAGATTATGCGTTAAAGTTAGCAAGTTCAAGAGCTGACTTCCATGCCAAAATTTTGCTGTTAGTCATAATTTTGAAATCAATAATTCTTCAATGCTACCAAAAATTTGACTTCTTCTAACCAAACAAGAGTATTGAATAAGATTTGTTTCAAGTTTCTTAATGTTTTCCCAAGCTTAATTAAAGCTCTGTAAACTAAGTGCACATGTCGTTTTTGTACTTAATCGGATAGGTTGAAAACACACAAACCTTTAATAAGTTGTAGCTTTTTTTGTGACGTGTTCCTATTATTTTAGCCATAGCTGTATAAACGTCTGTATATGGAGAATATCCTTCGAGGAGACACAACACGTTATTCCCACTTGAATCAACTTTTTTATCCGTCGAACACGCATTCAGAGCTCCATCCACATCCCAATCCTCAACGAACAGAACGAGAATCCTTTCAATTCTACACAATGTACTCTGGCTGTTTGGCTGGGCTATAATGGGTTGAGATGGGCTGATGTCGGTGCTGGTGCCATTAATGCGAGGCTTTCGCTTTATGTATGCTTTGTATGTATGTTTGAAAATTTCACATCAGTTCATTACTAATTTGCGTGTTTGCAGTAATTACGGGGTGGGTCAGTGCGGCTACAGCCATCGCCATCGCCATCGCCATTATATTACGCCACAATCTCCCAAGAGGATCAAAGTGCTAGATTAATATTATGCGATGCCGTCTATTCTGCCACGCTAATTGCTTTAGTATGAATGAGTAAACACACACATCTTCATACATAAATCATAATAACTGAAATAAAATTCAGTTTTAGGCCATATGTACTTTAAACCATATATGAGTTTGACGAATCAAAGGATAGGGATAAATTGATATTGATTTTACTCTTATAATTAAAGCAGTCTTACGTTATTCGTTGCCATCGTTAATACTTTTGCTAAGAAACCAGCAGGATCAGATGGAATTTCTGCAAAATTTTGCAAATATGAAACTCAGGAACTTATAAGTTACCTTTTAACAATCTTTGTTATTAGGTATAATGGAAGATGAATATATTCCAAAACAATTCACAGAATTCCTGTTATTTCCTATCTACAAAAAAGGAAGTATATCAGATCCGGCCAATTATAGAGCCATATCTTGAAAGTATTGGACATCGTGCAATGCAATGTGTCAAGTGATCTCTTTCTGTAGTGTTGCATAAAGAAGAAAACAACCCCAAGTCGTTAAGAGGCCGTATTTAATTTAGGGGCAATAGTTCCCCTCTTGTTCGGAAAATCATAGATATTGTGTCCGTTTTGAAACTATCTTTGAAGTAATTGATTTCGCCTAGATCATACAGAAGATTTTAATATGTATCTCTAAAGAGTGAGTTCCTTGCTTTGTCCACATAATAATTTCTAAGCTTAGAATCTAGCCTTTCAAGTAGGTTGTTTAAAAATGGTTTCCATTCTACCAGCTTTTGCAAAGTAAGGTTGAAACGAAGCTCACACAATTGAGCTAACTTCATGCAATCTTCAAACCACGATGTTCTAGATCTTACTATCGATCCACGCAATCCTTCTAGCTATTTTTTCAGTGTAGCTAAACATAAGTTTAACAACATAGTTAAAATGAAGTCTTAGAGATGAAAGGTACAGTGGTGAAAGTCCAGTTTCAATAAGGAGGATGTTATATGGAGTTGTGTTTGGCAGCCAAAATTGACGGTATAATACGTACCTCAGGAGTTTTTAAGCAGTTTCAAATTAACACCAGCCCCATGATTTTGCAGCGTATAGCATTATTGCTTCAGAAGTTCGGAAGAAATACTTGATATTTTGGGCTATATAAGAGATCCTTGTTTCCATGAACATTGTGCCAAACAGTCCCAAACGCATTCTTCGAAGCAAATAGTTTCTTTAAAAGGTGTCCTTTCATATTAAGGTTGCTTGTACTGTTGAAACCTAAGTATTGGTATTCTTATTTGCAGCCAAGCGCCCTGTTCCTTTTCGAAAAATCATTGCTTTTGATTTGTTTAGATTCACCCTAAAGTTTTATTTCAAACAATAATCTCGAAGCCTATTTATCATGAGCTTCAGCAATTCAGATTCTGCTAGAAGCACGAGATCATCCGCGAACATATGAATTTTAATCACGAGCCCATCTATCACTACGCCACAAGACATGTGTTTTAGCAGGTCTTCAATGTAGAGAGCAGGAGGACTGAAATTGCACCCTTTGTTTAAGTCCAATTACCAATTCAAGGAACCAATCAGACAGGTTTCTTCCATCCCAAACAGTTTGACGTTCCATGCCGAAAAAGCTTAAAGTTGAGGGCCTGACCTACGTAATTGAAAGCACTTCGAAAGTCTATGAGAAAAGCGTACATTTTTTTTCCGCCTACGTAGATACTTAAGTATCTGCTATATTCGTCAGACTGAATATATGGTCTAATTTGTATTAACCCTCATGATACTGTTAACTATGAAACTTTACTATGAATTTAGAACAAGTAAAAGTTATGATATTCCAGGATGGAGGAGGGCAAAACCGAAGCTGTGAGAGGTGTGGTGGTAAAATTTTTAAACCTTAACAAACTAATTGCAAACGTTGATTGCCGCTGTAGAGAAGGTTATTTAATGGAAGCAACAAGTTTGGTTTAAAGACGAACGAAATTATTTTCGGGATGAATATAAAGTGGAGGATATCTATATGATGACAACATTAAAAGGTGAACTTCCGGTCTCAGGAAAGCATCTTAGAACCCTAAAAGAAATCTTACGAAATGCCTTAGCAAACTTATACTTCGGGCTGATCGGTGTGGGCTCGATGTTAACCCACACAAAACCGAATTTGTCGCATTTTCGAGGAAATACAAAATTCTATATTTTTTACCCTCCCTATATTAATGCTATTTAATTAAAGTTCTCAGACGAGGCTAAGTATCTGAGTCTTATTTTAATCAAAAGAATAAATTGGAAATGTATACCTAATATACAAGAAAGAGTCAAAAAAGCTTCTGTACCTCTCTTTTCTTGCAAACAAGCTATTCGTAATAAATCAGACCGATTTAAATATCGGTATGGCGGATTGCTTTAGAAAAAGCTATAAGCCGCTCGAAACTAAATAAATTTCAACGTTCAGCTTGTATATGTATAAGCATATCGGTTCGCACGACTCCATATGCGGCACTGAATCCCCTTTATCTAGCTAAAGCTGCAAGCTCTGCTAATCGCCTCAAAGCTACATAGGGTTAACAACAAAATTGGCTACTCTGTAATTTATAAGTATTTATATAATCAATTCCAAAGCACACATACTTTACCATCCCCCAACTGCAATTCGACAGAAACTTCCAGACTTCTATACCTTCCAGATCTTTCTGGGAGGATCTGGCTTTCCTGGGAGGACGAGTCAATCCACTTTTACACTGATGGATCAAAAACAAGTAAAGGGGTTGCAGGTGCGTACTCTGAACGACTAAAATTAAGTCTCTGATTCATTGTAGCGTGTTCCAGGCGAAACTTTTGGCGATAAAAGAAGTCTTGTACTGGCTTAAAGAAAACGTGATATCAACATCTGATATCAGTATTTTCTTAGATATTTAGGCCACTATCAAATTTCCTATGGACTCTGTCTCTACAAACCTAAAACAGTTATTAACATAATATTCACCTTTGCTAGACGCCGCCGCCGCCGGGCCATAGAGACATTCCAGGAAACTGTAAAGCGGATCAATTCGCCAGGAATGGTAGAGTACAACTCATTCTACCACGTTTGGCAAATGCTGGCATAATTGATATGCCAGCTACATGTAAACTATTGCTAATGCAAGACGCTATGAAGAAGACAGACATCAGATGAAATAACATCACCACGTCAGGTTACGAAAAACATCTGGCCTAAAACAGATTTAAAGCGCTTAAGGTGCTTGGTATCTCTAAGCAGATTGCATATACATAAGCTCGATAATTCTCAAATGACTTTTGCAGAAGCTGTATGAATGAGGAAGAAGAGGAAACAGTTCTTCACCTCCTTTGTACATGTCCTGCTCTAGCTCAAAAATGCAAGAATTACCTAAAAGAACTCTTCTAACGGGTGATTTTTTAAGAGCTTGAGAACTTTTTAAAAAAAAAAAAACGCATAAAATTTGCAAAATCTCATCGATTCTTTATTTGAAACGTTAGATTGGTCCATGACATTTACTTTTTAAAGATAATTTCATTTAAATGTTGACCGCGGCTGCGTCTTAGGTGGTCCATTCGGAAAGTCCAATTTTGGGTTGTCTTCCAAAGCTGGAATAGTTGCTGGCTTATTTGTGTAGACTTTAGACTTGACGTAGCCCCACAAAAAATAGTCTAAAGGCGTCAAATCGCATGATCTTGGTGGCCAACTTACCGGTCCATTCCTTGAGATGAATTGTTCTCCGAAGTTTTCCCTCAAAATGGCCATAGAATCGCGAGCTGTGTGGCATGTAGCGCCATCTTGTTGAAACCACATGTCAACCAAGTTCAGTTCTTCCATTTTTGGCAACAAAAAGTTTGTTAGCATTGAACGATAGCGATCGCCATTCACCGTAACGTTGCGTCCAACGGCATCTTTGAAAAAATACGGTCCAATGATTCCACCAGCGTACAAACCACACCAAACAGTGCATTTTTCGGGATGCATGGGCACTTGGGCAGTTCTTGAACGGCTTCTGGTTGCTCTTCACTCCAAATGCGGCAATTTTGCTTATTTACGTAGCCATTCAACCAGAAATGAGCCACATCGCTGAACAAAATTTGTCGATAAAAAAGCGCGAAACACATTTCGAACCGAACACTGATTTTGGTAATAAAATTCAATGATTTGCAAGCGTTGCTCGTTAGTAAGTCTATTCATGATGAAATGTCAAAGCATACTGAGCATCTTTCTCTTTGACACCATGTCTGAAATCCCGCGTGATCTGTCAAATACTAATGCATGAAAATCCTAACCTCAAAAAAATCACCCATTATAACGATCTCAATCATATTAACATAATAAGTCTATCACGTTTTGTAAGGGAGTCAAACTGGTTTCATTGAGCTTAGAAGAAAGCCTCAAGGTTCATGTGGTATCACAATGGGCTATTAAACTAGCCTTCGTGTGTCCTACTCCATCATGGACAGCCACTTAAACCTAACATTAAACTAACCTATTTAAAATTATTTTGTAATAAAAAAAAACTATCTAATCTAACCTAAAAAGTACTTCACCTTATCTGCTTTATTAAATTGAAGTAAAACGTCTTTTTATAATAATAATTAAAATTCAATTTATTTTCTTAACTTTATAATACTACTTATTTACTAGGTTTATAAATTAAAATAATGCCGTGTGACCAACGCCGCTGTCAACCTTCGCTCATCAACTAACTTTTTGTTCTCTTTCATTTTTTACAATAAAAAACTTAACAGTTTCTTTAAATTGAAAATTAAGATTGGAATTTGGAAAAACGGAATATTTTTGTGGAATGTAATGAAAGCTTGATATTTTAATTTTGTGGATCTTAACTAATACAAAAAAATCTTTATTTTTTAAACTAAAACACTGTACTACGAAAATACGTGCAGTAAATATATAAATACAAGAATTGATAATTAATTCTTCCAGTAGAAAATCACACATATTATCTTTAACTTTTCAATAGCATAGTTTGAAATATATGTTTGAAAAATTAATACTTCGCCATGTACAAATTTGCATTTTTCGACAACTTCTTCTTGGAACTTAAACATTTTTAAATCTTGTTGATTTATTTTGTCAAAGTTAATTTGTGTATCTAATGACTTTTGTAATCTAACCTATAATTTTTTTTATTTCTAATACTGACAGTCTGATTAACCTTCAGCAAAGAATATTTAACCTTAAAATTATCTCATCAATTTAATTATGTACCTTAAATTAAACTTTCTTGTTCCAAAGAAAGCATAAGATGTTAATTTAAAATGTCAAATCAAACTTTATCAATTCAATTTTTTACCGCAGTTTATTTATCATATACAATTTCCTCAAATTCTAAAAACCTCTTCCGTGGAAATTTAATTTAAAAACTTTTGAAAGCTTGTTTCTAAAATTTTTGTTTAAACATTTTTCAAGAAAATTGAAGAACTTTTTTATTTTGAATCGTGGGAAGTTAATTCCACAAAACTAATCGATGAATTAATAATAAAATGAGTCTTTCAAAGCTTCCCTTAATATAACTTTTTACATTATATGCATCATATGTGTAGAAGTTATAAAATGTGATACAAAAAGTTCATATTATAATATTTTCAAAAATGGGTCATAAAATCAATTAAGAAATATTGAGGGCCATTTTTAAACCCTATACTCACTCAACATGGTTTTAAGGAAGCAAATAAAAGGTTTCTTGACATTAAACATAATAATTCTCTTTTGAAATAATTCGGTTTGACCTAAACAAACAGCTTTATTTTAAGTACATTTACCGAAAAGTATATTAATGTACTTCGACCCCTAACCAAAATCGCCTTCCTTCAAGTTCATATTTTATGTCCTTAAGAGTAAAGTCATGTTCAAAACAAACAAAACAACAACACTCGAAAACAATTGAGTGTAGAAATAGCAATAAAATCTAATCACCTTCGTTGTTCAAGAAAAAATAAAAATATAAAACTAATGCTCGTGCAAACGTAAACACAATAAAACAAAACATAATGTCCTGGAAATCATAATAAAACAAAATAAATAATACAACTTCATTGAATTGTGCCCGCTTGAATTGAAAGGTCACTTCACTTTACCACTCCCTAAAATGAAAATGAACAATGAACTTGCCCTCTTGAATCGGTTAGTTACATCTGCAACCCCAATGAGCCAATGTGACAAAACTCATTAGCCCTATCGTACTATTAAAGCTCCATAATACAGCACAACAAACTACAAATGCAATTATATCAACTGGCATTATTAATTGAATTAAGCCCAAAGCCCCCGGACGGACAACATATCAAATTTGAAGCGATATGGAGCTTGATGGGTGGGGGTTCTGCTTCTGCTTGTGACTGAGCTTCTTGAGTTCCTCATCGCATCACACCATACAACCTCAGCCACATCCACATTACTCTAATGGCCAATTCGTATCCTTTTTTGTTGGTCCACCCTTGAGTTTTGTCCACACTTCTAGGATTTCTCGCTCTTGGTCCTGGCCCTCGTCTTACGAGTATAGTCCTACTGTTGATGCTGGTGTGTCTCGCTGGGGATGAGGATTAAAATTATTTTCTACCATGTCGTGGTGGTGGTCCGTTCCAGAGAGGATTGGGATAAATCGCTTAAGAAACTTTTACAACTGTACACTTGCTTAGTAATAATTCCAAAATTGAGGACTTCTGTTTGGAGTGTAATGCACGAGTATGGTCTAAAAGGATTGGGTATATGAGCGAGCATATGCGGGCAGAGAAGCAGCTATAGAAGTAGGATTCGGTCTCTAAATCGGATCGAGCATTGTAATCCATAGACTGTCATATAGAGGTCACTTGAATCGAGATGAGGAGCAGGAGACTAGGTATGACGCAAATCCAGGCAACGACACCACCAACAACAACAACAAGTCACTACAGATACAGAAAGAATTAAAGTTAGGACGATCGAAGGACACAGACGCCACGAGTCATGTACAATGTACATACGTACAGAGGTAAGAGGTGTATTATACCTAAGTGACTATATTTTGCTGTTGCTGGTTGCTGGAATCTCAGAACTTATGAGCTGGGCAATAAATATAAACTGTTTGCACTAAAATAAGTTCGGGTGGCTTTCATTGCTGTGAAAAGTTGGATTTTAATTTTGCAGAATTTGAAAGAGTTTTTTTATTTTATCTTCCTTCCCTTTGATTCCATATAATAAAAATCTGTGGGGGAGGATTTGAGATTAAAAGAAATAAGTAGAGTAGAAAATATTGTGGAAAATGAAATTCTTATGTGAAAACAAAAATTGACCTGGTTTTCGGGTTAATTCCGAGCTATCTCATTCGTTGTACTTGATTAAATTGATTGTATTTTTAATGTTGATAAAGTAATCTGCACAGAAATGGTGTTCTATTTAAAACCGTTTTCCTTAGCATTTGAACTTTGAACAAGAACTATGTTGAGAGCGTGAAGTTAACCCACTTTTTTCAATTTTTGAAAGTTGTAACAGTTTTTTTTTAAATAACCAAAAATGCAGATTTTTGACCCGAAAAACTTTTTTTTGAAAATCGATTTTTTGAAAATTGTTTCAGGTTGTTCTGAATATTTTTCCAAATTTGAGGAACAAACACTTAAAAGAGCCCCGGAACGATTGGGAACAAGTTTTGGAATTTTGAATTTCAGAAAGGGGTGACAGAATATTGTTAACAAAATGGTACACTGTTAAGTGTTATTCGGACTTAAAATCTTTGATTTTGAATATTTTTGAATTAAACTTTGGAACATTTTGATCTGAGTGATTATGGATATAAAATAATAATTTTTTTAATGTGGGTTTTTGTAAGGGGGTTGGGGGTGTTTTTTGTATATAACCATAATCATTATTAACTTCTCATAGGAAGTTATTGTAATCTGTACGATTTGTCGAATTGATAATTTTGACATTTCCCGACGTTTCAAGGTCCCTAGAGTCGTAATAAAAGATTTTTAGAGAGATGTCTGTGTGTGCGTGTGCACGTACATACGTTCGCACGTACGTATGTCCGTACGTTCCCGACGTTTTTTTTGTCATCCATAGCTCAAGAACCAGTAGAGATATCGACTTCAAATAAATTTTGTTATACAGATAATAATGCAGAAAGGGCTCTCAAGAAAATTGAGTGGGTGGTTTTTTTACAATAGCAGTTTAAAAAAAGGTGACAAATTTGGTTATTTGGTTATTTTACATTATATATTGTAACGTGATACGAAACAAATATATTTTTGGAAAAAATTCCAATTAATGGTTTTTTTATAAATCAATAAAAAAACTGAACAAAAATATTTGTCACCTCGAAAATTTTACGAACAAAAAATGATTTTATCTCCAAAACTATTTTGAGCAACGAAGAATAACGTTTTTGACATCGTGTAAAATTTTGAGAAAAATCGAATTGACAGTTTTTTTTTTTAAATAAAAACGTACAAAATCATTACTCAAAGTTAGTAAAAATTGACTTTCAACTCAAATATCTTTTTCAAAAATTTGAGATTATGGCGTCCAGCTAATTTAATCTTATACAAAATATTGTTTTCAACATTCAGTAAAATTTTGAGAAAAATCGAATTGACAGTTTTTTTTACGAAAAATAAAAAGCTAAAAAAAAATTAACAAAAGTTGGTAAAAATTAATTTTCGACTCAAATATCTTTTCAAAACTTTGAGATATGGGCTTTAAACTAATTTTTATCTTTTTAAAAATATTGTTGTCAACATTCAGTAAAATTTTGAGAAACATCAAATTTACAGGTTTCTTACAAATAATTAAAAACCTAAAAAAAAATTAACAAAAGTTGGTAAAAATCAAAAATCTTTTCAAAACTTAAACTTACTGTCTTCAAACTAATTTTATCTTATAAGAAATATTGTTGTCAACATTCGACAAAATTTTGAGAAAAATCGAAAGTAAAAACTTTAAGAAAAACACTACTAAAACTTGGTAAAAATTTACTTTCTACTCAAATATCTTTTCAAAAATTAAAAATATTGGCTTCAAACTTATTTTATCTCACAGAAAATATTGTTTTCGACATTCAGTAAATTTTTTATACAAATCCAACAGTCCATTTTTTCATAAAAAAAATAAAATCTACAAAAAAAAAGTACGCAAATTTGGTAAAAATTGATGTTCGATTCTCGTGAACAAAATTGGTTTTCGACTAAAAATCTAGTTAACAAAAATAGATTTTGAAATCAAACTATTTCATTGTATGCAAAACATTGTTGGTAATTTTTAAATTTTTAAGAATAATTCAACTGACAACTTTTTTAACAAAACACGAAAACCAACAAACTTTTAAGCAAGACAAATTGGCAAACAGGATGGTAAGTTATCAGTGTGGGTCGCATCCCAGCGAATCAGAATTTTACAGAATTTTGGGTCGTTCCTGAAAGAATACAGCCTTGGTTAAGAACTTTAAATTTTTTCAAGAGGGGCACTAGGGAGGAAAACAGGAGCCCAAATTATGTTTACAAAATTAAAAGACTTTATTAAAGTTCTATCATCAGCGTGAACCGTAGTTTATGAGCCAAGTTTCGGTTTCTGCACGCATGTTTTTATTCACGTTCTATTGAACTGTATGCTTTTCAAAAAAAAAACATACAAAATGGATAGACGTATTTTGCATTTATGGAAAATAAATTCGGGGACAATATCTTTTAAGATATACATTTCAAGACTCTCACTCTAACCTCTGATTCTTTGGAACAATGGTTAGAGCACTTTTTAGAATCTAGAAATAATATAAAAATCTTTTTTTTCGAATTTTGCCCATATATTTTGAAATTTTGATCATAGAGGTCCAAAAATTTGGAACAAATCGTACAACCAATTAACAAAATCCTTATCTCAAAAACCAACGACTGTCTAAAAAGATTGGAAATGTTGCAAATATATGATAGTATGTATCAGTTTAAATGGATGTACCCATGGAGATACGAATGGCCAATACACTTTTATTGGAGGACAAGGTTATTGACTACTGCACAGCAAATAACGACTGGATTAACTTGGTTTCGAAATAAGTGGTTTAGTATAAAACCTATTCTGATCATATGCCAATTAAATTTGAATAGAACAGTGAATACACACTTCAACATCTAAGATTGAAGTCATTACCGAAACTTAAATGGAGGAATGAAATTTGGAATACCTATCAAATTATTCTAGATACATATCTATTTAGTCGAAACTTCTTCATCTAATGAATCTGTCGAGTTGTTTTCAAAGAATATAATAATATGTATCAGTCATTCTTCTCGAACTCAACACTGTGGTTGAATAACAAAACTCTCAAAAATAAGTAGTTTGATAAAGAATATATGAATGCCCGAAAGAAATGATTCGCACTTCTACAAGCACTTCCAAACTGTTACACCGATAAGCTAAGAACATGGTATGTTAATACAAACACCACGTGCACACAATTACGCTACATAAAAAAGCTGAATTTGAAAATATTCAGGCTAAAACTTTGAGACAGGTGAAAAATTCAAAAGACTTCTGGAAATTAGCCAAAGATAAATGGATCTAATTTTGTAATTGATACAAACTTGTTCTCAGATCAACTATTACACCATTTCTAAAACCTACTGTCCAATAAGTCCAATTTATCCTTTGACTATGAAATAGACACTAATGAAATAAAAATCCTCCTTCGAAAAGCCAAAGATGGAAAAGCACCAGGTGAAGCCGGAATTCCATATGAGTTTTTCAACAATGCAACACCGGCTTTTTGACGTCCGGCGCCATCATCTCTTCGTTCAAATAGTCAGTAATTTTTCCTATTCATAAGAAATGTGATCCAAATGGTGTTGCAAATTTACGGGCAATTTCATGTATGAACGTTTTAGCCAAAATATATTTCAGGAAAAATTACAATACAGTGGACCAGATATTTGCGTTAACGTCGAATGTAAAACTATTCCAAGCCAGAAATAAAAAGATCTATACATTTTTTGTTCATTTTAAGGCAGTTTTCGACCTTGTGAAAAGAAGAGCACCCTCTACTCGGAACCGTTTAGCTATTTTTAAATGTTTTAATGAATATGTGTGCTAGAACAGAAGCAGTAGTATGGGATGGATCTTTGTTCTCACAATGGTTTGATACCGGTACTAGTTTTAAACAAGGTTGCCTTTTGAGTACTTTTCTGTTTGCATTGTTTATAAATAATATTGGCAAGTATATTCTTCTTTATGCAGATGATCTTGTGGTTGTTTCAGAGACACCAGAAAATATACAGCTCATGATCCACTGGCTGTCAACATACTGCAATGCATGGGAGCTCACAATAAATGCCGAAAAATCAAAAATCATTGTGTTCAGAAGATCTCACATTGTTGTTAGAGGCAACTTGAAAATACTAGACTATAATTGTCTAGGAGTCAAGTTGGAGCCAGCGATGGATTTTAAACACTATCTTATTGAAAAGTCGAAGTCCTCCCAAAGTTTGCTAAATATGACATGGAGGAATATTTTCATAAACTATGATAGATTTCGACAAGCTAAATACAAAATGTTCAAATGCGTTTTGAAATAACAATAGACGAGTTTGAAATAGTAGAAAAACTTCAATGAAATTTGATTAAAAAAAATTTGAATCTACCAAATAAAACTCATGACTACGCAGCTTAGTTAGAAACGGGTCTTACAAAATTGTTTACCAGCACCCTTAAGCTTCAGCCAAACTATATCTGTAAAGTTTCGATATATTCACATACTCGTTCGACCAAAAAAATGCTCATGAATGAATTGCGCAATATGGATTGGTGGACCATAAAGTGGCAGAATATTGCCGATGCCTGGGGAGTAATTATTCATTTCTATCCAAACAACTTAGGTCATCTGAAAATCATCTTTAAACTATTATTTCAAAAGCACGAAGCCTTGGTTCGAGAAACGTTTTCAATAGAAGTTCAGCATTCAGAAAGCAGATTTATTTACTCCTAACTCAATCATAACCTATTAAACAATAATTATTTTTAACACACACTCAACTATAAGGAAATATCACTTATATTCAAATCCAGATGTGAACTCCTGCCCTCAAACGGAAGTCCATACAACGAAAATTTCCAACAATTATCTACCCTCTCCAAAATTCGAGCAAATGCAAGACACACAAGAATCATTTAATGGTTTGAATAGGAAACTATTGCACAATTTTTTTAAAGTTAATTTTTCAATATATAGAAATCTTTTAAGAACTGAATTCAATTAAATTATACGTTTCTAAATATCGCTTTATACATTTACATGTCATGTACCAATATGTACTTTGCCAACTGAGCTGACGGCTATGGCATAGCTTTAAAATTCGTTACGTTTATATGAAAACTGTATTGATATAATGGTATGGCTTTCAAGTCAAGAAAAAGAAGAAGTCTTTGTTCTGAAAAAACTTTACTCGTAAACCATTTTTTATCAGTTTAAATTTAAAGTTGTTTTTTTAATTATTTTTTTTAGTAAAAATAGTTTGTTTTCGTTCTCGAGAAATTTTAGTCAAAAGCCAATTTTTATTAGAATTTTTGGAAGGTTTTTATTTCTTATAAAAAAAAACCAATTCGATTTTTCAAGGAAAATTATCAGATGTTAACAAAAACATTTTGTATATAATGAAATAATTTTGAAATCTATGCCTTCATTTGTTCTCGAAATTTTCGAATCGAACATCAATTTTACCAATTATGTGTAAAATTTTTTTAAAACTGTATAAGAGGTTTCTAAAAATTTGATCAAGGGTGGAATCGGCTAAGGTTGTTATACATATGTAAGTGACTATAAAATTTTTGATAGTCAAATTGACTAATTGACACCGAACTTTCCGTCTGTGTAAAATGATTCAACTCAATTCAATTGAACATTTTCAGATTAGAATTGTCAAAAATCATTGTTGCCATGGTGAAATTTTAAAGTGAATCTTATAAAATATCTAAACATCTGGGTTTGAATAACATTCTTACTTTTCTAGTTTTTTTTTCAAATGTCATAAGCTTTTTCGGTCACAAGAATGGGTTTTTTAACAAAAAAAAACTAACTTAGCTAACTAACTAATATTTAAGTCGTTTGTGTAAGCGTCTTGTAGCTTTTTACAGAATAAACATATTTGTTTTTAAAAATGACTATCACATTTTTGTTGTGCCAGTTCTTTGGATATCAATTTGACTATCACCTTACGTAGATCAAATTCGATAACTTTGATTGTCATTCATCAAAAATCACTTTAGTGGTCTTAAAAACAGAAAAAATAAAGCAGTATAAATTATCTAAATCGTCAACGTGAATTCGATTTTCTCAATAATTTCTTATATCGAAATAACTTGTTTTCTATCGGAAGTGACCTCAAATTAAACACCAAGCGTTTTTGGAATTTTCTAACCTCAAGGCGTAAATCAAGTTGATTTCTTAGTAGTATGAAGTATCAGAATGCAATTAGTAGTGATGTACCTACAATATGTAATTTATTCGCTGACTATTTTTTATCAGTTTACTCTTTAGATACTGCCCCATCCAGAAGCTACCTTATATAAGTAGAGTTGGCGATATCGGTTCTTTAGTTTTTAGTCCATTTAAAATAGAAGACATTTAGTCTTAGTTGGATGTTAATAAGAGTAAACGGCCTGATAGGATTCCTGATATTTTGTTAAAGAAATGCGGTATTGCATTAGACCAACCACTTCCATGAATTTTTAATCTTTCATCAACCAAAGGGCAATTCTAGGATTGATTATCTATCACTAATTTTAAATCGGGCTCAAAAAAGAATATTACTAATTATAGTCCCATTTGCAAAATAGCTTGTATTCCGAAAGTATTTAAAAAGCTAGTCTTTAATAGGTTAATTGAGTTATTTCAGAATCATATTTCAGTTTCTCAACATGTGTTTGTAGCAGGGAAATCAACAGCAACAAACTTGGCTTTAATAAGTAAATACAACATAACGAATATGAAGAATCATCTTCAAACAGATATTATTTTTACACATTTTGCAAGTGCATTTAATAGAATCAACCAACAAAACCGATTAAATAACCTAACTTCTCTAGGCAATTACTCGTCTCTGTTAAAATGGCTTGAATCATATTTAGCTAGTGGAGTCCAAATACATAGTTAATGTTGATAGTTCGCTCCCAAATTTGTTTCAGTCCAATCTGGTGTTCCGCAAGGAAGCCATTTGGGTCCATTATTGTTTTTGTTATTTGTTAATAATATATCGGATGTTTTTCATGCCTTCTTTTCGCGGACGACCTCAAACTAGATCTATCTATCGAAGTTTGATAATTTCTGCAAGGAAAATCACCTTCTGTTAAATGTTTCGTAATTTCAAGTTTTGACGTGTTTCCGAAATTCTGATCCTATATTGTTTGATTATAACATCAACCACACAAATTTAGAACGTGTTAGTAGAAAGAAAGACCTTGGAGTAATTTTAGACACAAAACTCTCTTTTTTAACCTCACTATTATAAACAAAGCAAATCAAATGCTTGGTTTTCTAAAAAGAAACACGAAAGAATTCTCAGATTCCTATACTTCAATGTCTCTTTACAATTCTCTGGTAAGGTCAGTTCTTGAATATTGTAGCATTGTTCGGAGCCCTTATTATAATAATCCAATAGACCGAATTGAAAAAGTATTTTGAAGGATATGCATTTTATAAGCTTAACTGGAGGATTGCAAGGCCTTCTAAGTATAGTAGATGTTTGTTGATTGATATGCAAATTCTTTATGATCGTCGGGATTATTTTTCAGTTATGTTTTTGAGAGACATAGTAACTTTTCATATCAATTGTCCTCCTTTATTATCATTAGTTAGTTGTGTAAACGCACCCTTTAGAGCTACACGCTATTGGTTTCAATTTTATGAGCAGCTTCATAGTACAAATTATGGCCGTAATGAATCAATCACGCGTTGCATTAGAGAAGTGAATTTAATTTGCAATAGGATTGATTAGTAGTACCCGTGCCATGATGGTTAGTGCGTTGGACTGTCTTAGGGCCGAAAGGCATTAGCATTAAGTATTATTGTTTAACTTAGAGTGTCCGTATGGGACCAGTAAGTTAGTTGTAAGTTATGGTTAATTAGGCTAGTTTTATGAATTTTTGTCTAGCTTTAAGATAGGTTTAAGATTAAATTAATAAAAATGATCTAAAGTTTTTTTCACGAGTACTGCCTCTTGCGAGGATTTGACAAATTCTCCAAGAGTAATTCTTGTCATGAAAAGTGCTTTCTCAAATTAGCCGTTAGGATATGGCCATCTATCATAAATATTTTAAAGTACTTGCTGGCATCGTACACTATGTAAATTGTACATAATTGACTATAGTGCAGCTATTCTCGTTTTAAGGAGTGTGGTATTGGGATTTAAATAATAAATTAAAATTTTGAAACTAAGCAATAGGCCAACTTTATTGACACTCTCCAAAAAAATAACTGAAGGAATTATAGCTTTGCTAAATGAACAGAAAATTATTAAATACATTTCAACACAATCAAAACGCATAAAGTGTTCGTATCAAAATATTACGCAAACGCTCCAGAAAACGTGGTTAAATTACATCCTACTCCATTTCTAGATATAAATTATGCTACACGGTTTCCAAGAACTAATGAATTGAACACGTATGCTTTATAAACATTACTGCCCTCTTCACAAAATTCCAAGACAAATTGCTAAGCAAAGGTTGTATTTCTTTGTTTAATTAAGGAGTTGATTTTGTTTTTCTTTATTTATTTCAAAACAATAAATAACTTTTCATGCTCTTAGCTAACGAAACAACAAAATTGCTATACCAAACATATACATAGATACATTATGAACATTTGTTAAAATGTAACAATAAATTCCCTCAGAGATTAATCATCATAAATATTTTCAACTTCAAAAATTTAAGAACATCCTTATCCGTATCTTTACATTCATCACGCAACATCATAACTCTCCAACATATCTAGCATACTCGTACTCGTATTATAGGTACCTACTCACATGAGTGTATCTTCGTCTATAAAATCTCGCCAGAAGCGAACGAAATTTCAAAGATAATTTAATTTAATACTTTTAATTTCATTTGTCATACACATTCATACATATCCCATCCAAGTGTTATATTAGGGTTGAGCACAAATTTTTGTTTTTAATTTTTGAATAGGGTTTCATAAGGCTACCCGTAAAATTATAAAAAGAAATATATATCTCTTCCCTTAGGCATCTACCGCTGCTCCAAAATAAGCTTACTTAATACAAAATTAAATAACTTTTATTCTCAGCTTTAAAACTTAAACTATAAGAGCCCCCGCAGACTGCAGACTTTTTATCGACCGATAGTTTAGTCGGGTTGGGCTGAAAGTGCGCACACCGAGCCAACTAAACAGTTTGGTTGGTGAACAGGGCGCAGACTGTCCAACAGTCGGCCGACTATTCTCAAACTAGTTTGTAACTGACAACAACAACAATTGTGATTTGGGCGACGACATATTTAAAATACACGCACCCGACGCGACGCCAAATCACAGAGCGAACTGAACTATCGGCCGACTAAACAATCATCTGTATGCGCAGGCATGTATGCGCCAATACTGATTAAACAGTCGGCCGATAGTTGGCCGACAGATTAGTTTGAATGTAATCGGGTAGCCCATCAAACTTTTTTATCGGCCGATACTGAATCGCTGTAGTGTGCGCATATGCATTCCTCTCCATACTGATTAAGAAGCCGACCAAACCATCGGCCGATAAAAAGTCTGCAGTCTGCGGGGGCTCTAAACCTTATAATTCTTAATTTCTAAACGATTTCGATACATTTGAAACATACCACTTCAAATCTTCTTTTTTAACTCCATATTCAATCACGCAACAGAAAAGTGCAACTGCCATCTTCTGAGTTACCCTATGCAACAAATTCTTGAATACGCACCACACCCCTCAGTAAAAAAGAGATTTGTACCGCGATTAAAACGCTCAAAAACATCAAAGTGGTAGTTCTAGACAGAATTTCCGAAGAATTGTTGCAAGCAGCGCTGCCGTGTTCATCGAGCGAAGTACATAGTTGTTGCTCATAGAAGCGCCATGAACGTTTCCCAGGACAGTGGAAAAAGGGAATGAGTGTCAAGCTCCCAAAAAAAGGTGGCCTGATGAATTGTGAGAGATATTTGTATTTTGTCTGCAGTTGCCAAAATAGTAGATCGTCCTGCATTGATAAGATCAACACCTGGTGCATCGTCATCAAACAGTGCGTTTGTTCATCGATTATAAAAAGGCTTTTGACAGTGTTAACAGGTAGTTTATCTTACTTGCTTTGCGTAGGATGGGTATCCCGGATAAGCTTATCTCTATCATCAAGGCGGTTTATGGTGGGTTTAATTGTCACGTTTTACACGGAGGTAGGTTGTCGGAGGAGTTTGAAGTCAAAAGTGGAGTCAGGCAGGATTGTACTCGTATACTATCACTAATTCTGTTCTCATTGGTGATCATTGATGTGCTTCGGTTGGCCTTGACAGAAAACGGAGGAATAAGACAACATAGCTAAAACATTTTGATTAAGCAGACGATGTATATGCTTGTTATAGCACAGGATAATGGATCTCCTTTAAATGGCAACAAGGGTGTAGAGAGAAGCAGAAATCATAAGGCTGAAAATTAACACGGGAAAGACTAAGGTGCTCGGCCTCGAAACCTCCCACTCATCCTCACTGGTAAACATTGCGCAGCAACCAGTAGAAAAAGTAGAGAGTTTTCAGTATCTTGGAAGTACTTACATATGTTTGGTCTTTACCGAAGGTGGAACCAAAGAAGATAGCGCTAGCCGTATCGGGAAATCTTAGTCTGCGTACGGGATGTTGTCCAACGTTTGGAGCAACAACTCTCTCAGCTTAAAGTCAAAGTCGAAGTTATACCGTTATACTGCAGACCTTCATTAGGAGGTGTCTACAAAACATCTTA
Source organism: Eupeodes luniger (assembly GCA_951509635.1). Lineage (NCBI taxonomy): Eukaryota > Metazoa > Arthropoda > Insecta > Diptera > Syrphidae > Eupeodes > Eupeodes luniger. The sequence continues at coordinate 229,803,311 of OX608073.1, read as the reverse complement.
CGGGTTTTCTGACCCAATCGTTTTTTCAATAGACGGAATTGTTGTTCTGCGTCGCTTAGGTTGAGTAGATCTATCTCCCTTACAGATAAATTTGATTGGTCATCGCCATTATATACATATGTATATAATTTGGAGAAGCGTAGTTTGCGGTACTTCGATGTTCCCCTGCTCGTCTTTACAGGCTTCGGTTCGTGGCTGGTACCTTTGGAAAGCTTTTTTACCTTTTGATAAAATTTACGAACGTCATTCCTGTTATGACATCCCTCTATCTCTTCTATCGCGAGCTTCTCATGCTCCCTATTTTTCCATCTAAGAAGTCGGTGCTCCTCTCGCCTCTTCTCAGGCCTTTCTGTGATGTGCCGTTTTGTATGCCTGTTGCTTAGCTGCGTGCGCTTGCCGGCATTAGTCGTCAAACCAGGAGTTTCGCTGGAACTTGGAACTTCAGATGGCTGCAAGACAATCTTGCCGCTGCTTTTCAATGCTTAATTCAGGCAGCATATGGCTCTTTATGAGGTTGTTAGAGACTCGATCGGAAAAGTATATGGCAGTATTTTGCGATTGTAACAATCTAACGTCGAATCTTCTCATAGCACTTCCTTGGTTTGGCTAGGATTGGGATAACCGCAACCGTACCTTGGCTACAACGAAGTAGTATTTTTAGCTTGCTTTTAGCCTCGATGTGGATTGTCGTGGTGCACTCGCTCACACTGTTAAAACTCAAGACTTTTTGCCTGAGTCTAATTCGAACAACAAATCCACACTCAAATAGTCGTTGCCTTTGTTCTCGATTGCACTCGCCGTAGTATACATCGCAGTCTTTTATTTTTCGTTTGTCGGGCCATCCCATCGCACTTCACGGATGGCGGTTATATCTGTCTTTGTATTCCGCTAACTGCTCGGCTGAACGTGGTCTATTAAGAGACCTAACATTCCACATACAGATCTGAAGTTCGTTGTACTTATTTCGTTTGCTTGGTTCGTCATCAGTAAATCCGTCCGTATCCGAAGCTTGTTGGTGCTTCGCACACTAATGTGACAAAAATACATGTTTTCAATTTGTTTAAATTCCTATTAAATTTTGTGGCTGCTCCGTATGAAATGTTCTAAGACTACATTTCGGAATAAAACCTTAAAATTATCTTGGCAAGTCTGCAAAAAAAAAAAAGAGACAGATAAGAAAGTTCAAACATTGACGCACCACCCTAATGTACATAGTCACATTCATTCGTACATACTTAAAAATTTTCAGCAAGGATACACCACTTGGTTACAGTGTATCTTTTTGGCATAAGTTTGGTGCTCTTCATCACTCTGATGCCGAATGATCGAGTGCTTCTGCCTGGTGTAGCTGAAGAGCCTGCTAGCGAATCCGGATTCTGAGTTACTCCTTACAAGTAAGGAGTACGAGTATACCATATATCTATACATATACATATGTAAATAAATATTCTTTTCTTGTTCCTTTTTTTGGTATCCTTTGCAAGGACTCTCAACAACCGCATTGACAATCCTATAACTAAATTAAGTGCTCCCTACATCCTTGAGCCCTCTGCCACTTGCCGAGTCGCCCGCCGCCGCCGCCGTCATCTTATCGTCGTTCGCTCTGCTGCCACAACTCCGTCATGATGATAAGTTTTTGCGCTTAATTGAAATATCTGGCCCAAGTTTGGAGAGGATAAACTTTTAAGGAACAACATTTAAATACATTAACCAAGGCTTACCATGCCTGGAGTGGGCAGTGTGGTATATCGTATATAGAGGCAAATGGATTGAAGCTCCTTTCTAACCGCACTTCTACACAAGTGTCCCGTCCCGTCTCTCTCTCTCCTCTTCTTGCATAAGAACAATTCCCATGCCCGATGGTAGTTCTTTTGTCGAACGAAACGTATGTATCTCTGACGTATGTATGTATGAGTGCGGTTGATGATGTATTTTTGTAAACGTGGCTGTACCGCTTATTCGGATCTTAGTGAAAACTTTGTCTTGAATGTTTTAATTTGCATTAATTAGATGAAACGATAAAACGTTTGATAAAGCATATTGGTCGTTCTTTGTTGTTTTTGGTCGTTATAGTTGCGATAAGCGAGAAAAGAGTGCGCGGGAATAACACACGACCAACGACGGACTCAAGACCGAACTATAGGAATTGCAGACTTAAGTATTTACCGTACAAATGCGGTTTTATGTTAAAACATAAAAAGTTTTATGTGTTTTGATAATTTAACTTTACGTAAAATATGTTCTACAAGGCCACAACATTACAAGAGTATATAACGGAAAAGGATGCTAAACTAGGCTCCAAAATAAATTTTTCAAATTGATGTTATCGCTTGTATAACGTCTGATAAAAGAAAGAGGAAGAATAACTTTTGGGAATTCTGATAGGGAGAAAAAAGGTGACGTAGATGATTTTTGGACTAAATCTATAACTGCCAAATAATATCTTTTTCTGAAGTAGTCATCATAAAATCAAATAAAATAAAAAACAGCAAATAATAGGGTCTAAGGTTCAAATAATTAATTCATGAAATGTTAGCATTGTATTCGAAATAGTAGTCAAACCTCAGTAGCGTCTCGAAACTCATCTTAATTCCCCCTTTTGGATTGTTGTGTGACACATTTAGAAAATGGTGAGAGTGAGTTGATGTAAGAAGTAGATTTCAAAATTGTTTTAGAATAATGTGTCACATGCGGTAATGTTGTACCAACAGAAATATTCCGGCATGAACAAATCCTCAATATTTTCAGAAAATCCATCTTTAAAGTCGCGTAGAACGAGAAATCACAAAAACAGGAAATTTTTCTTCCAAAATAGAACCGCGCAGCATCGTCTTATTTGAAATAAACCACGTTTACATTTATTCTCGGTTATAAAAATCATAGCAGTTGTAACTGTATAAAACAGTCGCATCTAATAGAGACAAGTTGAAGCCTCCGAGCCTCATAAGTAAAGATGATTCATAGAATAAAATCAATTTGATGCATCTCAACAACCGAATCAGTGAAGATACGACACGTTTCAGTTAACGCCTTGAGTTTGTGCGTTAACTGAACTTTAAAACCCTTAGGACCTCAGTCTTTATAAAAAAAAAACGGTATAATTTAGATTGAACACCTAATTTCCATATTCAAAAGAATCGACAAACCTAGGTTTTCTTCTACACGAACTGTGGCAGCAATATTCTTAGTTGGTCTTTGACGATGTATACGGTTTCGATTCTTCATATTACTCTCATTTTCAAGCGACTCAAATTTCTACACTAATTTTTATCAGTTGCCCACTTCTAGCCTAAAATTTGCTTCCCGTACAACCCAAAAGTAATTAAGTTTTGCAAAGTATATAAATGAAATAAATAATTTATGTAGGTGACTTACAACTCTCAACCATTTCTGTGTGCGAGTATTGTTGTCAGCGATGGAGGGGACGTACAGTTTTAAGCCGAATCCTAACGGATTACTTGAGAAAACAATTTCCATGACAAGAATTATTTTTGGAGGATTTGACAATTCCTCGCAAGAGGCAGTATCTACCCGTGAAAAAAAAAACTAGATGGCACAGGGTTTGAACCCAAGACCACTGGCATGACAATCCTACGCATCCCCAACGGGTAAGTTTTGCAAACATTGACTGCGAAATATTCATAATACAGGGTGTCTCGGAGCACATTTATGATTTTAAATACGATTATTTCAAAGAGTGGAGTGGTTTCATTGGATTCAGTGATCGTGCGGATTTCTCAGACACGATGTCGCACTGGTCAAGTGAGCATCGCGCGTTCCCCATCGATGCATTTTTCAAGAGTAACGATTCGGAACTGCGGAACTACGGAACGGAACTGCACTTCGAAAGTTTTGTTCACACTTTGGAATACAAGTGTGAATTTAATTCGTTCGTATATGTGCAGAGGTTCTGCGCAACTGCTTCGGGCTTCAAAGAAGTGATTTTGTTTTACGCAAACATTTGTGTGAGACGATGTTGGACCTTTTTCGCACTGTGAATCTCATTTTTTAGAGTGACGAGGCTCATTTTTATTTAAACGGGCAATTTAATAAACAAAACTGCTGTTACTGGCCTTCAAGAACCCATAACCGTCGACTGAAACACCAAAAGCCATTGCATTGCCCCAGTGCAACTGTTTGGTGCGCCTTATCCACGCATGGAATACATAAATGGACCATTTCTTTTTTCGAGAAAGTTCGAGACCAGGCGACAAATGTCAATAGTGTCAATTACCGAAGCATGATAACCGAGTTCTTTTTGCCGATCCTTCAAGCTCATCCATCGTTTTCATCGCACAAGTGGTTCCCAACAGGATGGTGTGACCAAACACACGGCTAGATATTCGATGAACTCGCTTCGGGAAGCTTTCCCTCAAAAACTTATCTCACATCCCGTGGCAACCAAAGGCTCCCGAGGTCCCCCGACTTAGCCCCAATAATTTTTGTATGGTGTAACCTCAAAGAAAGAATTAACAGCAATAATCTTCAAAAGTAAAAAATATATTTACATATGTATGTATATTATTTTTTCTAGACTTATATGTTTTCTAAAAAACTGTGTTATTTTGAGATTTTAGTGAAAAATTTGTCAAAAAAAGATCCGCAGTAGTCCGGCTTTTATTTAGGAAATTAATTATTTGTCAGAATAATTTAAAACAAAATTGTAAAAAAATTTAGCGAAATTCAAACAATGTTTTCCATTTTGTAAACTGAAGATATGTACATATGTATGTACATATGTGTTTACATACATAAATGAAAAGCGGAATTGAAGCAATTATGTGTAGATTTTCGCATATATAACAGATGGCGTTGTATATATTGACACTAACTTTTTGCAAAATATCAAACAAATATTACAGCAAATGTCTATTTCCGTATATGGAATGCAACTGGCTATTTCACAAGAGCATAAACCGTTAAAGAAACGGTAAAAAAAGGGTAACACAAGAAACTGTACGACGATGATATTATCACCAATCAATTTAAATGTGAGTGATGTGAGTCTGAAAACGAATATGAAAAGCGACGATTACTATCGTCAGCGAAACAATGTTTTGGATTAGAAGTTTGCTGACAGGCGATCATTAATAAAAATGAGAAATAGTGTTGGAGATAGATCAGAGCCCTAGGGTACACCAGGCCTTATTTTCAGACTTGATCCCATCCAATACTACTTGTATTGAACGATCCACAATGTAATTACTAATCCAATGAAGGAGAGATTCATGAAAACCGAAAGCACACATTTTCGATAAGAGAGTCTGATGTGAAACCCTATCAAATGCTTTTGAAATATCAAGTGCAATAATCTTACTTTCTCCAAAACGATGTAAAGATTTGCTTCACTGTTCAGTAAGATAAACCATGAGATCACCAGTGGACCCATTGCTAAGAACGTACCCGAAAATTTCTAAACTCATAAATTCTAAAGAACTCAAAAATTTTTAGGTTATCATTTGATCTATAAATGTAGGTAAATCAAAACATTCAAGCAATTTTTAGAAGCCCATAGGTTAGATAAGGTTGGTGGGCTAGACATTGATGCCGTAATCGTCGCACTTAGATCAATGCAGAACCATTGTGATAGCCTGAAGTTTTGAACTTTCCTAAAAGAAAGAGAAGGATATAGTTTTGTCGAATTTGGGCCAAAATTTCCTGGCTTGTCATAGGTTTCGAGGCTTTTCCATCTTTCATTGGTCTTTTGTAATATGCTGTTACCAATTACTTGTTTTAGTTCACAGGATATATGGTGTTGTTCGAGCCTATACAGGATTGATCCAGTACTGTACTTGTCCTCGTCAGCTCATTAGTTCTTTCGTTCCCAGCAGGCAGAGTCTAATGTTATGTTGTGAGCCGTTAGTTCTAGGCGACAGTAATTTACAAGCTTGTCATTGCCAATACCTTGGCTTGAAAGAATCTGCTTTGATAGAGAAGTCTGAATGAATTGGCAAAATTGAGTGTTTTAGAAAAAAAAACCTGAACCTACTCCAGAATTCGTTTTCGAGCCATGGGTATACATACATATGTATATGGATATTGTCGACTCACTTATGTGTGGAACATTGTTCACCCATTCGTTCCTATCAGGGAAGAAAGTGCTTAAATGTATATTGAACTTCAGACAGGGTGTCATGTACTTCCGTAGAATCTGTGCAGTGTGCATGTCCTATGTGGCTGGTTTTTTAGCAGCTGGTTTGGCTCAGTTTCTTGTACATATACATAGGTTCAGTGGTAAAAAATTGAGCATTGCTTCCATTCCTGCAGTGGGAGTGTTATTCATCGCTCCTGTTATTCCTATTCCATTCTCTGTAGCCTTGTGAGGATTTTTTGATGTTTAGCTTTTTCTGGCGATTGAAGTTTACATCAACAAATATGATTTCAGGATTCGTTCCCCAGTTTCTACTGAAGATTATTATTTATTTAGATTGATGTGATAATTTGAGTGGGATTCCAGTTTCTTTTTATTTGTATATAGATTACTAGAAGCCCATGATTCATTACTTAAGCATATTGGCTTCATTTTTAAAACAACGAAATTTTGGTATTCTTTGTTCTATATCCACAATTTAAAAATCAAGACTAATTATTCAAATATTTACAGTACGTATTCAGTTGATGTACGAAAAGAACACAACAATAAAATAAAAGTAAACACGATCTCATTTGCAAAATTTTATTTTGTAAATATTTCTGAACGTTATCATTCCAATTAAACAAACTAGGTTCACTGATATCGCTAAAGATAAAGTCTTTCTTAAAAAAACAAAAAAAAAGATAATAATTTATCTCATAGCTTTTACTTTTGTATCTCTTTTCTGGCAGTTTTAATTCGCTTGTCTTCACGATGAACAGTATAACTATCTTTGCTGTTTTATTATTATTTTATCAAGTTAAATATCATTTTGATGATTTTTTAAACAACAAGCTAATTAATTAATCAAATTTCAGATTGAGATTATAACACCTCAGCAAAATGTACCAGCAATAATTGACATTGGTCAAGCTGAAGACAACCCCAATGAAACCGTTAATGATGTTCTAAAATTTGGCACTAATGTTATAAATACATTAGCTGAGAAAGTCAACACCCTGCCTCCAAACATGAAGACAGCTGGACAAAATATCCTAGTCGATGCTCGAGAGGGATTACAGTCCTGTGAGAGTGCATTCATGCGAAATGGAACTGCTTGGGAGTACAAAGTGTGTTGCAGTGATTACCTGAAGAACGGAATGATGGCTTTCGGAAAATTGTCTGCAGAAAGTTATCGATCCGCAGCTGAAAAACAATTCTCTCATTCAACTACATTTTATATAATTTCCTGTTTTCTTGTGTTTGTAAATATTGTTTAAAGTAAATACTTTGCGAATTGTCTTTTGCTAAAAACTTAACGATGCATCGTGAATTGTGTATATTTGAAACGTGCAATCCTTCAGATAGTTCTGACTTTTTATTTGCCTTGGAATTACTAATATTAACTTGAAGGAATGCAAAAACAAAATCTGACAACTGGTATTTTGATGCAATGAAGTGTACCTATGCCATTTCAAATGTCCTTAGGGATTGTTAAAAAGAAAATGCATTAGCTGTACAAAGCACTCAACTCTGGGGGATATCGATCCAAGATCCAAGTTTCTTTTCTGTCCAAATCCAAATATGCATCTATACTTGTACCCAACCCGGACGACCGACCCTCACTCTTCTCTCATTCCCACTCAACTCCTTGAAGAAAACTAATAATGTTCTACATTCAGCTGGGAGCAAATATAAATAACAAGAAATAAAAATAAATTTCTCCGAGACATTTATTTGATATAAACGTCCGCCCATCTCGTTCCCGCCCCCACACACACAATCTGTCATTTCTTATTTTTGTTAGTTGCTTTTATTTTTTTTGAAGTTTCTCAATAAAAATAGAATTAAATTTTATATTCAAATTTTGATTTTGATACGTAACATAAAATATTTTCTGTTTTCCGATTTGGACAAAAATGCAATGAACCATAATGGAACAACCCTCGCAATTATATTTATTTATCTCATTCTCATGACAACGCTACCATCGTTATTCATCAGGAATGGAGGAAGCTGCCAGTTTTTGGTTTATGCGACTTCAGAGCCCGATAGAAGAAAAGCCAAAGACATCAATTTATATTCAAGATTCAAGGAACAATTGAATGCAACCTCGAATTTAGCAGAAATTGAATACGAAACTCGAACCTCGGATGCACTAAATTCAATTTACAATCTGGCAGGAGATATACTTAGCCAACAGCTTAAGCATCATCATCAGGCAGAACGAACATCAGAATCTGAATCTCAAAATGGCAATTATGCTGAAAGATTGTTGTTTGGGGAGATCGACGACGAGGGTGATGTTCCCTCTCCAGCTGTTGCATCTTCAAACACCAACTCTTACACTGCTTCCAACGACGCCACTGCTGGCGCAGGAAGAAACACTCGGGCTGGCTCCACCGCCGCCGCCAACAACGATAATGGAAATGTAATTCTTGCCGAAAAAAATCTTCAATTGATAAATAGCCCGGTGATTGTGTCGAATGCGAACCAATCGAACCATCGACAAGCTCGTAAAATGCAAAAGGCAAGCCGCATACTTCAGCATCACATCAGCCCTCTCCGACCAAGTCGCCGTCTTCGTTATCCTCATCGTCATCGTCTGAAAAAAATCTATCCTCGAGCAAACATTGGAAAAAGGCAAAGTTCAAGGCCATCATCGATGGCCCTCGCACCGGATGCAGGACTGAGAAAACTATCGACATCACAATATCCTAAAAGGGGAGCATATGCCATATTAAAACAACAACAAGCAGTGAAAAACATCGATGATTTTTCGAGTACGAGTTTGAGTTTGAATTCGAGCAATAGGAGCAATCTCCTTCTCGATGCTGGTTCTGGCCATAAGATGAATGGTTTGGCTATGAAAAGCACTGCTCCTGAGAATAGATGTGGTGATGGTGATGGTGATGATGGTGGTGGTAAAATAGGTGACGATGACAGCACGAAACCATTCGGACGCTCAAGCGTAAAGTGGCGAAAGAAATTGCAAATTGATGGCAACAAAAATAATTTCAGAAAAACTAGGTCCTGGCCAATTTTTCCTTTTGCAAAAGACCAATCAAATGGATTAATTCAATCTAGTGATGGAGATGGCAATGGCGATGAGGATGGAGATGGAGATGGCGATGACAATGGAGATGTGGACAAAGAGGAAAAAGAAAATGAAGATGAAATCAGGCAGCAACAAATAAGTTTGGGAAATATTTATTCCTTATGTGGAAATGCTGAAGCTGATGCTGATAATGGAAAACATATTCACATACGAAATACTGATTCATTTCCTGAAGTTTTTGCGCGTCCATTAGTTGAATCAAGTTCTGCACCAATTATTTTAACTGGAACTGGAACTGGAGCTGGAAATGAATTAAATGAAGCAATCAAAAATGCTAATAGTTTGTTGACGTCGTCATCGGCGGTTTCGTCGGCGGCGGCATCGTCGTCTTCGGTACAGGATGTTGGAAGATATCCGAATACACCTTTTGTAAAGATGGGTAAGTATACGCATTTTGTAACTTTGAATATTGTAGAATTTTCCATGACAGGCTTGAATTTTGAATTTTGATGCTTTATCCATCAAGTTAAGAGCAACCAATTTTTGCAATAGGATCATTCAATTTTTGATTACGAAAGTAAAGATGAATAAAACTCCGAGATGAAGTAGGACACACTTAGACCAGTTTAATGGCCCATTGAGATACCACATGAATCTTGAGGCTTTCTTCTTAGCTCAATATAACCAGTTTGAGTCCTTTACGAAACGTGAGAGACTGATTATGTTAATATGATTGAGATCGTTTAGATCGTTATCGAAGAATTCAGCTTCTGCAAAAGTCATTTGAGAATAAGCCTATCCGCGTGGCGTGCTTTCCTATTAGACAGTGCGCGGAAATGACACTGATTATCGAGCTTATATGCGATCTGCTTAGAGATATCAAGCACCGTGATCACGTTAAATCTAGTAGGCCAGATGTTTTTTGTGACCTGACACTTGTTGATGTTATTCCATCTGATTTTTGCCTTCTTCATAGTGGGCAGGTTCAGCCGACATAAGGGACTTGAAAGTAAGGCAAGTTTCTTGCATCTGATTGGCCAGCTGCCAAAAAATTGCCTTCCAATTAAGGCAACTTTATTGGAAAGTTGACTGGAAAGTAAGGCAAGAAAAATCTCCCTTACTATCAAGTCAAGTCAACTTATGTCAAAATGACAATTGATCATGTTTTTTAATTCAACTAAAAGCTGAACTTTATTACTCAATGATGTATTTATTTTCTGCACAACTTCATTTAATGCTTTCTGTAAAAAGGTTCCTTGTAAATTTGGAAAAGAAATAAGTAATATTTCTTTAAAATACAAAATACAAATCATGATGGACTTGTAGCTTGCCTGAGGAGGGTTTTGTAGAAAATAATGATTTTGGTAATTTTTGTACTATGAACTTGAAGTAGAGATTTGTGAAGTAAAGTTCTGAATTTTAATTTCATGACACTTGAAAAACTAACTAGTTGCCTTGGTCAAAATTTACGTTCAAAGAATGAAGTTGACTGCAAATGAAGTCCCTTATGTTGTCTGAACCTGCCCAGTGTCTTTTTCCATTAGCAATAGTTTACATGTAGCGATTGGTATGCCAGCAATAGCTAAACTTGGTAGAATGGGTTGTACTGTACCATTTCTGGCGAGTTCTTCTGCCTTACAATTTTTTGGAATGTCTCTTTGGCCCGCACCCAACAAAGGTGAAGCCTGACAATACGGCCTTCGCAGCAATAGGTCCACTGGTGATCTCATGGTTCATCTCACCGAACAGGAACAACTTTTTACATCGTTTTGGAGAAACTAGGATTATTAACTTCCCATAGGAAGTTATTGCAATCGGCCGATTTGTTGAATTAAAAATTTTGACATTTCTCGACGCTTCAAGGTCCCTAGAGTCGAAATAAAAGATTTTTAGTGAGATATCTGTGCGTGCGTGTGTACGTACATACGTTCGTACGTCTGTACGTTCGCGACGTTTTTTTCGTCGTCCATAGCTCAAAAACCAGTAAAGATATCGACTTCAAATACATTTCGTTATACAGATAATAATGCAGAAAGATACAGAAAGGGCTCTCAAGAAAATTGAGTGGGTGGTTTCTTTACCATATAGCAATTTGAAAAAAATGTGAAAATTTTGATTATCCCTAAATATCTCACGAACCAATAACGCTAGAGACTTGAATTAAATTTGATATTATATATTGTATCGTGATACCAAACAAATATATTTTTGGAAAAAAATTCAATTAACGGTTTTTCTTATAAATCAAAAAAACTGAAAAAAATATTTGTCACCTCGAAAATTTTACGAACAAAAAATGATTTGATCTCCAAAACAATTTTGTGCAACGAAGAATAACGTTTTTAACATCTGGTAAAATTTTGAGAAAAATCGAATAAACAATTTTTTTACAAAAAATAAAAACTTAAAGAAAAAAATTATTAAAAGTTGGTAAAAATTGATTTTCGACTCAAATATCTTTTCAAAAATTTAAAATATTGGCTTCAAACTAATTTTATCTCATTGAAAATATTGTTTTCGTCATTCAGTAATTTTTTTTTATAAAAATCCAACAGTCCGTTTTTTTCATAAAAAAATAAAATCTACAAACACAAAGTACATTTAAAAATTTTTAAGAATAATTCAACTGACAAGTTTTTTAACAAAACACGAAAACCTACAAATTTTTTAGCAAGACAAATCGACAGACGGGATGGGAAGTTATCAGTGTGGGTCGCATCCCAGCCTCTTTTTGCACTTATTATTTTAAAAGCATTTGGTAAAGTTTGGCATCGGGCTCTCTAATCGAAAATGCTTGCTTTCGGTTTTCATGAAACCCTCCTTCATTGGATTAGTAATTACCTTTTCGATCGTTCAATGCAAGTATTATTGGACGGATTAAAGTTTGAAAACCACAAAAAAATACTGGTGTGCCCCACGGTTCTGTTCTATCTCCAACACTCTTTCTCATTTTTATTAATGATCTCCTCTCTGCAACTTCTAATCCAATACATTGTTTCGCTGACGATAGTAATCGTCGCTTTTTATATTCGTTTTCAGATTCATAATAAGTGTAGTTATATCCCCTTAAGGGGGTCATCCCATGTGACGGCCTGTATTTTAAGGAATTTTTAGGATTTTTGTTTTACTACCAGTAAATAGATACAACTTTATTAAGTTTACTATCATTTATTAACATAGTTCGACTGTATAAATATAAAATTTGAATTAAAAATATTGTAAGGAACACGAGTTACACCGGTGTGAACAACTCCACCTCGCAAAAATGGGCTCGCACTTCCTCCACGATTCCGGCTGATTGGCTTATCGAAAACAAAAAAAGTAAACGGCGTTTTAATTTGTGAGCCTAAATGCATGGAATGAACTATCATCGAATGAATATACCAAAAATTGGACTTTTGGGAGACATTTGAAAAAAAAAGTCGTGAATTTTGCGTTTTTTTTTTGTTTTTTGCTATAGAAAAATCGAAATATTTGGAATTTTTGCTTGTCGATAGTTCATTCCATGCGTTTTCATGTGCTGAATCCAACCCATCAAATTTCAAGTCATTCGGTCAAGCCGTTTTTGAGATACGATGGAGGAAAGTTTGAAAAACACAGTTTTGAGAAAAACTCGTTTAAAGTTTCAAGTCCTCTTAACTATGAAAATATCAACTTGCCTTTCAATTGGCGATGCCTGGTCCATAGAGTATTCCTTCCTCTTCTTCTTGAAACTCTTTCAAAGCAGATTGTTCAGCTCTTGAATCAATTCCGGCTTGTTTAACGGCATCACTTACGCGCCGCTCAGAACGTTAGATTCGCTTTTCATCACGTTTCTCAACATAAGTATGGGCTTCGCGGCCTATAGGGCATCCCATAACCGACATTACTTTCAAATAACCTTCAAAACCTTCATTAAAGATGATAAGTAGGATCCCTTTGTAAGTTTTACTGTCACCATCGCCGATGTATGTAAGATTCTTTACACTTCAGAATTTTCAGAAAGTAGTTAGCTTATAGCAAGCTTCAAACTACGATCAGAGGCTCATCATAAGTGCATGTGTTAGTTGTTAGTAAGATAATAATACAATTAAAGCCTAATACACGCACAAAATACAAAACATAATTAACATTTAACATGAATTATTACAGAACAACAAAAAATAAAATAAAGACGTTTATGATAGTGGAGCACTGGTTCTAAACATGGACCTGCTGTATCTTTAAAACGACTTCGAATTTTGAAAAATCCCTTTACTACCGTATTCTAGACATATTAAACTATCAATTTATGAATGAATGAATCGATTTTTTGAACTCATCACATGGGATGACCCCCTTAAGTGTTTGCTTATTATAATAAAAGAGATGAAATGTCAAACGTAATAGTGTCTTAGCGTCATAAGGTTAGCCAACATTGCCTTGTTTAAACCTTAATAGTAAAAAACCCAGTTTCTAGTTAAAGGGCCAATAAGTAACCTCGATATTTGAATAACAAATTAACTGAAGGTGTATTGGTAAGCTTTTGACCATTCATAGCACCTAAGTTCAAAGCAAATGAATTCACGAAATGTTCCCAGAAATTATATTTTGTTGTTTGCAAATTTTTTTATAATTATGTACAAGGACATATCCTAGCCTTTGTGGATAAATAGGGAGTATCAGATGGCACGTTTTTTCCTTTACAAAAATATTCCACCATAATAAAACAAACCATAAACCCATGTATATACAATAACAATAATTAATTCAATAATTCCCAGAATGTAAGCGTTGCATTTCAATCTCCTTTCATCCATTAGTATAGCATAAATCTATATAAACTTATTCCTATACAAAAATATCTCTTTTATTATAAAAATACAAAACGAAACAGCATGAAAAATAGGAAGCAGTATTTGTCTACCCCCCCCCCACCAAAATTCAATAAATAAAAAATATATTTAATGCCTTTCTTTTTTGTCGTTGATGGTTGGATTATTATTAGTTTATCATAAGAAGTCCAACCAGTGCAGGCTTCCTCATACTTGTCTCGTACAAAACACACCCAACACCCCACAAAAAAGAATGAACGAACAAACCGCCTCAAGGCCTCAAGGCCCCAAACCAACAGAGAAATCCAGTAAAACCAGAGGGATTTTTGTATCCCAAAAAAATCCTATCATTGAATTAAATTTACTTCAGGATATCGTCAATTTATGTTGCCGCTCGCCTCAAGGCCTTGTCTTTCTTCTTCGGCAGGAAATAATTTCCTTTCGAGGAGCTGTGTGTATAGATATGTATGTGTATTTTTGGTGTATAGATGCGGATGGGAAAAAGAAAATATTTTTCTACTGGCATTCAGGCTTTGGCACAAAGCCATAAAGCAATCGAAGCATTCAGACGTAAATTATTGGAATTTCATTTCATTCATCATGTCAGGATATACACCCAGAAGAAGAAAAGAGGACCAAGATTTACTAAGAAAAATAAAATACAAAATACACTTGAACTTGAATTAAGGGTGCGGGGGGATGGTGTGAACGTGAAGTTTGAGGTTAGAGGTGAGATTGAGGGGAAGAAGATTAATTCTTCTCTTTCTTCCCTATTTTTTTTTTGAGTTATTTATTTACAAGGAATTTAGCAGGATATCCCCTCACCGGGGTGTGTGTATTATATCACTATTTTTCCAACCATCACCTTGTGTCTCCAGTCTCCCACACACAAGGTGATGAGATCCCAATCACAGCTCCCTCCCAATCCTAAATGGATTGCTTGACATATCCTTGTTTTGCTGATGTTTTTATAGTTGTTGTTGTGTTTTCTTACTCAATGTGATGAGTGCAGCAACAACAAAATATAATCCTCTTTAGGTTGCTTGATGTAAGTTGGTAGAGTGCCAAAAAAGGACAATAAAAATGTCGGGCGTTACCCTGTTTCATTACGAGAGCATGTTTTTTTTAATGCTCTTCAATTTATAAAATTACTTTCTATTCGTATCAACGAAAAACAAAAACAACAAACAATCAAATGGCAAAACTGTTCATTATTTGTTTCAACAAATATATACATAAAAGGCATTTCTTCTTGCAGACGACTCTAAACAACGCCGTTTTGAAAAGCAAACACAGGCACTGGATGAAGCTAGTTTAAATGCTCCAAATACAGGAGTGCAAAACTATTCAAATGGAAGCGATACAAGTACAACGAACTTAACCAATGTTATGGAAAAGGTTTTGGACGAACTTGAAACTCTTAAAGAATGTAAGAAGACAGATGGAACACAACCAGAGGGTAGGTTGGTTCAATGATACATTTTGTCATGTTGAGTGGTTCACTAGCTTCACATATCATAGATTTATCTTCGAAAATGTATTTTTAATATTTCAGTTTAAAAATCATTTTGGAATACCTCGTGGCACTTTTGTAATTTCTTTTGTGGCGCGCGCAGTGATGTATAAGAACAGCTAAAATACATAATTTCCGAAAATACGTAAAACGAAATAATTCCCAAGAGCTTTTAATTCTTTTAATTATTGGCAACACAAATTATCTGCAAAGATAAATCATTAACTTCAAAAATTCGTTTGTTTCCAACATTTATAGAGCAGCGCGAATTCTCCATGGTCATCCTGTACAAATTTACGAGTTGGACAGGGATGCCAAAATTAGACATGTCTCTATCCAGCTTGTCCCGTCCCTGTAGATGCTGTCATATGCGGTCTTGAAATCGATGAAGAGATGGTGGGTGTCGATGTGATGTTCTTGTGTTTTTTCCAGGATCTGCCGTTATGTGAATATTTAATCGACTCTGAACTTTCCTGGTCTAAGGTCACCCTGATAAGGACCTATCAGGTTGTTGACGATGGGCTATGGACGGCAAAGAAGATTTTGTAAGCGAATTTAAGTAGACTAATGCCTCTATAGTTGGTGCAGTTTAGAGGGTCTCCTTTTTTCAGTATCAGGCAAACAATAGTGAAGTTCTATTCATGGGGCATGCTTTCTTCTGACCATATCTTACAGATAAGTTGGTGCATACTCCCAACTAAATTATATCTACCTGGTTTGAAGAACCTGGCATTCAAACTTCAGCTTAGATATGACAATCTTTACTTCGTCTTAGTCGGAAATGCGGAATTGTTGACTTTCGTCGTCTATATTGAATGGATTATCTTGCCTGACAGTGGAATTCGGTTCGTCGTCACTGTTATACAGTCCGCAGAAGTGGTCATTCCATATTCTCAGCATTGACTGTGGTTCCACTGATAGGTTCTTAGGATTTGTAGAACGCGACGGTGGTCCAAGAAAAGTTTCACCTTTTCTGATCTGGCTATAACTTATAAAGTCTTCATTCGTCCAAAAGACCAAAACTTGAATACAATTCACATATTTGGGCAGGGACTTCTAAACAAGATTAAGTCTTTTGGTTAGAATACAAAAAAGAGTGTTAAAAATGATAGGCGACACTGCGACAGAATTTTAATCAAAACATTTACATCACTCCAATACCGCCGCAATGTTTTATGCTTTTCGTTCTTTTACCGATACTTTTACAAACAATTTTCTTTCAAATACCCTTCTCAAACAAGTCAGCTGTAATACTTGTAGATCCAGGAATGCTCATCAATTTACCCTTGAGTGCAGTGCAAAGTAAAGAGGATCTTTTCTAACGGCAGATATAGCATTTGGAATGCTTTATCAAACTTGGTTTTTCTGTCCCATTTTGATATTCAAAACTTCTTCTCTTAAATCCTTCACTATTTTCCTTAAGCTCGAACTGCGTTTAAATGTAAATATTTTAAGGGTATTTAGAAACTCTTGGGGTAGTTTTTCAACAGATCTAAACTACAGTCTAGTTTGAGGTCTGGAATGCTAAAAAGCTGGAATAAAATTCGAACGATAAATGAATTCAGAGCTGTTCATTCTCTAATTTATGTTGCTCTTATCCCAGCTTAATACAAAAATCAATCCTTAAACAAAAAACACCTAAAGTTAAGGCTCGTTAGTAATTAAAACTCAAGATTCATTTCTCCAGCCCCCAGTTCCAAAGCCTGTGGTTGCTTCACGTCAAATTGTGACATACATACGTCATCTCAAATATCAAAAAGTTTATATGAGGTATTGAAGAGTGTTTTTTTAGGACCCGGTATTTATTGCAAGCCAACAATTTAGCCTTAAAAATTAAGTGCAATATCACCTCCAATTTTTTTTGAGCACTGGTGTAATTGTACGAGAATTTATAGAGGTGCCTAGGTAGACAAAGTCTTTAACTACCTCAAAGTTATGTATAGCTATCCTCGGTGTACGTTTTATCCAAGGCGTCGTTGTTCAATGTCCTTTGTAGATGGCAGCATATACTTGGTCTTGCCCTCATTACCAATAAACCCATCTTCTCTACTTCCGTCGCAATGCTCAAAAACGCACCACTGACATCACGATTTGATCTTCCAATTATGTCAATATCATCGGGCGGCGCGGCGTATCCAAGCAATTGGATGGACCTTTGGATGATAGTGCCTCTAGTGTTGACGGTTGAGCTTTGCACAATTCGTTCCAGAACGATGTTGAAGACCTTTTTTGACATCAAATTTATCGGTGAGATCTTTTCCGACCTTGATAGAACTATGCTGAAATTCCATTCTCGGGCATGTTTTCTTCTGACCATATTTAACACATAAGTTGGTACACACTCCCTTTCAAGTCATCTCCTGCTGATTTGAATAATTTGGCAGCGATGCCGTCAGCTCCAGCAACTTTATTGGACTACAGTTTCGATATAGCTTTCTTCAATACGTCGAGGTCGGGTAGGCGAAATTGTTGTTCTGCGTGGCTGAAATTAAATGGGGCTATCTTCCTTACAGCGGAATTCGATTCCTCATCGCCGTTACATAATTTGTAGAAGTGGTCTTTCCATATTCTCAACAAAAACAGCGGTTCTACTAGAATGTTCCGCTGATCGTCTTTAGAGGCTTCTGTTCGTGGCTGGGTGTATTTTTTTTTAACCCTTTTGTAAAATTTACGAACCTCATTCCTGTGGCATCCCTCTATCTCCTCGATCGCGCGCTTCTCATGCTCCTTTTTTCCGCCTAAGAAGCCGGTGTTCCTCTTTCTTCTGCTCGTAGATCTCGCGAGCAGCTATGGTTTTCCTGTGCAGCGCCGCGCCGCGCCGCCGTTGCAGAAGATTTCTATGTTTTCACCAGTTATTAAAACGTATCAAGGACAACGTAAGCATTTGTAAGCACAAACACTAAGCAAGGCACTTATTATAAAGGAACTCACTGCCACAAACCCTTTGAATGTTTTAAAAAGTTCGGTAGTATTTTTTTTTTCTATTTATTGAAGACTGCATTTTATGTTTTATAAGCGAACCTATTTTTCCAGGATTTCGAGATCTGATATCGCCATTAAGATCTCTCGATCCATGAAACAATAATTGAGTTTTCCTCGTGATATGCCAAGGTGATTTTCTGCGCGCTTTCAGATCCGATCTAAGCTTGAGAGTAAAGCATACATATATATATATAAATATAGTAAATTTAATAGAGCAAAGTTAAATAAACATTTTACAATTATTTGAGTAATCCAATTTTTTCCCATTATAAAAAAATCATATCACAAGTTTTTTCAGAAATGTTAATTCTAAAATTCTAATCAAATAGAATGGTTTTGGTAACAATTTAATTTGAAGATTTATGTATACATACATACTTAAGATTAAATCCAAAAAATTGATTTTATGCTATTTATACCATCATCGATTAAACAGAGATGAGGAAATAATCAAATTAATGGTGGCAAATATAAAAATAATGAGGCGATATGCGGGTCATTCATACATCAATAGATGACAGTGATGAAGGTACTAAACTTTCAGATATAACAAAGCCCACACATGTTAAGTTATGCAATTTAAATAGGTTTTAGAACTATAAGACAAGTAAACATTTACCTACATCTGTTGTCTTACAAAGAAGCATGATTTATTGTCATCAATTACGCTTATCTTTGATGATAAAAACACAAAATAAAGATTTTTGAAAAATCAACAAATAAATCTTTTATTCATTTTTTAAATTAAAAAAACATCAAGTTTTTGAGTATAGGTGTTAGCGAAATAGAAGTTTACAACCATTTTGGGAAAAATCTCATCTTTTTGATTTTGTTTGTTTTAAAAAATGTATTAATGTATTTTCCGTAATTTAGTCATTCCTAAAGTTCTAAGGTTCCATACACTTTCATAGATATTTTTCTGTTGTTCTAACTTTGAAATTTAGAGAACAAAAAGTGTATACACCCAGGTGTAAGTTTTTTACTTTATAATAAATAAATAAATTAGGTGGCGCAACAGTCCGTAGAGAACCAGGGCTTAGTGACTTACAACTCTCAACCATTCCTGAGTGCGAGTATTGTTGTCAGGGATGGAGGGGACCTACAGTTTTATGCCGAATCCGAACGGCTAATTTGAGAAAGCACTTTTTCATGACAAGCATTACTCTTGGAGAATTTGTCAATTCCTCGCAAGAGGCAGTACCCGTTTTTTTTTTAAATTAAGGTGGCATAGGCAGGGATCGAACCCAAGACCTCTCGCATGACAGTCCAACGCACTAACCATCATGCCACGGGTACTAAGTTTTTTTTTTTTTTTTTACTTTATCCTCGTTTAAAAAGAATACAATCTTCTACTATAAATTAACCGTAAGTAAGTATTCGCAAAGGTTATTGTTATTTCTTCAAAAATAGATTTTTTAAGTTTGTCGTTACAAACTTTCATCATCTTTCTTTAATCGTCTATTGCCCTCAATTTGACTTAACATCTGTTTAACGACAAGTCGATACATTTATAGAGAATTAATAAATGTTTAAATACATACAATATATTTAATTATGTTTGTATATTGTATGTAGTCTTTTCAACAAATAAAGTCAAAACACTTCTTCTTGTAGTAGCAAAAGGTTATTGTAGCCATCTGTTTCAAATTATGTTGTCAACAAAAATTTAAATTCTTTACATTGACACTTTGTAACATTTCAAAATTGTTTTTCTTACAAAAATACGAGAATATATCAATTTTTATCTGTTTACATTTTCCTAATGTTCCATCATCATCTGCACAAAATACACAAGACGAAGTTGAAAAAACATTGTTCATAACAATAATAATATAAAAATAATGTAGCAGTATTTTCAATTTCATATTATTTCAAGGTTCACCTTGTGATGTTGTCGGTTCATGGAACTCTGAAACAATAGGTCTACAATTTCATATATCAATAGCAAATCCATCATCGCGAACATTTGCAGAAGGAAAAACAATTGACATTGAACTAACAGAAAGGGTTCCCCCAAGGCGACGACATCAGGATTTAATGGACTGCGATTGGTTTATTACAGGAAATACTGTGAAACAAGTTGGAGGACCATTTTATATGACAGCTCAGAAGGCTGATAGATTTATTGTAGCGACATTTGCTGGTAAGTGATTATTTTTTTTTCTTTTTTTAATTGATGATTAATGTTATTATAATATTAAACTAAATAAAGGTAAAAGGTTTCATATTTAGAACCAACAATCCAATTGAAGATAAAGTAAAATGATACAAGACTTGAGACATATCCATATCCATATCCATATCCATATCCATATCCATATCCATATCCATATCCATATCCATATCCATATCCATATCCATATCCATATCCATATCCATATCCATATCCATATCCATATCCATATCCATATCCATATCCATATCCATATCCATATCCATATCCATATCCATATCCATATCCATATCCATATCCATATCCATATCCATATCCATATCCATATCCATATCCATATCCATATCCATATCCATATCCATATCCATATCCATATCCATATCCATATCCATATCCATATCCATATCCATATCCATATCCATATCCATATCCATATCCATATCCATATCCATATCCATATCCATATCCATATCCATATCCATATCCATATCCATATCCATATCCATATCCATATCCATATCCATATCCATATCCATATCCATATCCATATCCATATCCATATCCATATCCATATCCATATCCATATCCATATCCATATCCATATCCATATCCATATCCATATCCATATCCATATCCATATCCATATCCATATCCATATCCATATCCATATCCATATCCATATCCATATCCATATCCATATCCATATCCATATCCATATCCATATCCATATCCATATCCATATCCATATCCATATCCATATCCATATCCATATCCATATACATATACATATACATATCCATATCCATATCCATATCCATATCCATATCCATATCCATATCCATATCCATATCCATATCCATATCCATATCCATATCCATATCCATATCCATATCCATATCCATATCCATATCCATATCCATATCCATATCCATATCCATATCCATATCCATATCCATATCCATATCCATATCCATATCCATATCCATATCCATATCCATATCCATATCCATATCCATATCCATATCCATATCCATATCCATATCCATATCCATATCCATATCCATATCCATATCCATATCCATATCCATATCCATATCCATATCCATATCCATATCCATATCCATATCCATATCCATATCCATATCCATATCCATATCCATATCCATATCCATATCCATATCCATATCCATATCCATATCCATATCCATATCCATATCCATATCCATATCCATATCCATATCCATATCCATATCCATATCCATATCCATATCCATATCCATATCCATATCCATATCCATATCCATATCCATATCCATATCCATATCCATATCCATTGGCTACTGTATCTGGTAGTACCCGTGGAATGATGGTTAATGCGTTGGACTGTCATGCCAGAGTTCTTGGGTTCTACCCCTGCCTATGCCATATAAAGTTTTTTTCACGGGTAATGCCCCTTGCGAGGAATTGACAAATTCTCCAGGATAATTCTTGTCATGAAAAGTGCTTTCTCAAATTAGCCAATCGGATTCGGCTTAAGACTGTAGGTCCCCTCCATCCCTGAAAACAGTACTCGCACACAGAAATGGTTGTGAGTTGTAAGTCAGTAGGCAATAGTTCTCAACGGACTGTTGCGCCACCTAATTTATTTTTATTTTTTACTGTATCTGGTCCATTATACAGGGTCATTCATTTCATGGTTTCATAGTTGCTAACACTGGCATTTGACACCTGCTAAACTTAGATGACATTTCAAGTGTTATAATGCTAGTTGAATGTTTACCGCAGTACGCGATGGATTATAATCATCATAATCCACTGCGCAAGCTATCGCTTAAACTGTGAAGGAATTTGAAGAGGTTGGAAGTGTGACTGATGTTGTAAGGCCTGTGCGTCATTGCAATGCACACGCAATCGCTCAGATCAATATGATCGAATGATAACTGTCGATTAAAATTCATTATGTCGTTTCAACAAGACGGGGCAACAAGCCACGCAACACGAAAAATTATGGCCTTCCTGCCAATTAACCAAGTTCTCATTTGAATGATATTATTTTACAGCCTTGAAAGTTTAACTTTCGAATTGTCAATCACGGTCTCTAAAATATTTTGACATTTTCTAATTTAATTTATTTTTTCTATAACTTCAGGGCTTTGTAAAACTTGTGGTGGTATACCAACAATTTTTGGTTCTTGGACTTTTGTCTATCCAGCCAAAGACTGTCAAGATATTTCACTAGCCGTTGAAAACAAACGTGATATCCTGCGCCGGGACACTTTAGAAGCTAAACGAAAACATCGTCGAGATCGATTCAGATCAAAGGATAAAGGAAAATGTTCACATGGTTTATTTTGAATGCTATTTTTTATTATTTATTATTTTAATGTATTTTTATGATAATTTATAAAGATTGAACACGAATAATTATATTTAAAGCTCATTTTGTCAGCAATTAAAATATACATTTTATTTGCAATTCATATTCTTACTGCGCAGGAGCAGCAGCAGGAGCACTTGTAGCGAGTCTTGCGTCAGCTTCAGCTTGAATTTGTTGTATTTGCAGGAGGCTTGTTTTTAAATTATTTATGACACAAACTTTATTTTGCCAAACAATTAAGCCTTCACAGGTGGTACAGGCCTTGGTAGAATTATCAACGACCGCATCCAATCTTATCTTGAGGTCCGCTGGGAGATCCGGCGTATCGACTTTAGCGGCTTCCGTTGCGAGTATACTCGAGTGGATTGGGCAAAATGAAGGTGGACCAACTGGACCAACACCGAGTGTCTGAGCCTTCATGATGAAACAAAACAAAAGAACAAACTTTAAATTTTCTACAAAATAATGAACAAAAGCAATACTTACATTTTGGATTAAACAAATTGTGGCAATCAACACTGCAAAGCTAATTAATTGAAATTTCATACTGAGTTTGAGTTTTGTTCTATAAGACCTTTTGATTAATTCTTCTGAAGTTCGATTGAGTTCAGGTGAGTACTTGTTTCGTCGTTTAATTGATTATAATCTTGCAGAGAGTGTATCTTTTATAGCAGAATTTGTATCTTTGTTGATTCCATGCAAGTTTATAGATATTCTAACAAATATTTATTTTGGAAAACTAGAATATGAAAACACATTTGATTATGCAGCTTTAGATAAGGAATAGGTGATATCAAATTGCACTTCGGGGGCTCTACGAGTTCAAATGCGTCATAAGTAAATTTGAAGATAAAAGAAAACAGAGATGAATGTGAATCTGTAAACAGGATGCAACAAATATTTAGCAAGACATTTATAATACATAGATATCGTATAGTATCTAAGGGATTACTGCATCAGGGGCATAAAGTGGAAAGGTTCGGTCTTGTTTTGTATTTAGCTATTGTTTGTTTTTCATCATTAATGAATATTCAAAATCATATTTTAATAAACTTTCTTATTTGGTTATAAATATTCGACGTATGAAACTCATGAACATGTTTTTCGAAACTGTAATTAAAGACAGAAATATAAAAATCTGGGGTGGAATCGGCTAAGGTGATTATTGATTGTTTACAGTCAAAATAATAGAATTTGATCTGTATAAGGTGATAGTCAAATTGATACCTAAAAAGCTGTCACTAGAAAAATTTGATAGTCATTTTCCTACAAATATGTCGTTTCTGAATAGAGCTACCAGACGCTTACAAAAAACGAGTGGAAAATTTTTTCAGTTACCCTTTTTAGGTACAAAAACACATTCTTGTGACCGACAAAGCTTACGTAATTCGAAAAAAACCCAAGAGAAATAAGAATGATATTTAAAAACAGCCAATTTGATACTTTTATTTAAATATTTTATAGGAATCATTTTAAAATTTCACCATAGCAACAATGAATTGTGACAATTATAATCAGAAATTGTTCAATCGAATTGAATTGAGTTGAATCATCTTACACAGACGGAATGAAAATGATAGTCAAATTTGACTATCAAAAATATGATAGTCAATTATCAGCTTAGCCGATTCCACCCCTGGTTAACATAAAGCATTAAAATTTCGCACGAAACTACAAACATCAGGTAATATGGCTTCCCACTATAGAAACACATGCATTTCTAAATTTAATAAAGATGTCCAGAAAATGGGCATTACATTAAATTTTTCAATACTTTCTGAATTATATAATCTATTAATTTTGTAGGAAATGTATAAACTAAACGGTTTGTATGGCTGTAAGCCCATTTATAGAACCAGCTCCCACGGGCCCGGGATTTACTAGGGGCCCGTACAATTGAAAGCAATGAGAATATACTCTATTTATCATCAACACACATACCTATTTCCACTTATTTTTAGAGGCCCGAAAATTTAAAATCATTCATGCTTTCGCAATCGGGCCCCTATTTGCATGTTATCTGCCAATCTATCAGTCACAAATTTTGCCGATCTGGGCCCCTGATTATTATTGGCGTACATTATTGTTAATATTTAATGGAAAATTGGGCAATTCTGAACTATTGAAAGAAAGTTATAATAAATTGTTTCGCTTTTCTTACTTAATTTAACGTACATTTGAAATTTATTTTATTTTGAAAATTTTTAAAGTCAAAATAAGGGGCCCGGGAAATTAAAACAAAACACAAATATTTATTTCGGTTTCTGTTTTTATAAAGTTTCTTTTCTTCTATTTTTGTTTCTGCTGTAAACGAAATTTTTGATTCGGTTTCGAGGGACCGGAAAATCCCACCAGGGGACTAGGAATACGAGGCGATGACAATCTTATTGGAGAGCCAAACAATGGTAATTTTTTGGGCATTTTGGAATTAATTAGTCATTATGACCCCTTACATCAGGAGCACTTGGAAAAAGTAAGAATTTCACAACAAGAACACAAACGTTTGCAAGTCCACTAATTTTGCGTTGAGATTCAAATTGAGTTCATTAAAATTTGTGCCCAACATGTGAATTCAGCTATTTTGAAGGAGATTTAAAATGCCAAATACTTCGCTATAATTGTCGATGCAACACCCGATTCAAGTTATGTGGAACAAAAGACATTTATTTTGCAATATCTGCGCTTGAAAGAAAATCTGTTCACCATCCAAGAACGGTTTTTGGAATTTGTCGATTGCAACAAAAAAACTGGCACCGCAATAGCTGATTTGATTTGCGAAACATTGGCAATAAACGAAATCCCTTAAGAAGACTGTTGTGCACCTGCACAAGGCTATGACAATGGAAGCAATATGAAAGGACAGTACAATGGTGCACAAAGTCATATTTTAAAGAAAAATCCGAATGCCGTGTATTCACCATGTGCAGCTCACAGCTTTAACTTGTGTGGAGTCGATTCAGCGAAATGTTGTACTGCCGCAATCACATTTTTTGGAGTTGTTCAAAAATATTTCAACTTGTTTAGCAGCAGTGCCCAACGTTGGGAAATTCTTAAGAAAAATGTGCCCGGATCCCTTCACAAACTTTCCGATACAAGATGGTCAGCTAGAATTGAGGCAGTGAAACCATCTGAAAAACCTTAGAACATCATTAGAAGCCTTAAGTGATATTAATTTAACTGAAACTGAAACTCGAAGAGATGTAAAAGGCGTTTTAAAATTATGCACAAATTTGAATGCGTCCTGATGTCTTCGATTTGGTGCAAGGTTTTTAGCGCTATAAATAAAAGAAGTATCATTCTTCAAGCCAGAAACATGACTATTGACGTTGAAATTCGAAATCTTGACAACTTGATCTCCGATTTGAACTTTATTCGAAACGGATGGAATCAAATTTATCTGAATGCAAAGCAGTTGCTACTGGATTGGGGGATTTTCCAGAATCGTTCCCATCGAACCGAAAAAGGCAATTAAAGAGACATTTTGGAGAAAATCGAGGAGCCGGAGAGCAAATTGAAACAGACGAAGAAATAAATTTTAAGAAAAACACCTTTTACGTTATAGTTGATTCAAATTTAACTTGAATTTCTCGTCGGTTCGATACGATGAAGAATTTGAATGCTCCATTTTCATTTTTATGGCAGTTTTCAACAATGGACGAAATTGAGATTAAAAACTCCGCTACAAGGTTCATCCAAAAGTATAACTCGCATGTGTCTTATGAATTGGAAGAAGAAACACATTTATGAAGCCAATTTTGAAGCAGAACTTCCGCAACTGAGTTTGCTCAATACTATTTATTCCCAGAACTTGGAGACGATTTTCCTCAACATTTGAGTTGCCCTCCGTTTGTTTTCAACCAAACCTGTATACCGTAGCTAGTCCCGAACGTTCATTTAGCATCCTTGCCAGAACAAAGAATTTTCATCGTTCGTGCTCATCACAAGATCGTGTTTCTGGACTTGCTACACTTTGCATCGGAGCACCTTTGGCAATGAAATTGAATTTCGATGTAATTATAAGTTGTTTTGCTGCTCGTTTGCAAAAAGAAATATTTCATTGAATGCAAACTAACTCTAATGAAAACTTTGTGGCTAATTTTTTTTTAAATAGTTAATCGACCAACCAACTTGTCGTTGGCAATATCGAATTGAATGTGATTTTTTAAGAGCTTGAGAACTTTTTAAAAAAAAAAAACGCATAAAATTTGCAAAATCTCATCGATTCTTTATTTGAAACGTTAGATTGGTCCATGAAATTTACTTTTTGAAGATAATTTCATTTAAATGTTGACCGCGGCTGCGTCTTAGGTGGTCCATTCGGAAAGTCCAATTTTGGGTAACTTTTTCGAGCATTTCGGCCGGAATAGCCCGAATTTCTTCGGAAATGTTGTCTTCCAAAGCTGGAATAGTTGCTGGCTTATTTGTGTAGACTTTAGATTTGACGTAGCCCCACAAAAAATAGTCTAAAGGCGTCAAACCGCATGATCTTGGTGGCCAACTTACCGGTCCATTCCTTGAGATGAATTGTTCTCCGAAGTTTTCCCTCAAAATGGCCATAGAATCGCGAGCTGTGTGGCATGTAGCGCCATCTTGTTGAAACCACATGTCAACCAAGTTCAGTTCTTCTATTTTTGGCAACAAAAAGTTTGTTAGCATTGAATGATAGCGATCGCCATTCACCGTAACGTTGCGTCCAACAGCATCTTTGAAAAAATACGGTCCAATGATTCCACCAGCGTACAAACCACACCAAACAGTGCATTTTTCGGGATGCATGGGCAGTTCTTGAACGGCTTCTGGTTGCTCTTCACTCCAAATGCGGCAATTTTGCTTATTTACGTAGTCATTCAACCAGAAATGAGCCTCATCGCTGAACAAAATTTGTCGATAAAAAAGCGCGAAACACATTTCGAACCGAACACTGATTTTGGTAATAAAATTCAATGATTTGCAAGCGTTGCTCGTTAGTAAGTCTATTCATGATGAAATGTCAAAGCATACTGAGCATCTTTCTCTTTGACACCATGTCTGAAATCCCGCGTGATCTGTCAAATACTAATGCATGAAAATCCTAACCTCAAAAAAATCACCCATTATTATTCTGTTCGGAATCTGATCTACTCGCATGTAGAATTATTTTCTATCCATCGTCCATTTCAACTAAATTGGACTTTTTCGGTTCACTTTGCAAATGAAAAATTATTATTTCCGTTAATTCCAACCAATTTCATGCTATTCGTAATTGAAATTAGAACGTACTTTATACTATCAATTTAATATGGGGGGCCCGAGATTTTTCCGTCCCGGGCCCGGAATTCCTCTCGACGGCACTGGCCGTCTGTGATGGAGTAGGATACAGGAGGTTTGATAGCGGCCTGACTATCTGAGAAAATACGGATATCAAACTTAAACTGTTAAACTCAATTCCAGTTCCACATACGATCCACACTTCAACGTATAAAACATTCGCATGCGTCTTAACCTTAAAACAAGCCTAAAGAAAGAATTGTCATAATGGAAGGATATCTCGTTCATTCGTTGGTCGCTTTCATGTGAATATTATTACTTAACTATGTGCAGACCTTCGCTTGCAAAAGACAGCGATATATTTGTTGACACTAACTTTTTGCAAAATAACAAAGAAATATTAAAGCTTATGTTTATTTTCGTATAAATAAACAACTAAGTCGATTCAGCTTAGAAAAACAAAGCTAGATTGTTTTTATTTTAAATAAAATAAACAAATAAGGTAGCGCAACAGTCCGTAGAGAACCAGGGCTAGTGACTCACAACTCTTAAACATTCCTGTGTGCGAGTTATTTCAGGGATGGAGGCTAATTTGAGTAAGGACTTTTCATGACAAGAATTTATTGCACCCAAGCATAACAGTCCTACGCACTAACCACCACGCCACTGGTACTTCTATTTTTACTTTGCTTCACAATTAATTATAAAAAAGATTACAACGACGCGACGTGCAGAGAACTCAAGGATCGATTTTATGCAAAGCAAAGTTTAAAAAACAAATCAAATTTTTAAAAATTCGTAGGCTTTTCCACGATCTATTCGTTTTCACTGAGACATGGTTGAACGCCATCTTGTACATGGAACTTTTCGATCAAGATTTCTTAGCTTTCAGGAAAGATCGTCACGTGATAAAGCAAATTCACTAGGTGGTGGAGTCTTAATAGCTATTAGAAATAATATTTGTACGACTTCCATAACATTCCCTTTTAACCTGACAATTTACGTTTAAATATCGCTGCAGTCAAAATATTTAATTGTTTTAAATGTCTACATTCCTCCAAAACGCCCAACCTCAGCTTTTGTTGAACTCTCTCTTGCTCTTGATCATATCATGGACATCGGTGGTTTGAATAGCAATATTCATCTTTCAGGTCACCTTAACCTCCCATACATTAACTTTGTCAAATTAGAAGGTGAGTCTTACTTAGAAACATTATTGAGTTCGTCTCAACAGTAGCTTCTATTATTAGACCATATTATCTTTACGGACTGTTACAGCAAGATTTAGTTTTTTTTTTTATCGGACGCTATAAGTACGGTAGTAGTTTAATCAAACTTTGCTATATCGAATATAGATAAATACCATCCCCCCCCTTGACGTTTTTCTTGAGTTGGGCCAAGATCATTAACTAAAAAATAGTAATTCGCAATCGCATGACTGTTCATATTCTATTGACTCTCGGAAAGCTAATTTTCAGCAACTTTCTGAACATCTATATATCAACTTGTGGTATTGAAAAGGCACTTGTGGAAGAAGGCATTTATTACACCAGTCTTTAAAAAGTGTAACAAGTCTGACATTAGTAATTACAGACCAATCTCTAAACTGTCTTGTATGCCCAAACTCTTTGAACAAGTTGTTTGTGATATTTTAATTTTCAACAACATGGTTTTATGCGAAAACGTTCGACTACTAATCTACTTGCATTTTTGCATAATTGTTCAAATACCCTAGAACTCGGCCAAGAGCTCGACTGTATTTACACTGACTATTCTAAAGCTTTTGACCAACTTTCTCATGATATCATCACATTTAAGCTTAAGGCAATGGGGTTTCCTCCACAGTTTTTCACATGGATTTCATCTTATCTTCAAAACAGGTCTTATCATGTTAAATTCAGAAGTTTGGTCTCTAACCCTTTCAATGGTGTATCCTCTTGTGTATGATATGAAAATCTTGAAAAGCATAAAATCTTTAAAAGAACGTAAGTACAGACAACTCTTTGTTAGGATTTGTTAAACGTTGATGTAAAGACTTTCAAGATCCCTATGTTACTCTCGCTCTCTATAACATTTTGGTCCACCCCCATCTTAAGTACGCATCTTTTTAACGAGATCCACAATAATAGAATAGAATGTGTTCAACGCAACTTCATACGTTTCGCCTTAAGAGAGCTGCCATGGTCTCATCCTTATAACCTCTCTCCTTATGAGCATCGGATAAAGCTTCTCAAACGCAGCCTCTATCACAAAGGAGGGTTTTTCAATGCCAAGATCTGATAGTGTAAAAAAAAGAGAATGAGAAATAAGATTTGAATAAAAACACTCCCATTGTGTAAAAAATATAACCTAATATTTAATCATTATACGTGCCTGTTATTGCTGATATTGCTCCCTTCAAGGTTTATACATTATTTAACTTTCAAAAGGAAAATATTAACATACATTTCTCGTAATCAAACAATTTGTCTAAGTCAGAAAAGACGTTTATTGCGTAATTGCAAATTCTGGAATCTCTTCGATGAGACATTTTATGATACTTGAATAATTTACATTTTTAAAGTGATACTAATAAAATCCTTCTCCAAGAAAATGCTGCACTTAAGATCGTAAAAAAAAGACATCGCAAATCTGCCATTTAAAAATTATATATACCATTTTGGCGTCAACATTTCTAGCATTTTAACAGAAAACGAAAAGAATCATATTTTGATCGTATAACGTCCTGATAAGAGCTTGACAAATCAAATATGAAACTACAAAATAAAACAAAAAGTAAGATGTTTTCATAAACAGTAGACACAATTATGTAAAAATTTATTTAACTAGATTGATCTGCGGATTTATTTTGAAACTTTTAAATACACAATATCAAACCATTTTTATTATTCCCAAATCAAGTATGTTCATTCTTTAAAAATGCATTGAAGGATTCTTCTCAAAAGCATGAATTAAACTCATCATTTGTGCGGTAGCAATTCCCAAACACGAATGATCCATTTCTTGGATTATTTCACTACTTGAGCTTCTTGCTATTTCACACAGTTTGAATTTTTCCACAGCAGTTTCCAAAAGTTTTGTTTTCATACCAGGAAAATGAAGTATCACATTAGATGAATTAATACGTTTGGAAACTTTTGCTTTGAAAAGATCCACAGACCTGATTTTTTCGACAATTTGAGGAGTGTTGGTTTCTTCAAGCGCATGATGTGATGAATTATCTTCAGTTGGATCTTCTAGCAGTTGTTGTCGAAAAATATTTGATGTCGCTGTTTTCTGATTCGACCATATGAAATATGAAAAAGAAATATTTAAACAAGAAATCAATTAGAATAAATCATATTCTTACCGCACCAAAAACGCTGCAGATTAAAGAAATAAGAAAAAAGTTAGTGAGACTAAACATGGCTTAAACAATTAAGCAGCTTAATCAAATCTTCTTTTATCAATAACACTGCTATTTAATTCAAAAAACTCCAATTTGTATTAACTGAAACTATATCAAGTATGTGCTTATGATATTGAATAACTAAAATCACTAAATTAAATTTGTTTATACCGAAGTTTTCATTTTATTACCGCACTTAACTGCGTACAGTTTGTTGTGTTGAGGAAACTTGTAGCATCGGATAGGTTTCCAAAGTATGTACCTATATGACATTAACTAACTTACTCATTTGACTGTAATCAAATATTGAAAATTATAGAACATTATTATACTAAGTATTCATTTCTACTTTAAAGAGATTACTCTATATGATTTTTATTATCAGCTGGAAATGAAAATCAATTCACGTGTAACTATTGAACAAAATTAAAATGTTGCACTTTTTTAATCAATTTTATGAGTTTTTGATAAAGATGAAACGTATTTCTGATGAATGTCAAGTGACAGTCGTTGCCCTATTATGATTGATACATAACATTTAGCGCGTGTTGGCATGTGTTATATTTGTACCATTTTTAATCAGCTATATGGAAACCTAACGTTTAGATGATTAATTAATTGATATATATATGTACACAAATATGTAAGTTATGACGATTCATCCGTAAATCAATTCGACATTCGTAGAAGCTTCGATCAGAATTCAAGACTGAGCAGCATCTTATGAACCTCACTCTTCTTGTATGCATATATAGGCTGAAAAGAATAGGGTCAAAGGTCAAAAATATCAATAAAACAAATTTTTAGATTAGAATCGACGGAGAATTTGAAACTCTGCAGATCCGGCGTGTCCAAAAAGCATCATAAATACAAGAATTGGGAGAGGAAGTTTGTTTTATTTAAATTTAATTTTTAACTTCAATTTCAATTAAAATCTATTTAAAAATTTGCTTAGTTGAAATTTTGACATTTCTCAACGTTTCAAGGTCCCTAAAATCTAAATCAAAAAATTTTAAACACGTATTTGTGTGCGTGTGTCTGTTCGTTCGGGAAACTTTTTTCGTCGTCCATATCTCAAGAACAAGTAAAGATATCGACTTCCAAAAAGAGGCTAAGATGCGACCCACACAGTTGACTTCCCATCCCGTCTGTCAATTTTTCTTGCTTAAGACTTTAACAAAATATTCAATATTTTTTGTTAGATAAGCAAATTTGAAGTCAATATCTTGAACACTTGAGTCGAAAACCATTTCTTATCAATTTTTTGTTGTTTTTAAGGGTTTTCGTAGTTTGTTAAGAAAGTTGTCAGTTAAATTTATCTGAAAAATTAACTAAATATTAGCAACAATATTTTTAATGATGAAGTAGTTTGATTTCAAAATCTATTTTTGTTTACGAAGCATTTAGTCGAAAGCATTTAGAAGAATTTCTTGAAAGTTTTTATCTCTTCTCTACTATATAAAAATAAGTCGGGTTTTCCTTCCTGACGCTATAACTCCAGAACGCACGAACCGATTTCCACGGTTTTGCATTCGTTGGAAAGGTCTCGGGCTCCATGAGGTTTATGGCAGACAAAATTCAGGAAAAATTTCAACAGAAAAGAGGTGAACTCCGTTTAGATTCCCATAGAAAGCTATTGTAAAAAATCCGATTTGTGGAATTGAAATTTTTAAATTCTTAACCAAAGCTTACTTTTGGGAACCTTTTTTAGTCAACCATATCTCTAGAAACGTCAGAGATATCGACTTCAAATAACGTATGAAATCTGCAATGAAGGAATTATTCTGATTGAGGATCAATGCTTGACTATTGCAAACAAGCTACTGATTTAAGTAGGAATGATTGCGCCAAATCGATCGATGCACGATTCATTGAACCAAGAATTAAATCGATACAATACAATGTTGATACATTGCAAGCTCATTGTTTGGGATGAGTGCACAATGGCACATAAGAAATCACTTGAAGCACTAAACTTCACACTGAAGGATTTTCGACGAAGTAACAACATATTTGGCGGATTGATGATATTGTTGGCAGGCGATTTCAGGCAGACGTTGGCCAATAATTCCCCGTGGAACGCCTGCAGATGAATTGAATGCTTGCCTGCTTGCGCATCACTTTTGTGAAATAACGTAAAAACAATTGTTAGCTGTTGGAAATGGAAAAGTGCCAGTTGATGCGACAACTGGATTAATTACTCTTACCAACGACTTTTGCCGATTTGATTAGCTCTTATTGAAAATGTTTTCCCAAACATTAGTGAGAATTATCAGAATTATACTTGGTTAAGTCAAAGAGCAATTCTCGCCGCAAAGAATAATGATGTACACGCACTGAATTTCACCATTCAATCAAAAATCGCTGGCGATTTGGTGACATACAAATACGTTGATTCTATAACAAATCCCGATGATGTAGTAAATTATCCAACGGAGTTTTTGAACTCTCTGGAGTCACCGGGATTTTCACCACATATAACTTGCAACTCAAAGTTGGTTCAGTTATTATCATATTGCGTAATCCACCGTGATTTTGCAACGGTACTCGACTTGCGGTGAAAAGACTTATGCCGAATTTGATTGAGGCAACCATTATTAACGGAAAGTACGCAGGTGAAAATGTATGTATTCATCGAATACCAATGATTCCAACTGATCTTCCGTTTGACTTCAAACGATTGCAATTTCCGGTTCGCCTTGCGTTCGCAATGACAATTAACAAGTCGCAAGGCCAATCGCTTAGAGTTTGCGGGATAAATGTATCATTGTTTTTAACATGGGCCAGCTATACGTTGCGTGTTCACGAGTTGGGAAACCATCTGCTTTGTTTGTGTTAATGTCAGACCAAAAAAAGCAAAAAATGTGGTTTACCAAAGAGCACTTCAATTTGCGGACAAGTATAACGCTTCGATTCAGTATTTACTTTGGATTCACTTTCATTTCTTACTTAGGGAAGTTCAACTAAATTACACTTCATTTTTGTAAACGAAATGAATTCATTACTGTTGTGAAATGAAATAAAATTTTTCCTTTTCAAATATAAAACAAAAAAAATAATTTTTTCTTCATCTTTTAATCGCCAAACGAAATGTTACAAAAAACGAACGAAACTGAGTCCGCCGGGTTTGCTAGTTTCTTATATAAACGAATACAGATTGGATTTTTCTAGGAAAATTTATCACAGAATTAAATCATTTCATGTACACTGCCGGTCATAAGGTTAGAAGCAGGCATTTTCGAGAAGTAAAATCGATATTTCTCCTGTTATATGATGGATTAGAAAAAAATAACTATGGTAAATCAGAGACTATTTTGTTATCAACAAAATAAAAAAATTGCGTATAGGAGAGATGTACCTTACGGAACTTTCATGGCAAATTGTTTATTGAGTCAAGAATATGCGAAAATAAATCGGGTCATTAGATTAGAAGCACATGAAATAAATGGAAATAAAATGCAAGTGTTTGTATTTTGTTATGTTTTTTAGTTTTCATTAGGTTTTTGATAATGTGTGCTACCACCAGCCTTCAAAATAACTTCAAAAATTCTATCTTTTAAGGATTTATAAAGAGATTTCAAGTACACCAAAGAAATCTCACTCCAGGCCAATTTGATACCATGAATTAGCGCTTCCTTGTCATCGTATTGCGTTCCTCCTTCATGTACCTTACTTGTAAGCTAGCCCCACACATTTTCAATTATGTTAAGGTCCGAGGAATATGGTGGCCAAGGCAGGAAGTGGAAGTTTTGGTTCGCAATAAGGGATTTCACTTCTCGGGCTTTGTGTATGGGAGCGTTTTCCCGCTGAAAAAGCCATGAAATTGGTTCAAAGAGCTCGCTAATATTGGGGAACACTGATTCTAGCAAGGTCTTGTATGTTTTCCTAGTCATTTGGTATTTTGGGCTACCAAGTCTACAGTCCCATACAATAAAATTGAGCTTCAGACGATAACGCCTCCTTCTTTGCTATGGTGACGGTTTAAAAATCACTACTCTCTCCTCAGGTGATGGAAATAATAATTATAACCATCTGGCCCATCTAGGTTAAATTTTTCGTTGGAGAAAAAACAACCCTCCGCCAATCATTTGCGGTCATTTCATTTCGCACATCTCAGCTCATGTGATCTTTCTCGAAACACAAGCGTTCCTTCTTCGTTGCTTCATAAAGTGGTGGTTTTTTCCTAAGCTTTAGGCGCTTTAAGTGTTTAGCATGGCGTATTGTGCATTTAACAGTGTATAAGCTGGCCTTAACATAAGCTTTCTCCCTAGTTTTAACTGTCGATAAAGCTGAATTTGACGCTATTCTAAGGACATTTCGCGTTTCGCGAAGTCTTAAGGCAGAGGAAGTGTTTTTTTTTATAATTTTTCGAGTAAGACAATGGTTTTTTAAATAATTGCTGACACAATGATCACTTCGATTTTTTTTTCAGGCTATAGCAAAGCATTAAAGACCTTTAGAGCAATAAACATCTTTTCTTGTCCTTTCTTCCACTGTCAAACATTTTTTGTTGCCCATTTCTGTTAACACTCAATGAAGAACAATTAATTTATAAATTGTACCATTTTTCCGAATGAAAAATGTATGCACTTCACAAAAAAATGTTGATTTATTCACTGCTTCTAATCTAATGACCCGATTTATTTTCGCATATTCTTGACTCAATTAACAATTTGCCATGAAAGTTCCGTAAGCTAAATCTCTCCTTTACCCAAATTTTATATTTTGTTGTTAACAAAATAGTCCCTCATTTACCATAGTTGTTTTTTTCTAATCCATCATGTAACGGGAGAAATATCAATTTTACTTCTCGAAAATGCCTGCTTCTAACCTTATGACCGGCAGTGTATGTACTATTTTTTGTAGATTTTAATTTTTATTAAAAAAAACTGACTGTTTTTTTTATAAATATTTTACTGAATGTCAAACACAATATTTTCTATAAGATGAAACTAGTTTAAAGGAAATATCTTTCATTTTTTAAAAGATGTGAGCCGAAAATAAAGGTTGAAAGTCAATTTTTAGCAACTTTTATTGAAGTTTTTTTTTAAGGTTTTTTTTTCTAAAAAAATGTTTGATCTTTTTTGAGATCTCTTTCTGCATCTTTCTGCATAATTATCTGTTTAACAAAATGTATCTGCTGTCAGTATCTCCACTTGTTTTTGAGATATGGACGACGAAAAAAACTTCCCGAACTTACGACCGTACGTACAGGTACACACGTACACAAAAAACATTTCTGTACAAATCTTTTCTTTATATTTTAGGGACCTTGAAACGTCAAAATCTTCAATTCGACAAATCGGACCGATTACAATAACTTCATATTTAAAAATAAATACATTAAATTAATGGATTAAAGAGCTAGGAAGTTCAGTTGAAAGCTTATTGAAAAAAACAATTGACATTTTGACATAAGTTGACTTGACTTGGTAGTAAGTCGGAAGATTTTGCTAAACTTTCCAACAAAATTGCCTTTATAGTACGAGATATGTACGTAGAAGGAATATCAACCCTAGTCTGTTATTTACAAAAATCAGGTATATGTATGATGAAAGTCCATGACCCAAAGATGGAAAAGCAGCATAGAGAGCATAGGGTTGCTTTACCAAAAATTGGCATAGCCCAGGGTTGCTTTTATTTTTAATTTGAACAGTTTTGTAAGTATAGAAAATTGATTATATGTTTTGTTGAGTCGACTTTTAGTTAAAAATGGAAGCGCATCCGTCTGATAGCAAAGGGTTGCCTAACCAAAAGTTTGACCAACCCAGCGTTGCTGCATTTGAAATGATAAGTCTTTGGTAAGTGTAGAATATTGATCCCATGTGTTATAAATTCGATTTCGCTTTCAAATTAAAGCATATTAAACTGCCTTTTCAACAGTATAAAGTTGCCTAGTTGCCTATTTGACACTTCAACAATGAACGATGTGATAACGTCATGTTGTTACAGATCCTTACAATCTTATTGTTTAGGAAAGACAATAGTTAACGATTGTTAAAAATAGTTAACAATAATTAGACAAAGCGTAGACCTCCAAAATGAGGCCAATCTGAACACCTTCTACTCTATTCAAGTAAAACTCAGAACAGGTAATTCTTTGAAATCTTAATAAACACCAAATTTCTCAAAGCGTTTAAATTAAGCCGATTATAAATTGTTAGTTTTTAGGAAAAGTGTCAGATTGTTTAAAAATCAAGCGTTTTATCAGTTGAAGCATTTTGTGTGTGTATGTCTCTACTTAATACTTATCAAAAAATAGATCGAGAGATGTCAATCAAACTGCCTTATCTCATTTTTACTACAAATTCTATTATCATTCAATTATTTTAAATATAAAGATGAATCAAGTTTTTCAGTATAAATAGGGAGGTTTAAGTTTCAATATTCATTCGTAAGTTGAAGTTTAACTAATCAGCTAACTAAACATTTCAAAACATGAAACTTTTCATCGTTCTTAGTTTGGTCCTTGCCAGCGCACTCGCTTACGAGGTATTTTCAATTTAAAGAGTTTTAAAATTCTCCATTTTAAATTATTTTTCTATAGTCCAGTGAATATGACTCAACTTCTCGTAACACTAATTCCATGAACGGACGTACCCCATCAGATGTCAATGGATTAACTGCTGAAAGTTTGGGAGCTATGTTCCAAAGACAACAAAACCAATACCGCCACCCAGCACAACGTCCACGTGGTCAAATTTCAAACAGCAACGACAACAACAATGAGGAAGATGATTCAGCCCTAGGATACTGGGCATCATACCCAGATTCAGCAGCATTCGATGCCAAGATTAAGGCTCGTCTCAGCACTTCCAAAGTTCTCGGTGACAAACCTGAGGTTCGTAGAAAGATTACCCAACTTGCTGAAGACAAATTCAATCAGTGCAAGGTCTTGACCGATGACAGGGAGAGAGCTTGTCTTGGACGTGTAACTGGACAAATTATGCAATTGGTTTCCGCTGTTGAGAACATGGCTCGCAACCCACAATAAGTGCGATATTCATCGTCATGTACAAAAAAAAATATTATTAAATAATAATTTTACAATGTACATAATTATTAAATAAAATTGCAAATTAAATAAAACATTTCCGGTTTAAGTTTTTTTTTTAACTGCAAAATTTTTTTGAAAGTTGCAAGTATTAATTTATTCAAAAGCTTGAGATTGTTACTTTTAAATTTTTAAAAGAATTTAACGGTTTTCACTCAAGAAAAATAACATAGATTTATTTTGAAAGATGCAAACCACATCCGTTTTATAAAGCTTTTATGTACTAGACCTAAAAATGTACTAAAAGATGGTCGGTGTCTCAGAAAACTAGGTGTTCTAAAAAAGCTTATGAAAAATAAATACATAATTCACAATGGAAATTAAATAATTTTATTAAATGAATTTGAATTTTAACCAAAAAATGTTTAAGTAATTCATATCACTCTGATGAGTTAATTTTTCAGCTAACGCCTTTTAAAAGAAAGCCTTTTTTTTAAATTGAAATAAAATAAATTAGAAACTCTGCAATCTTCATAGCAATATAAATTACCTGCATATGGTGGCACAAATAGTGAACTTTATACATATTTAGAATTTTAATCTGCAGTATGTAGTTTTTTTTTAAAATGGGGTTTCACCAAATTCATTGTATATATATTTTTTATAGTACTATTATGAAGAGGAACGAACGAAGCGACATCTGGCCGGGATGGCGATGAAAGAATTTGATCCCATTTGATCCCTTGTTTTTTTATACCCCTCAATAATTGTAGAGTTGAGAATGAGGGAAA
This sequence comes from Eupeodes luniger, assembly GCA_951509635.1. Lineage (NCBI taxonomy): Eukaryota > Metazoa > Arthropoda > Insecta > Diptera > Syrphidae > Eupeodes > Eupeodes luniger. The sequence goes on along the minus strand of OX608073.1, from coordinate 229,763,922 downwards.
ATTTAACAATAATCAACGATAATTAAAGAATAGAAAATTGAGAAGAACATATGCAAATGTAGTAGGAGATCGAGGGAGATAGTTGAAACAACATTTTGACATTATTTTTGTGTTTGCATATTATACTTGAAAAGGAATGATTTTACGGTTTTGCTTTGGTAGAAATAGAAAAAGTATAACAAAATAAATAACAAAGCAAAAAAGTAGGTATTGGAAGAGTACTTTATGCGGTTGGTAGTTAAATATATTTTTTAATATATTTTGTTTTCAATTCAATAGGGTGTTCCTGATAATGGTCTTTATTTTTGATATGACTCATACCAAAAATTTAGTGTGATATAATTCCTTTAGTTTTTCCGTTTTATATTTATATGTAGGTATATGTATATAAAGGGTGGATTTTTAAAAGCTATAGGAAAGTCTTTCAAAACAAAAACATATAAAATTCAGAAAAATGCATGAAATCTTTATTTGAATCGATAGTACGGTCCATATAATTTAATGTTTGAAGATTATTTCATGCAAATGTTGACCTTGCCTCAAATGGTCCATGCGCTTAGTCAAATTTTGGCATACTCTTTCCAACATTTCGGCCGGTATCTCACGAATAAATGCAAGCGTTGTTCGTTTGTAAGACGATTCATGGTTCAATTGTAGACCAAACTGAAGATGTTTGACAGTGAAACAAAACACGAAACGTTCTTCAGCTGTTTAAACCAGTGTTGCCAAAAAGATAATAGGGACTCTTTTGTTTTCAAAAGGATTCTTTTGTTTTCAAAAGGATTTTTTTCTTGATTAGCTATTCGTTAATAATTTTGTTTGCGTCAGTACTTGCAGCTAAACCTCAAACTATCTACCAATTCCTTAGTAAGTTCTCATATACTAGAGTCAAATGGGCTATATGTTCTAATAAGATATCCATTTGAATCTTTTACAAGAAAAGACCTTAAAAGATTAAAACCGAAAAAAGTAAAATGTTCTGGACTATATAAATCGAAGAGACTCACAGAAGCAATTAATGTTATCATAATGATATCTCCACACAAGAAACACTTCCATTCTGTCCAAATTACTACCATGTCATCATGATACCTCATATATTAAGCTTATACCTTTTCAATTTAGGCATTGACACTTGTAAGGTTAATTTTTCAACGTAGTTTTATATTATATTACATTTATTTATTTACATGTTTTTATATGAAAATTAAAAATTCGATGCAGTACACCCTGTTAAGCCGTTAAAAAAGCAAAAAACGACCTAGTTTTGAATATACCTTTAAATGTGTGCAATTTTGATTGTGTTTGTACTTGATACGTACAAATAACAAATAATACGCAATAATAACAACAACAAAACAATTGAATATATTTAAAATCTTCAATGCATCATATGCCAAATATGGCAACATTTCATTTTTCACAAAAATTGAAAATTGAAAATTTAGAATCAAACGAGAATTATTAAATTCAAAATACCTACAACCAGCGTTAAAGTATACATAGCTACAAACATATGTATTTGTATATGCCAAATTTGGCAACATTTCATTTGCACAAAAATTGAAAATTGAAAATTTAAAATCAAACGACAATTTTTAAATTCAAAATACCTACAACGTTAAAGTATACATAGCTACAAACATATGCATGTATATACCTATCTCCTCTGCATTGCCACGTTGAAGCAAAAAAAAAGTAAACAAATATTATTCCTTCTTGGTTTGACATTTGTATTTTGGATAACTCCTCAGACATATAATGTTTATGTGACTTAAACAAATATACTCCTCTCATTCTTTCTACACAGTCTTTTTCTCCTCATTCTGAACTCTACACCAAGGTTTTTTGATACACGCAGCGCCATTTACGGCTTGGCGATGAAATAAAAATTTTCGTTCCATAGGAGTACTATAGGAAATATATATACAATGCCAAATTTGTTTCTTTAGGACAAATTAAGAACACCTTTTTTTGTGTGTTTTAAGCGTGTGCTTTTAAACTGGTAATTTTATTTCGAAGTCGGTCTTTTTGACAGCTGTCAGTTTGTTTATGCTCAATTATGTTATATATTTCATAATGAAAAGACTTACTCCTGAACAACTTTGGCAAATCGTGCAAATTTATTACCAGCAGACTAATTCGGTCGACCATGGATTGTTTTCGTACTACGTTTACTCTAGTCAATAATACGCATCCCTAGAGACACCCGTACAGTTTTCGCACCGAAGACGCTATTGCTGCTGTGGAGCAGAAACCATTCGCCATCGCGAGGAAAAATTGGTGAATGCCCATCCACTTAATAAAAGATTTTGCGGATAGATTTTAATTTTCGGGCTTACAAAATCCAATCGTGCAAAAATGGGAACGAAACGACCATCGAGCGCATTACAACACAAGTTCGGTAAAAAGACCCAAAACGAGATGGCCACTGATACTAATTTTTGGTTGAATGGGTACGTTAATAAGAAAAAATTGTCGTATTTGGAGTGATCATAATCCACAAGCCACTGTTGAGACGCCCGCCCGTTGCATCCTCAAAAAATTACTGTTTGGGAATCTAGAGGGTCTATATTGTAACAGTCAATATGGATTGCTATAGAGACATGATTAATGACTTTTTTGTGCCTAAATTAGATGATATTGATGTGGACGACAGCGCTACATGTCATACAGCCAACGATGCAACCATTTATTAAAGGCAACTTTTGGTGAGCGCAATATCCCACGTCGTGGGCACGTAGCGTGGCCTCCAAGATAGTGCGACTTTATTCAAAGCCTACATATTAACTTTAACTGTCATAAAAACTTTATTGTACCTAAATGAGAAGGAATATGTATAGAATTTTCTCAAAAACATTTGCTTCGGCAATAAACTTATATAAGACATTTTATGTTTTAAAATTCGTGTAGAATCATTAATACACATAACATGTCTATATATTCACATATTTTAATTCAATTGAAATTGGCATTTATTTGTTCAATGTTCCTAGATTAGAATTATAAGTGAAATTTTATGGGTTTTAAAAAATGTTTTAAATAACATTCTGATAAATAATCATGCGTAGATAATTTTATAGGCATTCTCTAACATAGGTATTAAAAGAACACATATTGAATTCAAAACATTTAAATTTCGTGATTATTACTTAGCCAAGTGACTCAATTTGGAATTTTACAAAACTATCTTGAAACAATTCATATTTGCGTATTATTAAGACAGCTTCTTATAAAATTCAAGGCATTTTTTTTAATTACTACCTCAACCAGAGCAACCATGAAGAACGTATTTTTCATGTGTTTTATTACGAAATTAGGAGAAAGGAAAACAATGATTTCAAAAAAACATGTTTCAGTTTTTCCTATACTTTTTTAAAACAGGTAAAAATACTTTGTACTCAATATTAACAATTAATATAGAGTTTTTACCTTGAAACACTGCTTGATTACAATCACGCCTTCTATTACAATCTTTATAAATTTACATTTATAAAAGCAAGCCGAAATTGGAATTGGCATTGAGTCTTAGGAACTGAAATTTTTCTGAGAAGTTAGTTATAAATATTTTAAATGGTGTTTTTGAGGTTAACGTAAATCCCAAAATGATTGTATGTATTTTATGTACTAATTTCTGTTTGATCGAGCAACGTTTGCACATTATGAAAATATTCTACCGAAATTCGAAGACGGTGACCACAACTTTAAGAGCGTTGAGCCCAATTTCCGGTCGTAATTCTAGCCCTATCTCAATGGCTTAATTAAGTAAAATAAGCTATATCCACATCTGCTTCATATGAATTACTCCTTCATCCACAAAAAATAACTATTTAATGTGAATTGCATGCCGACGGTGTTATTAGCCCACATTTTTTCTTCGACGATAACGATCGTGACGTTACTGTGAATGGCCAGCGTTATCGTTTCTGATTACCGATTATTGTTGACCCGAATTGGAAAATATGGTCTTGGACGACAAATATACTGCCCATAATCTCGTAAAGGCCCTACAAAATTTCCGATTTTGAGTTTTTTGCATATTTGGAGTTAGGGCATTGTCTCCGATTTTTCTACATTCATTTCTTAACCTTAAATCTTCAAATAAGCCAGAAAAACACAATTTCTAGAAGCCCTCACTACAAATCATGTGCATCAAAATTTATAAAAAGCCCTAACTACCACATAGGGCCTTTTATAATACACTGCATAGAGAAAGCATATTCATGTTCTTTTTAAAAAAGCCCTATGTGGCAGTTAGGGCTTTTTATAAATTTTGATGCAAGAATTTTTGTAGTTAGGGCTTTTTTTCTGGCTGAAAATTTGTATGTAAAAGGTTGTAACCTCGTAATAATTTTAATAATGCCTTTAAATTTGTGTGTCATAACTCATAACTAAAATGTTTAAAATAAATTAATTGAATTTGAATTCTTATTTCATGTTTTATTAAGGATTTTAAAGTATAACGTAAATTGTTGTACATAGGGCCTTTTTTTTCGTCCAAAGCTTAAAAGCCCTATCTACCTTGTTTTCCAAATGCATACAAATTTTGAGTTTAAAACTATTCCAAAAAATAAAGCAATAAAAAAGCTTTACAACAAATATTTTTTGGTATTTTTCACTTTTTACCTTCAGGTCGCGGTTAACGATTAAGTGTTTTCATCATTATCTCGAAATAGTGAAAATGTTAGTTAGGGCCTTTACGAGATTATGGGCAGTATAGTTGTAACAGGATGGTGCTACAAGCAACACAACACACCTTACAATTGATTTATTGAAGAGTAATAAGTTTGATCAGCGTGTTATCTCAAAAAATGGGCCATTCGATTGACGATTTAAAGCATCTGAACTATTTTTTTGGGCCTACGTTAAATAATTGGTTTAAGCCAACAAACCTACGACTTTGAAAGAGGTCAGAGAAAACATTGAACGCAAAATAGCGGCCGTTTCAGCTGACGTGACCGAGTCACGTGTAACTTGTTTTCACGTCACATAATCTGGTTTTTACTTCAAAAAAGAAAGATATTTTTTAAGAAAGTGTTCGAGAGCGAGATGAAATTATAAGCCCCAAAAGATTCCAATATTAACAATTTACTCAACAACGGAGACACAAAATAACCCATTCTTCTAATTTTGTTGTTGATTTTTTGTCATATTTAACTTGAATTTGTTTTTAAAAAGCTTTAATTTCCAGAAGGCCATTCCAGTCTGAAGATGAATACTGAACACTACAGTGTTAATTTTTCTTTCTTCGTTTATTTCCAATACCAACTTTATTCTTCTTTAGTATCATACATTTAAAATTCATGATTTCTTGACGTTTCAAGGTCCCTAGAATCAAAATCAAAGATTTTTTGAGAGATGTCTGTGTCGGGACATCATTTTTTGCCGTCCATATTACAAGAATTAGTAAATAATAATAAATTTTGCTATACAGATAATAACACAGAAAGATGCAGAGATAACTGTCAAAATATCTCAAGAAGCAATAACGCCAGCAACTTAATGTAAATAAAGAACTAAATACCAAATTGGTATAATTTTAAAATTTTGCACCAATATTTTTTACAAGTTAAAACTAGTTTGAAGGCAATGGCGCAAAATTTTAAACGATTTAGTAAAATGTTAAAGCCATTAAGCTTAAAAAATTATTAACCTAATTTTAAACGAATTTAACATCTTACTGTCTCTTAACAATTTGTTTAAGTTGAAATCACGGAATGGCTTCTTAAACTTTAAGCAATTTGCTAAACCCAAATGATACCTGTACAATTATTCTTATAAGAGAAATGGACGGAACAGTTTTGAATTCCAATTAATAGGTCCGTTTAAGATTATTTGCTTTGTTTATTTTCACCTACTGTTACTTTTTAGGCATGTTTGGATGCTCGGATTTTAATAAAAGGCAATTAGTAATTTACTATTTAGCAAAACGAAAAAAAAGTTTTAAAACTTTGGAGTCCCTTAGTAAATTGCTAAATATTTAACAAATAGCTAATAAGAAAATTGTTAAACCCTAAATTTTGCGCTATTATATAAATAATATAAATTTATAATATAATTATAAACATTCAATAAAATAGAAAAAAAGGAGACCCTTTAAACTGCACCAACTATAGAGGCATCAGTCTACTTAATACTACGTTTCCACCGGGCACTAAACCGAGATTTAGCTAGATTTGTCACAAATCTCCTTGACCATACAAATTTTAATCTCCTCAAATGAAGATTTCAAATAAAACTCATTGAAATCTACTCGGAAACATTAGTTTGTCAAATCAAACAAACTTTTTTTTTTGGAGAATAATTGTTGAACCGACCCATTTAAACGCCAATTTCGTTTATTGACAGATGGAAATGTCAACAAAAACTATCTGTCTCACTTCCATATGATTCAAATTCAAAACAATAAACAACTTTCAAGAAATCACAGACGAAATAAAATGTAAGTAAACAAAAATAATAAATATGTACAAGAATATAATAAAACTAATTACTTACAGATGATGAGTGAGCAAATACATATTCTTTTTCTTTTCGAAAAGAGAATGATTTGAAGGTTGGTTGTTATGACATTAACCAAACGTCAAATTAATCTCCTTTTCTTTGGTGGAAACACCTCATGATTTATTTTAAATCACTTGCCTTAAATCTCGGATTATTTGTTGGTGGAAACGTACTATAACATCGCTTACAAAATCTTCTTACGTCTAACCCCATCGTCAACAACCTGATTAGTCCTTATCAGTGTGGTTTTAGACCAGGAAAGTCCACCGTCTTTATATCGACTTCAAGGCCGCATATGACAGCATCTACAGGGACGAGCTCTATAGAGCCATGTCTAGTTTTGACAGTTTGCGCAGGATGACCAAGGAGAATTCGCGCTGCTCCATAAAGGTTGGAAACAACTTAACATAACCTTTCGATGTCAAAAAAGGTTTTAGAGAAAGTGATGTGCTGTCTTGTGATTTTTTTTAACATCATACTTGAAAGAATAGTGCAGAGCTCCCACGTATACGTAAACACTAGAGGCACTATCTTTCAAAAGTCTGTCCAATTACTAGCATATGCTGATTACATTGACATAGGAAGAACTCAGCGTGATGTCAATGGGGCTTTTGTGAGTATTGAGGCAGAAGCGGCAAAAATGGGTACATTTGCCCGTTAATGAGGACAAAACCATCACCATCGACAGACATAACTTTGAGGTAGTTAAGGACTTCGTCTACCTAGGCTCCGCTATGAACGCAGAAAACAATACCAGCGCTGAGATCAAACGAAGAATAACTCTTGCTAACCGCTGTTTCTTTGGGCTCAGAAAGCAATTCGCACTAGTATTACAATACTGTAGTAACTCAAAATTCGTCTTTTTTCAGAATCAACGAAAAACTGATTATAAACTTCCTGTTAAAGATATAAAAAAAATTCTTATTTTATAATTTAAAGAGGTTAAATGGATGTTGTTTTCTATTTACCATACATTTTTAAAATAACAGGTTATTGAAATATTTAAAAAATTTAAGTTAAGACTATATTGCACTGAGTGCAGTTATCAAAAAACTGTTTTATTTATAGTTATGTCGTTATAGCTGAAAAACTTGGAGTTACCACAGTTTTAAGGTACGGTGGTGTGTTACTTTTTGGGTTAAGTTTTTTAGTTACCACCATTAACATTTTAAAATTTTTACCAAATAAGTTAAGACATTGATAGATAAAACCAGATGATAATAAAACACAAAGTATTCAAGAAAAATAATAGTTCATATTTTTTTTTATGTTCGGTTAGTGGAATATTTTCGGTGTACGCTGGTTTCAATTTCATATCGAACAGTACATTTCGATTAATTGTTTGTCGCTTATTACGTACAAAAACTTTTTCGTAATTTTCTTCTTCATAAGAATTCTTGTAGAAAAAAGAAAACGGGAATTCTTTTTCAACACGAAGTACCTTTATGTCGTGCCATTTAACTTGCTTTTTTTTTTCGTTCATATTAAAATTGTTGCCCCACTCTTCTTGGAGAATCTTCAGGTCGTAAAATTTTTCATGATCCATTTCGTTCACTTTGTAGGGCTCCCCTGTCTTTTTGGCAGCACGTATTAAAGTTATATATTGTTGAGGAACATAGATTGGGCCAGATTTAAGCAAGCGCTTCACTTGCTTTTCAATCACGCTATGCACATTATCACCCTCGTTTTGAGAGTGACCTCTAATCAGAAATTTATGTGTTATACTCTTCACGTTCATTTTTTTGTGTTGCGTAAGCGTAAGCTGAAAGGAGATACTTATTTTGTTGCTGCCCGCAGCAATTATCAGAGTAAAATATAAAGTCCAGTTCTTCATCAGTATTAGCTTGAGTAATTCTTTCTATATAATTCAGTATGCAACTTCCAACTTCAATGGCACCTCGTTTTCCCTCCGTTTCGTCCCAAAAGAAACATTCGACGTTTTTAGCATGTAAATCGCTTACAGTGAAGTTAAAACAATTAATTTTACTTTTGTAATAGAAAACTGAAACTTGCCCCTTTAGAATTGGCATCACTGCTTGCAAATCATAAACTGCAACAATTGTGTTATCGGTCCCAGATTTCTCTTTTGGACAGTTCTTTTTTGGACAGTTCTTTTTCTTTCAAGTGGCTTTCATAACTTGCAACAATTTCTTGTTTTTCTTCTTCTTCAGCATTTTTAAAACTTTCGCAAAGATCACACTGATCTTTTTTTGGTGTGTAAAACGAAATATTGAAATCTTTGTTAAAGATGCGGTTAAACGATGACGCAGAAGCATATTCCAGGTTCTCTTTTTCACAATTGTATTTATAGTCGCGGTATAAGTCAGCTAAGGATTTATCACACTGAATAAACTCTCGCGACGTCTGTGCTCTGAGATAGTGTGATTCGATTCGTGGTATACTATCGATAAAACTCTTGACACTATCGTAGACTGCTGGTTTCAAAGCGGGTTGCTTTCCATGTTTCCCTCTCATATCTTCTTGCACAAAACCAGTCTCTGTTTTTTTGTTAGTGCAGTAGCAATGTTTCTATCGTTAATAGCTAGAGTATTTTTAAAAAATATTTTGTAGACTCTAACATTATATGGTTTAGCTGGAAATGAAATGCGGTATTAAGTTGTCGAAAATTTTGAGTGGATGAGTATCTGTATTTTGGTTTAATTTCTTTTGTATGCCGAATAATAAATTCTCTTTGTTTCTGCAGGTCTCCCAAGCTCCAATAGTTTTTAAAAATACTCTGTCTTGATGTCTCATCTATCTTTGATTTGCAATTCAACCTGCATTTTTCGCCACACGCCGAACCCATCTCTTTTGCAGGTACTTGTTTTTTAGTATTCGACTGGTACGCTTTGCCAGAATTGCGAAGAGTTTTTGCAATTTTACATTTCCAATTATTTGGTTGTCTTACCCTCTTTCTGCCTCTTTGTTCCACTTGCACTTCTGGAACAATATTCATCTCTGAAACACTTTGAACAGCTGGTCCATCTGTTGATGTAGTGGGATTCACAGAATTGTTTGTTTCATTATCCGAGCTATTTAATGAGGAGCTGGAACTTTTTGAAGAAGAGCTGCTTGAAGTTGAACTACTTGACGAAGAACGAGTTGGCGGTTTTGTTAATAGACGTTGCGCTAAACTTTGAGCATTTCTGAACTGGAGATGTGCTTGGTGCACTGTTTAATTCTTGAAGAACTGGAGAACGTGAAACTTTGGAGATTGGCTTGGCGTTTTCCTTCTCCATGCTTTTCATAGCCATTTCTACAAACAAACGGGCACGATGAATTCTTAATCTACAAAAAAAGGAGAGCAAAACACCATAAACACTATTATGTCAACAAGAACGTAGTAACTCTAAATTTCTTTCGAAACGGGGAATGGGACGACTTGACAATTTTTACATTAATATTATCGAATGCGTGATTTCTAACTTAATGATTACCAATTAAGTATTTGTTTAAATGTTTACAAAGTGTCACAAAAAATTGGAAAGTAAAAGTTCGTCAACAAAACTGAACTAAGTCTAAAATTGCTTAATAAACCGACAAGAACGTCGTAAGTTAAAATAATATTTAAAATCGCGTTTTTGTGAATCAACTATAGGGTTATAACTTGAATTATCCCAATTTTCCGTTTACATTTAAATCAGTTAAAACGTTTTAACTCAAAATAATTACATATCTAACTTTAACATACCTGATTCAGCAAAAACGTTCCAACTCATATTAATTCACTTTAAAAACAAAGAAGCGATCCTTTCCTCTCCGAATTTCGATTGCAACTGAAGATAATGCAATAATGAAATAAGGGTAACTACTGACAGCCAATCAGAAACAACGATTCTTATTTCCATCTCTACTTGGTTTCTTGCACTATAAAAACGACGTTTTTATTGACTTGTGGAGAATTTAATTTTACATTTGACTACATTATTATCTCAAAAACCGATTTTTTTGAGTTACTACAGTATTGTAATACTAGTGCGAATTGAGTATCAAAGTCCTCCCTCGAGGGACCAAAGTGTCGCTATATAAGACACTCATCATCCCCGTCCTGCTATACGGTGCAGAAGCATGGACTATGACAAAGCACCTTGTTTCGTTTTGAGAGAAAAGTTCTTCGTGTGTGTACTGTACGGGCTGCACAGCGACGTAGTCTTAGCCAGAAAGATAAAAGTCCAACGGCTGAGATGGCTGGGTCACGTAAAGCGCATGGAAACTAATGCTCCGGTCCGGAAAGTCTTCGAATCCACACCCACAGGACAGCGCAGTAGAGGAAGACCGCAGATCAGGTGGCGCGCACAAGTGGAAAGTGACCTCACCCAACTTGGAGCGCGACACTGGAGACATCTAGCTAGGGACCTAGCTAGATGAAGAAGTTTGTTTGGTGAGGCCCTAGTTCACACAGGACTTACCTTAAGTAAGTAAATAGTTAAAAAAGAATAATATGAAAAATAAAAATCTACAAAAAATAGTACAAAAAAGTTGTAAATCCAGAATAGATGAAGGTATTGGCTTCAAAATTATTTCATTAAATTAAGCATAAGTATAAGGAGAACAAAGGAAGATAATAACTTCAAATTTTGTATTTCTCACAAAATGTTGTGATTAATATTTTGTTTTTAACTTTTAAACAAATCGACATACAGATGGGCACGGATGGAAAGTTCTCCAGTGTGGGTCGCATCCCAGCCTATTCTTAAAGATTGGTATTAATCATGTTCTTACTAATAATGTGTTGTAAAAATCCCCGAAGAAAATGTATATTAAATCTAAAAAAAAGTCCATTATTTACCGTCTTCCAACTGTCACAGAAGAACAGAAGAAATCAATCAACAAAACCCCACAAATATTGTACTGTGACAAATACGACAACGTGAGTTGAATGTAAATAAGTTAGTTTTGGCCGTTACACCTTTCATGACTTTGTTTATCTGTCTGATATCTGGTTGGTGGTATGCCCCTTTCGAAAAATAAAATTCACCTCACGTCAAAAACGCGATGATACGCGACTAAATCATATTTAAATGAATTCAACAATCAGTCAATATGGACCATTATTAATTTAATTATAATTCATACGTGCTTCGAATTTGAATACCTCTCAACTCTAATTATTATTATTTAACTATTAAGCAACAATAATTGTCACGCGCAAACGATATTTAAATCATGTATGTAACTCATCATCAGCTGAACTCTTTTTGACGGAAACATAAAAGATGTGTTGTTGGTTTAAGGAAAAGTGGGGCAACCGCAACCGTTATACACACAAACAACGTATTCCCTTTCCCTTTTTGAATTAAACTCTTAATGGCAACAAAATCAAACATTATCTAAAAATAACTGCAAATGCAAAACTGGTTTCGACGCACTTAACAGCACAACAAATAGTTATGGTATATTTACACTTATTATTTCTTAATCTATTTTCGTAATACTGATTAACCGCTAGTTAGAGTAATTTTATATAAATTATCGTTTTATTATTGAAGATCTTATCCATAAGACCAGAACGGTTGTGCTGGATAGGGACCGATTCCAGGTGATGCAAACGGTTGTGGGTTGACGACTCTCGCAATGTCTGAGTAGGTTCGTCCAGAACGTTGCCTTCCTCCATCACTGGCTCTGGGACTTCGTTGAAATGGGAAGAACAGCGCCAGCGTTTGTGAGACACTGATCATCAGCAGCAATGTTGAGATTGTTATGACTAGAAGGACTGAAGTGATCTGCATTGCAATGGTTTTCGTTGTAATTATCGGGAAATTTTATGTTCCTCTGCCGCGAAGTGGACACTAGGACTGTTAATGAAAGAATTGTTCTCCTAGTGCCATGATTTTCTGTTTTATAGCTTCACCGCCTCGCCGGCCGGTTCGTTGTCGTAGTCTTGATCGGTAACTTTAGTATCTGCGGTTAAACGTTAAAGCTGCGAACACACTCCGCACAGTGTACTGGTAACTGTAGGTAGGTATATTGGTTTATAACCATTAAGATACTTAATATTAAATATATGTGATTGCTCTGGAGATTATTTTTGTATTATCGTTAAGTTAAATGTATGCAGATCACATCTCTCTTTTGAATAAGATGAACGAGGTATTTAGATTCGCCACAACCCACAACATGCCAACGACGACGCCACAACTCTGACAGACTCTGACAAAGACTGCGACTTATGGTGATGATGATGAACAAGTGCGGTACTAATACTTGTCTTGCCAGAAAGCTATTTATCGGTAATAATTTTAATGCTTTCCTATTCCATAGCTAGGTATAGGTACAAAGTAATAATATTTTGGTTTTAGTTTCTTGATTACACAAAAATGGCTAGCTGCGGATGTGAGTAATAAGAAACATACATATATTGTTTCCACGTTAACCTAAGGGATTGAATTAACTTGATGTTGTTTATTTGATTGTCCGACTCCGGATGGACTTTGGTTAACCAGATGTTTGAACGTGTTATGAGTAGTATAGTTAAGTTAACATTTCTGTGATGATGAGCTTATGTTCTTAGTTTGTTTCTTCGAAGGTCAATTTTATTGTTATGAAGAAACAATTAAGATTGGAATGCTATTTAAAAATGTGTACATTTACTTTTCATACTTTGTCGATTTTAATGTTTTTGGCACGTGGAAGATATACATCGAAATAAACTCAGGACATTTACGAAAATGATGATTCACATTAGTCAAACTCGAAGTTTGCTGATTAATAGCTTGAGATAACCTGAAGCTTTAAATTTTGATTTTAAATTTGTTTTAAGAAAAAAGGGCCTAGTAATAGTTAGTAATTAAAGGAACAGACGGGTAGGACTTTTGAACTTTCACTGTGAACACCACCCTTATGTCAATTATTCAAACTGTCAATTTCCCGTAAGCCAAAAGTTTCATCACGGTGAAGTTTACAAACGAAGGTAGTTTCAACAGTCAAAATTAATTATCAAAATCCGAGTGTGCGGGAATTTTTGTAACTTAAAAAATATTCTGAGTATTTATTATTTTTATTATTAATACATTCTTTATTTCTCGATAATTTTTTTACATTTTGTTGATATAAGAATTGTAAAGCTTGACAAAAATTTTGCCGTCTGCCTAATTGACTTATTTCGAGTTTTTAATAAAAAGAAAGAAAAGGTTAAAGTTATAAATACAAATAAAAAATAATATAACATTTACGAAAATATATAGGTATTAAATTATAATATCAGATTTAATAAATTTTAAATAAATAAAAAAATGAAGAACATGTTTTAACAGAAAAAGAGATTAACATTCTATTTAATCATCATTTAAATTAGTTTAAAATTCAATCGATGAAACTGTTACGGTAACCTAAGGCATGATTCACATAGAGACAAAGAATATTCCAACCCGAGCAACCATTTAAAAGATCCTTTGTATCTTCAAGTGTAAGGAAACTCTTTGAGAAGTAAAGCCTGCGGATTTCTTGTAAGATTGGGCACACAGCTAGAAAATGATACACGTTTTCGGATTCATTGCTGTTGCACAAACTACATATCGGGCGAAGGTCAGTTCTATGAGGTCTATAATTTAAACAAAGCATTTCAGTCCTTGCTTTAAAGATAACACTCATTTGATTAAGAGTGAGTTTTTCGTTAAAATAATTTCGAATAAAAAGTGTGTGGTTTAATTCTTTATACATAAGCCTAGTTGTCGATGTTTGCGCTCTATTCAGACATTGCAAATACAGGGAATCATCTACTTTAGCTATACAACTGTAGAATAAGTCCTGCCAATTGGTATGGGCTGTATTATTGAGGTCGAAGTCTACACTGTGTTTAAAAGCTAGATCATTCCATTCTTTGAAAGGCGATATTTGACGTCTAAGAGCATATTTTAATATCTGTTTTTGAAGATTTGAGTCAGGCCTTTCCATAACTTTTATTATATAATCAGCATTTGATTTAAGATTTTTTAAAAATACTTGTGGCATACCGGATTCAGTATGGATTGCATATGTAGGTGTTGAATTATCCAGTTTAAAGATGCGCTTGAAAAATAAGCGTTGAATTACTTCAAACTCTTCTAAGTTTTGATAGCCAAACACTTGATTTGCATAGCACAGGCATGTTTTAATAGTTGCATCAAACACTCTAAATTTAGCAGTTGCATCCACATACCTGTTGCAGAAGAAATTACTCCACATAAGATTTATTGCTGTTTTTGCTGCAGTGCATTTTTCTTTTACATGTGTGCGAAAATCAAGGTTACGAGTTATCAAGAAACCTAAGTATTTGAACTGATTTACTATTTCTATTGGTTCGCGTTCCAAAAACCATTTTTCTTGGGAAGTTGTTCTTCGATGAGTATTTTCAAAAACCATGATTTTCGACTTTGCAACATTTATACTTAAATCCCATAAATCACAAAAACGCTTGAGCTTGTTTATTTGTAACTGCAAAGCTATGGGATTATCAGCTAATAGTACAATGTCATCCGCGTATAGGAGCATTTTTATTAATGTTTCACCAACCTTAACACCCCCGGGGAAATCTTTGGATACGTCATCAATATATAGTGCAAACATTAATGGACTTAATCCACAACCTTGTGGAACACCAGCACTTGTATTGAAGAAATTAGACATTCTACTTCCATTCCATACAGCAGCAGATGTATCGGTTATAAGAAGCTTATATAAGTTGAGAAATTTTGTTGATAAGCCTAGGGTAGACATTTTATAAATTAAAGAACTCCTGTTAACCGTATCAAAGGCCGCTTTTAAATCGACAAAAAAAACGTAAAGTTTTTTTTTGTTCTCTAAAAACATTTTGACTATAGTAGTGAGTGCAAATATATGGTCAACTGTTGATAAACCCGATCGAAAACCGGCTTGGAAAATACTAAGAAGATGATTCTCTTCAACCCATTTCGCCAACCTATGGTATAGAAGATGGGTGAATATTTTCCGAAGGCACGGTAAAATCGATATGCCCCTGTAGTTGTCTGGGCGCTGTGGGTCACCTTTTTTAAAAATTGCGCAAATCCATGCTCTTAAAAAGGATTTCGGAATAGATTCTTCCTCGAGAAGCCTGTTAAAGAATAAATTAATATGAATTAAAAAATTTACAGACGAGTTTTTGTAAAATTCAACGGGAATACCGTCAATTCCCGCAGACTTATCATTTTTCATTGATTTCAAAGTGTCTTGCAATTCTTTCATTGAAATTGGTCCATCAAGTTCCGGGATTTTCACTAACGGTAGAGCATATTCAAACGTTTGGTGAACCGATGACGGATTCAGAAGAACTTTGAAGTGATCAGCAAGTTTTTCAACTGGCAACACCGAAGATGCAACATTTTTACAGCCACCTAACAACCTCACCTTTGACCAAAATGTTTTTGAGTCCTTACATGATGAAAGACCGGCTGCTACACCCTTGAAATAAAGTTTCCGTTTTTGAACTAAAAGCTGTTTGTATTGTTTGTTCGCCTCTAAATAAAGTGTTTTGAAAAACACGGAATTGTTCTTCCTAAAAAGGTTAAGAAGAGCGAAACACTTTTTGCGAAGTTTCATGCATTCCCAGTCAAACCATTCAGCCACGAATATGCCACCACCTTGCGGTTTTTTTCTAATATTAGATGCTTGCCGGACAATATTCTGAGTATAAATCCCAGTTCTCAAGTAAAGTTATTCTTAAAATAATAAACATACAGGGTTACTCATTTTGCGGTTTCAAAAGTAAACGTAAATAAAACACTTATAAAATATTTGTTTTCATGATATTTCTTTTTTATTATAAAGTTTGAACGTTGGCAGTATGTGGTCTTCGGCAACACTTTCACTTAGAGCAGGGATATTTTCAGTGGTACGAGCGAAACGATGATGCTTACAATGTCTATAACCAATCCAGTTTCTTCAAATTTCTTCAGAATGTTGCCAATTGCTTGCGTAGTTGGAAGATTATGTAAACCATAATCTCCTCTTAAAGCACGATATATGGCTGTGGCAGAATGCCCATTTTTGTAGTAGATTTACACAATTTTTATGCGTTGTGCGATAGTTAATCGATCCATTTTCGTAAATGTCAGACCTTCAACTGAAAAAAAAAAATTAGTTTAGCAACTTAGCTTGACAGATGTCATATGACAGCCCTATTCTTTTGAAGCCGCAGAATGGATAACCAAAATGTTCACTTTTCTAAATTGATATGGCAATAATTATCTGTATAACAAAATTTATTTGAAGTCGATATCTCTACTGGTTCTTGAGATATGGACGACGAAAAACGCTTAACGAACGCACGGACATACGGACGTATGAACGTACGTACACACGGTCACACAGACATCTCTCTAAAAAAATCTTTTATTTAGATTTTATGGACCTTGAAACGTCGAAAAATGTCAAAATTTTCAACTCGATAAATCAGACCGATTACAATTATCTTCTTTTAGGAAGTTAAAGACCAATAATACATAGATAGATTGATAGATAAATTGGGGCCCTATACTACACCGAATATTCTATGCCAAGGCGTCAATCGTCTCGGGCTTATCTACGTAGACAAGCAACTTTACAAAATCCCACAAAAAATAGTCCAGCGGTGTTAAACCGCACGTTCTTGAAAACCTTTTTGGAACCAAAGGTCATCCACATCAACATCTTTCAATTCAAGCACGAAAAAGTCATTAATCATGGCTCTATAGCGTTCCTCATTGACTGTTTCAATATGGCCAGCTTCATTTTAGGTGGCCATCTCGTTTTGGACCCCTTCACCAAACGTGCGACGCTCTTAATGGTCGTTCGGCTTCAATTCTTGCAAGAATCTCATTTAGCAAGCCCGCAGACCAAGCCAATAAAAAAATACTTTTTTAAAAATTCAAAAAAGCTTTGCATAGACCCACCCCAAGATATTATACATAGTACCTCACTGTTTATACTCACCGTAATGATGAGTGCTTTCCCTTTGGTGAAAATAAGTTGGTCTTATTTCTCAAAATAATTTAACTTTATTTCATGTTGTTATAGTTCAATATAATAAACTTCTGAAAATTGTCCTTATTCAACTTTTGTAAAGTAAAGTACCCGTTGCGTGGTGGTTAGTGCGTAGGACTGTTTAAGTGTTTAATCCCTGCCTGTACCACCTAAAAAAAAGTTTTCTCACTGGTTCTGTCTCTTGCGAGGAATTGACAAATCCTTTCCCAAATTAGCCCTTTGGATTCGCCATATGAACTGTTTAAGAGTTGAAAGCCTAATTTATTTATTTTTAAAGTTCAATGAGGCTAATTTTTAAAAGTTAGCCTTAATACACTTGGCTATATTCGTGGTACTTTAAAAATCTAGGGAATAATATTCTGAAAATGCACGACTTTCTTCTTTACCTATGGTAATACTTATTAATAGAATAAAATTGATTAACACTAATTTGCTAATAACAACTACAAAAGTTGTTCTAGTCATATTAGCAATTGGTTTATTTTTGTTGTCATCTTAAGACCATCAACCTTAACCTCACTTAATTATTTAAGACAGCATTGCCAAAATAATACCACATTACTTAGAAAATGTTATGCAATTTCGTAAGATCATTTATCAAATAAACCAAGAATTCAACAGATCAACAATTTGTCCACATTGTTGTTATAGCTATTAGCTAAGCCCCAACTAAATACGTAGGTCTATCTGCTCCACGGAAATTTCCTGTCCATATAAATTGGACATCATTACCTATACCCGCCGCGCCGAACAGCACACGTGACCAAAAGCAATAACCAAATCGAAACCAATTAAATATATTTATTTCTATAAATAAATACACAAAATAGGTATTCTGAATTGCTGATGCTGCTGCTATTGCACATTTTGGCCAAAAGCTATGCTCGTACTTTATCAAACCTGATACCAGATAAATCGATGAATTGCTAACATTTTTTCCCGCCAAATTTATGAATTGGTGTACAAGCAAAAATTTACCGTCTTTGAAGCAATTAACTCTGCGTCATCAGTGTCTAGAATAATTATTATTATTATTCTTTCAAAAAATAAATAATAATAACTGGTATGAAATATATTTTCCATGTTTATCTAGAAGAATCTAGAAAATACCATATCTACCATGAATTATAACCACTTTTACTTTTGTTGGGGTTTAGGACCTGAAATAATTCATATACATAAATAAATTTCATGGAAATACTATTTATTTAAGTTTTGGTCATCATCGTTTATGTACTTAGGTGCGCAGGCCTTAAGTAGATATTAAATTGTTGAAATAAGTTAAATGAAAACAACCATAACAAGATCAATGCACTGACTTTAGCGTAGGTATTTGGATTCTCTGAATTAAGAGGATTTATAATGAATGACGAATGGATCATGACCTAGATTATCTTCGAAGGTCTGACGAAGCAATAAAAAGTTCATTACTTGAACTTGAAATATACCACCATAAGCTGGTTTGGGAACCGGAATTCTTATTTATGTTTATAAGAAATTTAAACTTCCCGCGATGTAAGTGGTCTTCATGTAAGTTTTCTTTTGTCTGTAAGACCGTAGAGGAATTTGCAAATTGTAGACGATAAAAATATTGCCTTTTAATAAAATGCTGATTAGTAGTAATTATAAGTGAAATGAAACCAATGCAAATTGGTTAAATTGTCCATTGTCCTCACACTGAAATCGTCATTAAAGGCGCTTTCAATTTACACAATTGTACTTGGTTCCCCTTTTCTGGTTATACAACTCCCGAAAGATGTGTTACATTCTTTTCTAAGTCAAATAAATTAACTCGGCTCGTTGACGAGGCAATTTGAATTCCTGACATTGCATGTCAATCCACAACACCTAGACTTTACCTCTGACCCTACTAAATACGCAATCAGTGTATTACCGTCTCAAGGCATATCAGACCATTGTACAATACGTAATATGAGAAATCCAATTGGAACGGTCATTATACCTCTTCAAGAGTGACGTGGACTCCAGCGCAGCTTTGATTACAAACTTTATTCTCTCGGGAATGAGAAAATAGGGAAAAGTCTATCAAATTAAAAGAAAGCTCATTGTTTGATTCGAGCTGTAAAGAGGCTTTTAGGATCAGAGATTTAAATTTCAGGAATAAGTTTAAGGAAGTTAGAAAGTTTTTAAACTGTCATATTCGATGAATCAAATTCTTACATGACTAGAAAAATTACGTTAAAGAATACTACAATAACGTTCATAACACGTCATCCTCGATTCCAACGCTCGTTTCCAATGACACTTCCTTTGTAAGCTTGATTGATAAAGCCAATTTGACGCAACCAGAGTATTATGAGTCTCCCTATACTTGAGAGTGAAACAATTTTATAAACCGGATCTTCTTTCGCACTCGTACAGGTGCAAGATTACGGAAGGGCCTTGACATACACAAATCCAATGGCCCGGATAGTATTTATCCTATTGTTCTGAAGAGGTATTCTTTAAAGAAATTAGGTGGCGCAACAGTCCATTGGGAACCAGGGCCTAGTGACTTACAAGTTACAACTCTCAACCTTTTTCACTTTTCATGTCTAGAATTACTCTAGGAGAATTTGTCAATTCCGTACCCGTGAAAAAAAACTGTAGATGGCATAGGAGGGATTGAACCCAAGACTTCTGGCATGACAGTCCAACGCCCTTTTTTTTTTTTTTTTTTTTTTTTCAATTCATTTTTATTAATTCAATCTTAAATCTATCTTAAAGCTAGACAAAAATTCATAAAACTAGCCTAATTAACCATAACTTACAACTAACTTACTGGTCCCATACGGACACTCTAAGTTAAACAATAATACTTAATGCTAATGCCTTTCGGCCCTAAGATCTATTTTAACTTCAATTCAATTTTATTTATTTTTGTATTCATTAGAAAATTTAAAAAAAACTAATGTCAATATCCTTTTTTATTTTTACTTAAAAACTACTTAAAATAAGGTCCTTAATATAAAACTTAAAGCTAACTAAAACTACCTATTCTACCTATAACCTACTTAAAACTAGAACAACCACAGCAGCAAATCTAACTATCTAACGTTTTTTGTTTTTCATATTTTGTCTTTTTTTTTTTTTTATTATTCCATGTTTTTTTTTTTTTTTTTTTTGTAATTTTTTTGTATTTTTTGTATTTTGTTTTTGTACGTTTTTTTTTTTTTTTGTGCCACCATGCCTATTCTACTTAAAACTAAACCCTAAAACTATAAAACAAGTATGTAAGCCGGCCAAGGCTTAAAACCCCATCCCGACTACTCACTATCAAGTGCCGATTGAAGCCACCAAAACTGGTTCTCCTGCTTCACCCTATCAGTTCGGTCCCTTTCGGACACAGCCCTACTGAACCGAAGGAGCTCTGCTCCGCCTTGTGCCATGACGTCCCGATTGTACAGGAGTCGCCTATCCACGGTTCGTCGTCTGACGTGGTAGATTAACGGAACTGCCAATCTATCCTGTATCAGACCGCATCTATCTAAAAAGAGGAATGCCTCTGGTGGAATGAAGCCGCTCAAGCGTGCACTTTCAAAATATTCGTCGTTCGGGTAGAACGCCCCGAAAATTAAATTGTTGGTCGAAGACATAGCTCTTGCAATGTGACCTCGAACGAGTTTTATCACGAAATTGTCAATTCTGTTGATTCGAGCCCCATTGTATAGGACCTCGTTGGAATAGTAATGCACATAAGAAGATTCGGCTGTTCTGTATAAGCCGGTACAGCGTCGTAAACACTGCCGCTCGAACACCCGAAACTTCTCCATCTGGGAAGGGGCAACGTTGAACCACACAGGACAACCATAAATCGGCCGTATGAGGGCCATGTAGCAAATTACCTTCACTCTGGGGTCAAGCCGACTGCTAAAAAACAGCCGTTTCGTCAGAGCGAAGGCTCCTCTGGCCCTGGTCAGAGCAGCATTTATATGTCTGTCGAAATATAAATACTGATCTAACCAGATACCGAGGCACTTCACTACACTTTTGTTCGCTAATGGCTGCCCGCGAAGATCAACGATAACCATCTTGCGCCAATTCTTGCACGTATCCCTCGTGGCCCTAGCCAACGGAGTCCGGAACAGAATTGTCTCCGACTTCTGGACATTTATTTTCAGTTTCCAGTCGTCGCAATATCGCTGAATCTTGTCGAAATCACGCTGCAAGAGAATATTAATAACCTCAACCTTTCGGGCCGTTCTGTACGCAATAAGATCGTCGGCGTACGCAATTGCCTTTGTAAGACTACCTATCAGATCGCTGGTGTAAATGCTGAAGAGAATCGGCGAATTCACCGCTCCCTGTTGAAGACCATTTTTAATTAAGAATGTTTTGGTAGAAGTTACATTGCCACTTTTGACAACAAACTTTCTACCGTTAAGCATATCATAAAGTATATACAACAATGGCTTGCTTATGCCAAGCCTGCTCAGTTTTAGGTAAAGACCCTCTAACCATACGGTGTCAAAATCCTTTTCCAAATCAACCAGAACAGCACCTGTGCATTGTTGTTTTGATTTATTCCATTGGATATCAGAAACGAGTTTAGACGCAGCATGAATTGTGTCATGACCCGCCTTGAACCCGAACTGTTTATCCGGAATTATTTTGTTGTCCGCAGCCCACTTAGTCAGAGCCCTATTGATGATCTTTTCGAAAACTTTGCTAATGCTCGGAAGAAGACTTATCGACCGAAGATTTGACGGGTTGGAGTTGTCCTTTCCCTTTTTCGGGAGAGGATGAACCACAGCGGTCTTCCAATGCACTGGATAATATGCATTATTCAGTGCATTATTGAAGAGTGTGGTGTAAATGTCAATTGCCTCCATCGGTAAATGTCTTAGTACAACGTTGGATATACCATCGACATCTGCTGACTTTTTATTTTTTATTGAGTTGAAGATGAGCTGAAGCTCAACCTTCGTCACTAACAGGGGACTTGGTCCCGTTTGCTCGGCGATTATGGCATTTGCCAAGGAATCGTCATCGAACCGCATAAAACCGCGGTTCTCAGATCGCCATTGTGTTATATCATTTCGAATATAAAAGTGATTAAGTAGGGCTCTGTTTTCCAGGTCGTGGTTGGGGCGAATGCTAACATTCACCTTGTACACTTGCTGGAAAGCAGCTCCCACCGCCTCCACTTTTTCCTTCGGATCTTCAATTATATAAAAGTCATCGTCAAAGATGGCTTCTTCTGGATCTATTTGCGCTGTCATGAGTACGTCTCTGTTCTCTTCAGTTCTTTGGAGTTTCAGACACGGAAGGTCATTGTCGTTCTTTTTCCTGAATATCTTGTTGATTTTAGGGAACATACTAGGGTCACTGGAATTAACTGACCGGATCTTGCGGTCCCAGTACTTGTTAATTGATAACCTGTAGTTCTCCTTAATCAACAGATTGACATTTTTTATTGACGACTTCAGTGTCCTAACCTCCAAGTCGTGTGGGTCTGTAAGTCGTCTGTACAAGTTTTTGAGTCTTGTCAGTAAGCCACTCTTGTGCTTACGTAGTGCGTCAATAGTCGCGTTTCTGTAAGCGTCCATTTGGTCCCGTTCTTTGTACTTTGGTATTGTCCGTTCCATCGTTCGTTTTATTGTTTCTTCCATTTGTTGTAAATGTTGGTCAATTTCTGTATTTGTTAGGTTTCTGTTGTTTGGTGGGGCTATGTCACTCGAACGAAGTTCTCTCGCTAAGGCGTTGGTGAAACGAGGCCAGCGCATCTTACTGTAATTGTAAGAGTGCGTTGCAACGTATTCCTCCAACTCCACGCGTTCGTTCGGTATCTGCATTACAGCAGCCAGTCCGCAGTGATCACTGTCGTACTCAACTGTCTGTAAGCAGTTACGAGGGTGATTACCCACTTTGTCTGTAACTGTCAGTCTTGTGTCGTACAGCAAAAGATCCAGAAAGGAGCCGCTTCTTGGATACGATGGCTTTTCAGTAGCCAGCAGGTCGACGCCATATTCAACGCTGTAAAGATCCATCAAATTAAAAAGATGGTTACCTCTGGGATTACTATGTTGATTTCCCCAATCTTCATGTTTTGCGTTCAAATCACCGGCCAAGATGAAATAGTTTTCTTCCAAGCTCAGTTTCAGTTCCCTAAAAAGAATCTCGAGTTCTGAAGCAAAGTAAGTAACCTGCGGAGCTCCAGCCGCATAAGCCGCAATCATATACATCCGCTTCCCTTGAGTGAGAGAGATGCATGCAACGCAAACTTCTAGCGTCTTGAGCTTTCGCAATTCATTGTTCTATATGACTTTATAATTAATGCCTTTTCGTATAAAGAGAGCGACACCGCCCCCTAGTCCAACGCCCTAACCATCATGCCACGGCCAGACGTATTCTTTAACGTTTGCAAAACCACTGATTTAGCTTTTCCATCTCTCCTACTAAACAGGTCCCTTTCCAAAGGGATGGAAAACAGCATTAATTTATTCAGCCTGTCCCTAAAACAGGTGAGTACTCTTTCCCTTATAACTATCGACCAATTTCAGTTACGTCCCTTAATTTCCAAGGTCATGGAAACGCTGATTAATTATCAGCTCAAGAAATAACTCGAGGATCGAAAGCTTCTTAATGACTTACACTATGGTTTTCGAAGTAGTTCATCTCACCGAACAGTCGAAAAAATCATTACATCGTTTTGGAGAAAGTAAGATTATTGCACTTGACATTTTAAAACCATCTAATAGAGTTTGGCACGAAGCTCTCTTATCGAAAATGCGAGCTTTTGGTATTGATGAATCTCTTCTTCGTTGGATTAGAAACTACATTTCTAAAATTTCAATACGAGTTGTATTGGATGGTTTCAAGTCTGAAATTCATAAAATAAATGCTGGCTTTCCCCAGGACTCCATTTTGTCTCCGACTCTCTTTTTATTTTCATAAACGACCTCTTGTCTACCACTTCTAGTCTAATAAATTGTTTCGCTGACGACAGCACATTAAGCTTTTCATATTAAGTTTCTAGAATCGTAATCTCTTCCTTCGGATGTGGAACTTCAACGGCAGCGTATGATTAGTTCATTAAACAGCGATCTTCTCAGCAAAGTACAATGAAGAATCATTAAAATACTTTGTCCTGTCGTTAAAGCGTAAGCCGCCAATATTCAAGAGGCGCACTTCCATCAAAGAAACAAATCAACTTCCAGTACTCGGAATGTTTATCACACATCATGCTCTTATGGAATGATCACATATTCGACATTGCCAAAACGCTGCTAGGTGCTTAGGATTTCTTCGATGCGACGACGGTGCAAGAAATTTGTCACCTCTTCTGATCTGGCTATAAATTACAAAGCCTTCATGCATCCAAAACTTGATTATATGTAATTCACATATTTGGACAGATATGTATGCCCTTTAAACAAGTTAAAGTGTTTTGGATACAATGCAAAAAAGAGATTCGAAAATGAAAGCCGATAGAATTATAACCGAAACATTTACATTGCTCCAAGACCGCCGCAATGTTACATGGCTTTCGTTGTTGAACCGATATTTTCACGATTTTCTGTCAAATAAGCGAGTTGCATTCCCCTTTTAAACAATTCAGCCAAAATACTCCCAGTTTCAGGAAGGCTTATCAAGTTTTCAAAAAACACCCGACAACTCGTAAATGTGTTACTGACATAAATACAACTTGAAATAAGTTTTAATTTACTTTGTACTTATTTCAATGTACATATTTCTTTTGTGTTTCTTCATTTTATATATAAAATCAAGGGAATTTTTATGGAACATGACATTTGAATACACTGTCAGTTGTGCTGGTCTCTACCAGAATGATTGATGCAAGGTGTCACTTCGTTCGTGCATCTCCGTGATATTAAAAAAATCTTTTATACAAAGGTTTGCTTTGAAAGTATTAAATTATATTTATGTAATTATACCCTAATTGCATCTCCCAAATTTGTAGCTTATCCGTAACCTCAACTTGCATAACCTAAACCAAAAGTTCATTGTGAGTTCAGGGCGACTGACGCCAATTCTTGAAAATAGAGAATTTGCTTGACATGGTGAATTTAGGGTTTTTCGTAAATAATAGTGGTTGTTGTCACAATAACTAATAAATAAAATTATGCTACTGGCACAGGTTTTTTGAGACTACAAATTATCCAAAATGTCGCTGTTTCAAGTTGTAAGCGCTGACATTTGACGCCTGTCAAACTTATCTGTCATTTGAAATATCATAATCAGCCCTATCATGAATTCCATTGTAATCGGAAATTTTTACGAATCCCGAAAAACTGTATCATGAAATCCGTTCGTAGTGGAAAATTTTATACAATTTTGCATTACGAACGGATTTCATGATACAGTTTTTCGGGATTCGTAAAAATTTCCGATTACGATGGAATTCATGATAGGGCTGAATATTATTTGAATATTTGCCATTTACGATAGTGTTGGTAAAATTATTAAAACTTACAACAAAAGTTGTAATTCAAAAGTAACATAACCCGTAAAATTTTGAAGAAATTTTAAGAAGTGAAAGCGTTACTAGCATTAAGGCATATCTATCATTATAATTACTACATGTTGCGTTAATACATAGGAAAAGGTCTCTGTTTAATCGAATTACATCCTTAGCTCCAAATTACTCAAGTAATGACAAGAACAATCGCAGAATGTTAGAAAAAGGTAGTTAAAAATAACTTTAAACAAACAAAATTGCAATGACAATACAGCTGTCACCTGTCAAAGCGTGACAAAATAGAAGCTCGAGCTTACGATATTTATGATCTAAAGCGAGCACAAAGCTTAAGTTAACATTTCGGAATGTCTCATAAGAATACAATGTTTCTATTTAATATGTCAAAGTCGGCACGACAGATTACGTGATTGTGGTTTAGTTAGCTATAAAGGAAATGGAAGCGAGAAAATAACCTTTTCCGAAATAAAATTACATAATTATCAGGATTACATTGTTCATTTTATTTACTTTCCTTAGTTCATAAGTAGAGATATTCTCGTTGTTGATAGGAATTCTGATTCTTTGTAGTATTTACACACAGAATGTATTTTAAAAGAATATTTATTTTGAGCCACAAAGAAAAAACTTTTTATACCTCGATTTAGTTATATTAAAGTGGATTTACATGTGTCTGCATCTGCATAATGCAGAAAAATAGAGGGAGGCAGATATATATGTCAAAAGTTGAAAATGGGAGAGAATCATGATACAACATTTAGTTGTATCATGGGAGAGAATACTCATTTTACTTCCTATAAAATACCATAACTTTTTGACAGTACTGTGTTGCCGCAAGCCTAAACGAAAGTGTAATAAAATAATTTAAAAAAAAAACAAACAAAAGTTAAAAACTGTAAAAAATTGTAAACAATTTCGGAAAACCAAAAAAAAATGCTTTAAAAGAAAAAAAGGTGTCTACAATTAGGTACACAGTGTTTTTACATAGTCATTAAATGAGTGTTAAAACGTAATTTGAATTCTATATATAATAAAAACGCATTAGAATTCAGAAAAGTATCCCACTAATGTAAAAAAAATATTGCAATTAATTGCATGAACCTCAAAGTTAAAAGGAAATTTAAATAAAATTCTTAAAAAAGTTGTAACAAAACGAAAAAAATAGCAAAATTTAAAAAGAAAGGAGAAATGTAAGGCTTTTATTACACTTTCAACACCGTGGTAACATTGATGCTGCCGAGGCTATAATAAAAATGAATATAATCTTCTTCACTACCCGTGTTTTGTTGGGAAATCTATCCATAGTGAACTAGAATTTTACACGAATAACAAAAACAATATCCATAGTGAGAATAACACCGATAAAAGTTAGAGTAGAATCTCACTATGGATAGGTTTTTGACATTTATACGAGTCTCGAATGTATCTTATGTGATTTCGTTTTCAAATGTTGGTACGATTGATATTGCATTTGTATCTCGATGGCTGTGTTGGTTGAGTAGTTGTGAATTTGGAATCATGTGTGTTTTCCATTGGGGAAAAAATCAATCTATTACTGTTGATATTATTAAGTTTTGTTAGTGAAAATGGACTAACTGGGCTTATTTTGCAAGAGAAAACAATAGAAAAGATAATTAAGTTTTGATATGTTTCCACCAAAGGTTTATCTCAGTTTAGATTAAATAAATCTTTTTGGTGTTTCCACCGCACAAGAAGATTTAAAAATGATTAAGTTTGACAGCACTTTCTACAATGCAAATGGTGATTCGATGTTTCTTATGAAGTGAAAGTGAGATAGTTTGATTCGTGTTAAACAATGAAAAACTGAATAGTTCAGCACCATATAGGAATATGCTACCTACGCCATGTGCAATTTTTTTTTTAATTTGATTAAAACAAAACTATATTTTTTGTACACAAACATGCAAATAAACAGACCATAACGCATTATCTGTAAAACCAACTCCTCCACACAAGTTTTTCTTCACAAATTTCCGATCCCTGACCGGAATCGAGCAAATCAAGCTCATTTCAACTCGATTCAGGTATATAAAGAATTTAGGTGAGCTTCAAGCTCGCTTCAACACCACATGTTAATGTAGTAGTCTACGAACAAACCCCCTTCTTGAAGTTTTTATTTGATATCAAATTGTTTGGTTAAAACTTTTAAATCGACTTTCACATTACACAGACGTATTTTCTTGATTTTGATAGTCAACTATCAAAAATCAGCTTACACAATTTCACCCCTGGTCTGAATTTCGCTATTTTTTTGTGGAATTTTTTGATAAATTATTTTGGCAAATATTCAGTTGTATCAACTTTCAAATATAAAAACCGGACCACTGCGGATCGTTTTGTTGGGAATTTCTCACTTTACTATATATGGAATGCGAACAAAACGCACATACTATAATCTACATCCGATTTCCTATAATCTGCATTTTTCTTAAGATGTCGGCATTTTTTATCTTATCTCTCTATCCAACCAATGTGATTTCATAATTTTATTTCATGTATTTTACTTTGCATATATAATAGTTCTATTATGTACATTCACTGATTAGCCTGACAACATAATTATTTACATTTTATAGAAATACTGACAAATTAAACCTTAAAGAACTTTATTTATTTGTTTTAAATTCTTCTCAATGGTCAACCGTCAATATTTTGAATACAAAATATCTTTTCACCACACCAAAATTTAAAACTCACCACCAACATAACGTAACGTAAAGTAATGAAAAAAACAAGCCTCTTCTATCAGGTTAGAGAACTGTCAAAACTGTTCTGACGTTTGATGGTTTTATTGATGGCGGTCTCGTTTTATAAAAAGAAATACACATTTTATTTACCAAAAATTATTGTTTTAATATTTTAATTTGTGTACGAAATTAAAGTGTCAAATAAAACTACAATCTACTCACAGTTTTAAAATCTAGAAGATCCTAACCTTTCAACTGTCTGTGTCCAAAAACTGTTCGCATTTCTCCTCACTGGGGCACATTGAAGAGAACTCAACAAACGGACTCAATCGAGGAACGAAACTACCCAAGCTCCGAGGAGATTTGTTTGTTTTTATTTCCACGAATTCTGAAAATCTTACCCGAAATCGGATCGGAACTACTTCAAGAACTCTGTGAAGAAGTGTTCTATGTAAAACCGTTAAAGAATTGCTTATTTTTCAATCGAAAATTAGATTTTCGTTTTAGAATTCACAAATAAATTCATAGAAATGGATAACTATGGCGACATGTTAGTCGAAGATCTCATTGAGTGTAAGAATAAATGAATGCGCATCCAATTATCAACCTAGTATCTAATTTTAAACTTAAATCTATCTCTAGGTGATGTCGAAGAAACAGATGGAAGTACTCATGCCGTCTGGACAGAACAAGCTCTCGATTTATTCATGTCCCAGTTGCATAACGTCAATAGACACGCATTCTCCAGTGAGAATGAAATGCTTCAGGTTGTTACCAACAAAATGGCTCATCGGAACTTCAACTTCACCCTCGAGCAAATAGAACACAAGTTCAACAGTCTCAGAAAGATGTACATTGATAAGAGGGAAAAGAAACAAACTGTTGAGCCGTAAGTTAATCACACAAAATAAGAAAACTTAGAAATTGTATTTGTAATAATAATTGTGTGACCTAGAGAACTAGTCAAGTTGTTTGGAGACATTAAACCGACGACATCTTCAAAGAGGCAACGTTCAGGGGAAGCCCAACACTCGCCCAAGAAATCTAAAATTACTATTATTGATGATAGTTCTAATTCTCCACAACAAAACAACAGTAAGTTGATAAATCTTCATGGTCATAAGTTAAAAAACACAGATTTGAAATTTGAAAAATCTAATCAACAGAATTCGACGAAGACATCACCTACGATGAAAACGGTAAAATCAAAATGATCTGGTCCACTCAATCGAATAGATTCTTCCTCGACTTACTCGAAGAACATCGACCACTTCTCGGTACAAAGTTCCGCACAAAAAAGCAAATGTGGGAGGAAATTTCTCGCAGATTGAAAACACGAGGTTTCCATCTTACTTGGTCTCAGGTCGAGAATAAGTGGAAATACTTAGTTAGGCACTATCGCAGTCGCTTGGAAATGTTGCGGAACAATGAAAACACTGCCTCAAAGTAATGAAAAACCACATCAAAATCAATTTAAATAGTTATTTCTTTTTAATTTAAGATCTCTTAGCAAAAGTGCTTTTCCAGAACTTTTTAAAGCCTCATCAAAATCACCAAAACAACCAAAACAACCACCGCCACCTGCACCGAGAAGGAGTAAGCAAGATGATTTAAAAATTAGTTTTGCTAATGATCAAAAGCTACCATTCGATGATGATGATGATGAAGAAGACGAAGGTAATGATGGTCTTGAGGAGAATCCATTTCATTTTGAAGAAGCATGCCCGGTGCCTGAAATCAACATAACTTCAACAAGTGAGTCCTATTTTCTATCTTTTGATTTTGCTTAAAAACTTTCACCTTTTCTTTTATATTGTTTTGTGAAGACAATTTCGATCCAGTTCAAATTGATGTAAAACCTAATCCAACGGAACTCGATGCTTCTGATAGCACATTCTCAAAACTTGACAAAATCGTAAAGGAATTGAATAATTTCCGAAAAGATTCACGTAAATATCAATTAGATTCGTTGGCTATTAAAAAACAAGAATTGGAAGCATACAAAGAACGAACGGTGCAATTTAGTAAAATTGGTGAAACACTCAATGAGCTGCTGGCACACATGAGGAGCAGAGATGGACATTTCTAGTTTTTTCTTTTCTTTTTAGGTACCTATTTGTATATTTATTGCTAATCATTTAAAAATAAGGTTTTTCATGCTTGTTTCGTAATGATACGTAAAATAAAACAAAATAAGATTATTTATTTAACTTGTTTTAAATTTCGAGTGGAAAAGAAATATAAAAATATGTGTGGTTTTTTAAAATTGAAAAGAATGAGTTGAGTCTTGTTCAAACATAACGCCAGCCCGTTTACCTAACCAAACCTGTTCAAACACAAATAGGCTGGAAAAGATAGTAGCTCTAGGAAATACAGGTGATTAATTTATTAAATTTTTGATTGGAATTGACACAAAGTTTAATTTATCTACCACAAACCAAAAGTTTAATGTTAAGAAAAAGTTAATGGATTTTTGTTCAGAAATTATTGAAGGGGTTGAAAGTGAGAAGAGGATTAATTTAATAATTAGTTTCTCTTAAGTAAACAACAAATAAAATACTACAGAAAACCTGTCAATATAATTTTAAGTTGGTGAAACTTGGAATAGTGTTTCATTTGTCATATGAATCAAGCTATAAAAATACCGTGGCTCTCCAGCTTAAATTTAAAAGTTATATTTTATAGGAAAATAGCTACCTTATCAAAGAAAACTATTTGTTGAATAATTTTTGGGTTTTTGGCGATGATCTACCAGCTTCTTTGTACAATTGGGACTTATTTTTTCCACTCCTCTAAAAGCGCATTTTCTTAGACCTTTTTTATAATAAGGGCACACTCAAGGGGATATCACTACCCTTATTATGCAGGGGCACAGTGTGAGTACTAGTGAATTGAGATGACTGGGAAAGCCAGTGTCGAAAGGCATTCCACATTCGCGGAGGTACGGCTTAAGAACGAATCTCTGTATTTGGCATCGCCTTAGGAAACCCAAACACGTTGCGAAGTTTTTGGTGACATAGCGTATGTCATCGTTCCACAAGAGGTGGTTGGTGATAATCATAGCGAGAATATCGAGGTGTTCAGTCTCCTCGATGCAAGTGCCATCCATGGACAATGGCAAGGTGGGTGTATCCCGCTTTAACGATACAAAACAGCATTGGATTTTCAAAGCAATACATTTCACGCGGTTTCTTATTCCCCATTGTACAATGCTGTTAGGTCTGAATTTAATGAACTTATCATATTTTGTCGTTGCAGTTCCACATCCGAAGAAGAGGGATGTGAGTCTGAAAACGAAACTGAGAGTATTATCGTTAGCGAAACAATGTTTTGGATTAGAATTTGGAGACAGATCACTAATAAAAATGAGAAAGAGTGTTTCAGATAGAACAGAGCCCTGGGTCACACCCTGGGAGTTATAACAATCACAAGTAGCGTTGAATTGGCGGCGAACTGCCTAGCAAAGAGATTCTCTAAAGAGCTAAAAAATTGAGTGTCATTGACAACGAGCGTAGGAACCAAGGAAGAGAAAGAATTCCTCATGTTTTTTACAAATGACCAATAATTTTTACTGCCTTTAGGACATGAAAGTATTTTTTGCCGTAATTGTTGGTTATGCAAAAATTGTGCCTTTCGAACACGGGCGTTGTAGACCTTCCTGACTTGCTTGAACTTTTCCGGCATTCCTCATTAGGGTTGGCTTTATAGCAACAGTAACTTACTTCTTTGACCCTAATAACCTGAAAATTGTTTGGTATTTATTTGATGTTTCCAAAGTTCACGCTCAAGTTTTGTGCACACATTTTCAATTACATTTAGGTCTGGGAATTGAGCGGGCTGTTGCATATTATGAAGGCAGTTCCAAATCAATCAACACTGAATGATTCCAGATTTGTGGTTGAGATCACAGCTTGGTTAAAGTCGGAAATTATGACTTATGTTTAACTTTTTGGCAATTTGGTATTAAAATTACATATTTTTGTCCATGTTTCCTTTGATGAAAACAAGGTTACCACCGACATCTGGCAAAGACATAGAACCTTAAATTATAACGTGATATCGTCCGTGGTTACAGTGCCACATACATTTTTGGGCAAAGGTCTGTATTTGGCTGTCTGAAGGTTGACTTTACTTTCGTCTGCGAAAATTACCGTATCCCAAAACGTTTTATCCTTGTTTATATTATGGTGTCGAGTAAATTTTATGCTTGAAAGCTTGTTTTTTGGACTTATGAACGGCTTTTTATAGGCACTTCCTCCATGAAAATCGGCATCTTTAGGTTAGGTTAGGTAAGGTTAACATGGCTGCGGATTTAGAATCCACACACTTAGGCCAAAAGAAAAGGCCCATTGTGATATCACATGAATCTAGAGAATTAATTCTTACTAGTCGAACCATTTTGAACTTTTTATAAAGCGAAGAAGAAGAAGATATTTGATATCATCTTTAAGTATTCATCGAATTGTTTCGACACTAGCCTTCTTATTTAAACATTTGTCTACCTCTTTAGCTATTTGAAGCGCACTTATGGTCGGATCTGCCTTTGCTTTTGTTAGAAAATATTTGATTTGCTGACCATTCGATTTTCGCGTACATATTCAACACTAAGGTGACATTTTGGGTTTGTTCGTTTAGCTTTCAAGACACCTCAACCTGGCAATCAAGCCAAACTCACTTGGTACATATTTGTATTTGAATTGAAAATCGTAATCGGATTCCGAAGAAAGTCGTCAGTCTCCCTAAGGTTACACAACACATTATTATCAAGCAAATGATATTTGATAAACAAATGGTATTGGAAGCATGTCAGAAATTTTCAAATGACATTTCGGTGCTCAAATGTCATAATTCATAATTATGTCAGATGGCTCTGAATATAATCTGCTCAGAGCTTTTCTCTGTTCGCTCAGACTTCCTTTGAACCAAAAAAAAGAAAAACGCCAAAAGAAAAAAGAAACAACCTGTGTGATCCGATGTATCTGAGCTAAAAAAAGAAACAGATATTTTTGACATCTCAATACTTTGAATTGGCCAAGTTCAGACGACATAAGAAACTTAAAATTGCGGCAAGTTCCTCGTATCTGTTTGGACAGCTGCCAATCTCTAACTATCAATTCAAGTCTACTTATGTCAAAATGACAGCTAATGATGTTTTTTCATTCAACTGAAAACTGAACTTTATTATAGGCTTTTCACACCAAGTCCAAAACCCGGTTTTTGCGAAATTATCGGTTTTGGCCAAAAACCTACATCGAAAACTCAAGTTTTCCCATACGTTTTTGGTAAACCACAAGTTTTCGTTACTCTTTGATTTATTTATTTTCTTCACAATTCCCTATAATGTTTTATGTAAAGTGTTTCTTACCAACAACATAAAACACACGCAAAAATGGTTGATTTTGACATTACTTCCACGTTTTCCGTTTCAGTGTTATCATACTTGATTTTTTTGGGGATTTCATTGATTTTTTATAAATTTTATTTTCAAATTATTCATACATTTCAAGAAAATTTTATTGAATTCAAGGCAGGTGCTTTTTAAAAAGAACAAAAGAAAAAAAGAGATTTTGTGTATTGTAGCGTTCAAACGCAAATAGTACTTTGCATATGCCCAATCTCGCACTCACCCTAAATCCTATAGTGTGCCAAAGCACCTCATTTGCAGTCAACTGCATTCTTTGAACGTAAATTCTGACCAAGACTACTAGTTAGTTTTCAAGTATCATAAATTTCAAACTTGGAACTTTACTTCACTAATTTCTACTTTCAGTTCATCGTACAAAAACTACTAAAAATATAATTACACTCCTCAGGTAAGCCCATAACGATTTGTATTTTGTAATGTAAAGGAAAATTACTTATTTCTATTTCTATTTGACAAGAAACCCTATTACACTAAACATTAGATGGAATTGTGCATAAAATAAATAAACCACAGAGTAATAAAGTTCAGCTGTGAGTTGAATGAAAAAACATGATCGACTTTGATTTTGACATAAGCAGACTTGACTTGATAGTAAGCATAGAGGAAATATATTATCTAGAGTCCCGACTGGTACCCGTCTTGCCTGAAACACCCTCAAATTTTATTTGAGGTAACCATAGAGAAATATATTACCAAGAGAACCGACCGGTACCCGTCTTGCCTGAAACACCCTCAAATTTTATTTGAGGTGAACTCTCAAATTCGAGGTGAACTCTCTTAAATTCTCTATCGGTGAATACATGTGAGTGGTGCAAAAAAAAAGCAAAATAGGGGACTGGGCTAAAAAGAAACTTATGGAATTTTTGTGACCTGTCAAAATGACAATCAGTTTTGCAAAACAAAACAATGGATTTCGGATTTGAAGAGTAAGTTTTTGTTAATTGTTTTGATATTTAATATAATTTGATATTTTTCAGACCAAAAACCTTTATAATGAAAAGAGTATATACAAGTTCACTTCATTGAATAAAAAGTAAGTCAAATTGCAGCGAAGGAGGTGCAACAATAATCGATTTATTTTATACTCTGTGTTTCCATTTTAGATGCTGCCCATTACATACCATAATGCAGGAAGCAATTTCCATCAAGAAATCTGGAAGACAAAGTATACTTATTTACAGGTAAGTTTTTTATATTATATTTCTCTTAACAAAATAATATCAATGTTTTTAACGATAGACGCTGCCCATTGTATTTGTGTGTACATCTCAACGGTCATAGCTGCCGCAGGTGTTGACGGCGGAGGTGTCACCGTCGCTGCAAATAGTCAGATGCTTGTAATGCAACAACACCAGCAGCAACAACCCCACCAAAGCTACGAATTCAATTCCAAATTAGCGAACATCCTCAGCTATGCCATCGAATTTGTGTTACTTTGTGAGATTCAAGTCAATTTTACAAGTGAAAGCTTCGACATTAATAGTCGACCGCCTAGTTTAGTTTTGGAACGACTAAACAGCAGCAACATCAACGCCTGAGTACCTATGCAGGCAAATCAGGTAAATTAATTCATTTACTTACGAGTAATGTAATGGATATTTTAAATTCTATTGTTCTTTAGTATTTCCAAAACGTCCTCCGCCTATTCATCAGCCGCCAAGAAATATGATGCTGCAAGCCGACCAAAAAAACGACAAGCAGCTGCAATTAAAGCAACATTTTCTGGTTTCATAGAGTGCAACTGTCTCACAAAATGATAGCGGGGACGCTGAACTGACCGAGACAGCGGCTACTGCGGCCGCTTACGCCGACACATACCAAGTAAATGAGGAACTGAAAGTCGACTTAGAAGCAACCTGCTGTGACGGGAATCGGAAGTAGTCGGAAGTAAGTCCTCTGAATATTGAAAATCTCTTCATTTTCGTATGTACTATTTTAAAATTTCCAGAAATGGTGGTAAACTTATAGACTGCAAAAATAAAATCTGAATTCCATGAATACATAATGCCTATTGAATCACCAAAACTAAGTGCATTCTGAACACAACTAACTGGACTCACATAGAAGACCGTCGACACAGGAATACCCCTACAAACTACTCTAATGATGTTCCAAGAATTGGGAACCCGCAACCTTCACCTGCCGAAGATGTCCAAAAATAATACAATCGGAAATTGTGCACTTGTGACATGGTCCGATTAGGATTTTGGAATTTGCCTCGCATAAGAATGTCACAAACGACTTGCTACAAATTTTTAATCAAAGGAGCTACTTACGAGCACTATTCCGGGAATGGTACAATTCAAAACCAATCAATTTGCTACAATTTCATTGCACGTTCATTGACCAGAAAACTCATAATGCCAAGACCACTTCAAAGTAAGTAACATAAACCACAAACTTTGAAAGCACTAATTGTTTTTTTTTTTCAGCAACAAATCAAAACGAAGCGGTATTGCAACAAATCCTGCAATGAAGATGATTCGAAGTCGATTGGCCTCTTTAAATCTCATCCCTTAATAGTCAAAGTTCGTGGCGCAGCTAGTTTTTAAATAAAGTTGTATTTTTTTTCAAAATTGTATGTAATTTAGTATAATTTTGTTTTAGATTTAAAGCTATTAATGTATTTTCATTTAAAAAACAAAAACTGGATTTTAAAATGTAACTTCTTAGTTTTTGAGTAAATAAAAAAATATTAAATGTACTTTTTCCAAGAAAAACACTTCTTTTTGGTTTTCCCAAATTTGATCTGCTCAGGTCAATTATTATAGTGGATTATACCTTTTTTATTTTCCATTTCGTTTTTAGCAAATGATAATATTTTTTTTTGCATTTATCTTTATTGAGTCTTTCAAATGATAATAAAAAAAAATAAGCTGTTTTAGGTAGGTTTTATTTTTTTTATTGACACATGTTCAATTTAACAAAATTAAAAACTTAGTATTTTTAATCCTATTCTTCTTATATGCAAAATATTTTTGTTAATTTTGAATGTTTTAAGAATAATTCAACTTTTTTAACAAAACACGAAAACCTTCAAAGTTTTAAGCAAGACAAATCTACAGACCCTATTACACTAAACATTAGATGGAATTGTGCAGAAAATAAATAAACCATAGAGTAATAAAGTTCAGTTTGCAGTTGAATGAAAAAAATAAGATCGACTTTCGTTTTAACATCAGTAGACTTTTTTTTATTGACTAACTTTTCAGTCAACTTTAACATAAATTTGCCTTGATTGGAAGGCAATTTTTTAGCAGCTGGCCAACCAAATTTTAGAAACTTGCCTTACTCTCAAGTCCTTTATACCGTCTGAATCTGCCCTGTATGAACTACCTAGGCAGACTGACGTTCCACTAATTTAAAACCCGCAACATTTGACATGCGGAACAGAATTATATGAAAAAGAATGCGTTCAAGTGAATAAGAGAATACCGCTCAGCACTATCGATCTTATCGGCATCAACAAGGTGAATTCAATTCGAATGAATAGTAAGTAGAATGAAGTTCAGTGAAAATTGAAGAAAAATTTACCCCAATGAATTGCAGAATAGGGCAGTATGACAAATTATAGTATTACACCCTGTTGGATTTGAGCAGCCGCCGGCCGCTCTCTTTAATCTATATGTTGTTATCGGAAGCTTCTACTGACAAGAGGTATTTCTACCTGAACTCTGTTAAATCTTAAAATTCGAGAAAAAAACATTCAGGTAATTTTGTTCACTTTAATTTTTTAATTAAAACAACATCACTACCTATAACATCTCTCTCGATTAGATTTAAAACTTTTTTCTTAACTAATCCTTTTTTGCTTTTATATCCGCTGTTCCCTCTTCCTTACTTTGTGTTGCTTTATCTACATAAATATTCAATATCGCTCCAATGCCAGGATACAACACAAAATTCGTGGTTCGAATCTTTTTGTCTGTTAAATAAGAAGTCACCGAATTTGTATTGAATGCAATGTCCATGGCATCACTGTGCGTGATTCTGTCGATATTGCTGCGTCGAATTTTAATCACAGCATTTTCAAAACCATTAACCTTTAAAAAGAAAGCAAACGCAAATTTGTATACAAAAACCAATTATGATAATCTAAAGACAAAGAACAAATCATACCTTTATAGTTAAGTCTAATTGATATTCACTATCTACATCGGGCCATTTTTGTTCCAGTACATCTTTGTCCCACTGAATGTCATCTATTTTCTCATTCAAT
Organism: Eupeodes luniger; assembly: GCA_951509635.1. Classification (NCBI taxonomy): domain Eukaryota; kingdom Metazoa; phylum Arthropoda; class Insecta; order Diptera; family Syrphidae; genus Eupeodes; species Eupeodes luniger. The sequence continues at coordinate 229,725,670 of OX608073.1, read as the reverse complement.
CGATTCGGCGTTGAGATAAGTTTTGACCACAATTCGGATGCAAAGTGTGGAGCCATAGGTGCCAGCATTATAATTTGAGTGGCTAAGGCGCGTTCGAAATGCTTTCCATACTTTATCACATCTTTTGAAGCCCGCTATATAAACCGACCAAAATTAAGTAAAAGCCTTTTGTAACCAAAGAAAAAACCTAGCACTTACTCTTATAGAGTTTGTGAGTCCCTGCATTTTGGATATGGCGACACTTAGCTGATGAGTGTGTCTGTAGTTGAAGGTGGCACCAGCCACATAATAATTTCGAGCATCGAAGAGCACTGAATCTTCTTTGATGAATTTTTCATCGGTTGGATTAAACTCGGGATTTGGTGGCTCCTGTCGGAGCTTGTGAAACGTGTCGATTGTTAGCCAAAGTCTTTTCTGCCAATTGAGGATTCCAGGAAAAGCTAGAAAAATGGAAACAAATTACAGGAAAATATAACACCAGTGAATTCGTTTTTACTTGTAGTTGACCAGTTTCTATGAGACGTTGGCGCCACATCCGCCAGAATTATCAGTCTTGTGGTATCAGTGCCATATTCGTTGATCATATCCGATGGATCGACTCCATTGAACTTGGATTTTGACATTTTCTCCCATGACATAACGACGGCTTCTTTGGTATCCTTAGTGATGGCTTTGTTTTTCTTCGCATCAACTATGTCAACCTGATGAGCGAGTCTTATTGAATCCACAATCTAGTATGAAGTTAGTTTAAGTACTTACCTGATCCTCTGTTAGGTTAAATGACGAAACATCCATCACCGCCGTCTTCACATGAGACTGCTTCTGTTTCGGCGTCCCGACATGTCGCATGGGTGGCGCAATTTGTTGGACTTTCTGTATCTGAACCTGTGATTGGTGCCGGGCAAGGACTTGTTGTTGTTATTTTGAAGTAGTTTCCTTCGACATAACTTTCTTTGTCACTTTCAAGTCACCAGATTTCGAGAGTTGCAGAATCTTTTGCTCTGGAGTTTGATTTCGTGCAACTGCTGATTGTTGTTGTTGTTGCTGTTGCTGGTGTTGATGTGTGTTTCCACCAGGTGCTACCTTTCCTCGAGGAATAATCATTTTTCCAGACGTTGGCGATGTTTGTTGAATGCCTGGCGATTGGGATTTTCTTTGAGCAATGGTCGCCGTTCGTGGTTGACTTTGGAGGACACGAGTATTTGTCTGCACTGTTTTGGGGGTTCCCGCTTGAATTCTGGTCTGTTGCTGCTGTTGCTGTTGATGATACGTTGCCGATGGGGCCGTACGTACAATTGTGGTTTGATTATTGATAAGTCGTGGACTCGAACTTCTAGCCATGTTCGATTGTTGGACCTGCGTTATTTGAATGTTTCCAATATTTGACAGGCGATTAGAAGTTAAGGTTTTATTAACTTGAGGACGATGAATTGGAGTCATAATTGTATTCGAAGTTTGCGTGGGGATTTGATTGTTGTGTTGAACGGGGCCATTCTCGTTGGCGTTTGAAGTCAAAGATGCAGCAACTTCGCTACCCATTCGGACAATTCCGCTCGTGCATTTTTCTCCGGGGATTAAAACGTTTGGCGACAATTTTCTCAACGATTTAATCTTCTGTTTCTCCATTTGCATTGGGAATGGTTCGCTTGGCACGACGACTACTATTGGGGAGGTAAAAATATATTTAATGCTTAAATCAAATGGATGACTAAGTTATACTCACATTAAAGGTGCACGTTGTATGGGTGTACTGGTGACCAATTTACTCGGGATCTGCTGAACTGGCAGTGGTGGTTTTTTCACAACCGCATTCCGAATCGGCGAGAGATCATTGGCTTCTTCTTCGTGTTGTTTTTTTTGTTATTATCGGGACCTTCGTGTTGATTAGAAATTGTTTGGCTTGTGGAATTTGTGGTTCTAGGAAAATAAAAAGACAAAATAACAACAACTTGCTTTGTATTTGTATAAGAAAAGATGAACAAACTTTTAGCTTCGGTAGATGGATTCGAAGCATTATCAACGACGGTTTTTGTTATTTTAACTGGCATCTCTTGAAGCTCCCCATGACCCATCTTAGCAAAGGATTGTATCGTTTTTCCAGCTACAATCCATGTCTCACGAATACTTTCTTCCAATTTAACCCATGTTTGATAAAGTGCCCATGAATTTTGTTGATTATTACTGCCACTGTTCAGATTACTGTTGAGCTACTATTGTTGCTGCTCATTATATATTTTTATTTCAATAAATTAATATTTTGTATTTAAATTCTTTTACCTTCATTATTTTGCATTATTGGGAATGGATTTTGTTTTGTTTTCATTTTCGTAGAATTGTCAAAATACTCACCTCGCTGTTAATCTGTCAAAACTGGGTTAAACTCAAATTAGGCCACGTTTGCATTGCAGTTCTATGGTGCGCCTATACTTTCTGCATGATTTTTTTTGTTTTTAGCGAAACTTTTCATAAAAATCACAGAATTTGTGTGCCAAAAGCAGTCAAATACTATTTTTAGCACAGTTTTCACTAAAAAGAAGTTGCAAAATTCATTTTTCTTAAAATATTGCAACAATTTTTCAATTTTTGAATTCAACGGATCGCTTTTTTGAACGGCTGAGTTCACCTCACATTGTTTTCCCCTTAACTGTGCATACTGAGCAACAAAAGCCCATAACAACTACATAGAATCTGGATTTTCCCATAAGAAATGCACGGGCCAACTAACATATGCTCATTTTAATGGGCAAAATGTGCTCAATTTAGTTTGTAGGTCGAAAGAGAGCGAACCCCATAAGTCGGTTCTCTTGGTAGATATATTTCTCTATGGAGGTAACTCTCTTAAAAGCCCGTAACAACTACATACATAGAATCTGCATTTTCCCATAAGAAATGCACGGGACAACTAACACATGCTTATGCTAATGGGCAAAATTCGCTCAATTTAGTTTGTAGGCCGAAAGAGAGCAAACCCATTAAGTCGGGACTCTAGATAATATATTTCCTCTATGATAGTAAGGGAGATTTTTTTTTCTTGACTTACTTTCCAGTCAACTTTCCAATAAAGTTTCCTTAATTGGAATGTTTTTTTTTGCTGGCCAATCAGATACTAGAAATTTGCCTTGCTTTCAAGTCCCTTATGTCGTCTGAACCTGCTTTATGACACTTGGCCAACTTACTAGTTGTCTTGGTCAAAATGTAGTTCAAAGAATGCAGTTGACTGCAAGCTAGGTCCCTTTTTTTGACTGAACCTGCCAATCTTTAAAAAAAAAAAACTTTTAAGACCTTGGGCTTGAGGCATAGCTTTTATGCTTGAGTGAGTTGAGGTAACGAATAAGATGCTAAAATTTTTGATTTGTACGCCTCATTTCCCCTCAAGAAGTTTTTTTCTACCAATGTGAATAATTTGCATTTCAGTAATATTTTGCAAGTTCGCCGCAAATCCTACAGTATCGGAAAGTGTCATGACTCCCAGTTCTGAAGCGCATTAATGATTCTATGGGACCTATCTTTTTTCGCACTTGTTTTCGAAAGAATTATTTTTCCAATATAGCAAAATCCCTGCGTAAGCTTTTTCATCTTTTCTTTTCTTCTGGGATCGTTCCAAACTTTTTTCTTTTGCCTCAAATTAACGATATGCACTAGCGTTCCTCCTTCTTTTGGCAACGCTGAATAGCTAAAGAAATGTCTTAAGGAATGAAATCTTCTAAATAATTGGCAGTACGGCTTTCATAGCAAAAAGTCCACTGGTGATCCATAATTCATCTCACCGAAATTTGATACAAATCCTTATACAGTTTTGTAGAAACTAAGATTATGAGTGCGTTCGGTGTCAACGATTCCCTTATTGGAAAGTTGACTGGAAATTCAGTCAAGAAATAGTCTGCCTAACTATCAAATCAAGCCTACTGGGGAGTGTTTTGTAGACAGATACTAAAAACTTGCCATACTTTCAAGTCCCTTTTGTTGTCCAAATCTGCCCAATGTTTTTGGTAGGTACTAAATTTTAAAAATTACGACACTTGAAAAATAACTATGTAGTTTAGAATGCAATTGAGTGCAAATAAAGTCACTAATGTCATCTGAACCTGTCCATTATCTTCTTCAAATGATAAAGTCGACATTTCTTTTGTGTGCTGACAGTTAAGTTATTCCACGATAAACAGAACAGTTTTTGTTTATCGTGAGTTATTCAATAAAGTACACTTTGTAAGGAACAACTATTCAAAAATCACAAAAATTGTAACCGACAGAATAACGTAGGTTTTTGAAATTTCGCATAGAGCTGAATCTTAAATTCACTGTTTTCCATTACGAAGGCGTGTTATCCGCCCACATTCTTATTGTTAGTATCAATATTAAAATAAGCTTTTCTAGAATGAAACAATTTTTTTTTAACCCATAGGTATTAAAGTAAAAAAATCAAGGCAAAGATTTTACCTTTTCTGCGATCAGGAGTCACGTCAGTTTTCTTCCTCCCAAAAAAAATAAAACAAATAAATTCCTTATAATCACAGATATATTACATAAATAAAATTCTTATCATTCTAATACAATAAGATACATACAATAATGTAAACTCATTGCAAAACAAACATTCCCAAAAAATAAAATCCAATTACTTCCACAACTTAATAACTCCATCTCGTGCAGCCGATACAATGAATATTTGTTGCTTATCATTTTTGCACATCAATAAATCTGTTATTGCATCATGATGACTATGCGAAGGCATTTCTGGTCCAGATCGTGGTGTTTCTTCAGTTGAAGCTCGCAGAGAACCCAAGTCAGTCGTCGCCAGGGAAATTATGTTTTCTTCTATAACTTGACTTCCATCGGTTAGGCGGGAACTTTATAAATAAAACAAATAAATACATATAAACAATATTGTTAGCATGTTTTTAAATCAAATGCGTTACCTATAGGTAAATGAAACATCAGCTAAATTATCCTTGGCCGATGGAACAATTAATGCTGAATTTTTCGGCGACATCAAATCCCAATAACGAATTCTTTGATCAGAACTTCCAGTCAAAACAAACGGTGATTTGTCCACAACTCCAGCTAATATCCCACAACTCGTTGAAGGATCATTCTAAATTGTAAAACAAAACAAAGAAATAAACACTGAACTCTGACAGATGCTAAATATTCTACTTACCAAACTCGTATTGGACAAAACTGGTGCATTACTTGCCCAAAGGACCGTCTGTCTGTGACCAGTTTCAATGTTCCAAATCGACACTTCATTATTCGACTGTGTGGCTGATATCAAACATGAAGGCTCCGTTGGATGGCATGCAACTTTTCTGATCCAAGAGTCAGACGGATGCTTTATTTCTGCAATTGGCAGTTGGAATCTCAGATCCCAGCAAATGTGCTTGCCACCAGAAGTACCCGCGGCTAGCCATGACCCGGTGGGATCAGCACAGATTGCTGTTATTACACCGTGACGCAGCTCGTTCTGCAAACGCCAAGCACTGTTTTGCATGCGAGTATCCCATGCGACAATCGCTCCATACAGAGTCGCATAGATGATGACACTTGGCGATGACTGTTCATAGGTTTGCATATCAACAACTGGGCCATCGTTGTGCTCGCTACAAGGCAACAACATTTTATTAGTTCTTCTTATATTTGTGAAACGTTTTATCTCAACTTACTTTTCATCCGTGTGAATCGCATGTTGCAGAGCCATCTTTGACGAATTCCTATCGATTCTCATAATCGACAAGCTTCCATCCTTTCCCCCCACTGCCAAAGACTGACCACCATCGCAGGCGGCAAGCGAGTAGATCGGCGTGTTGGCAACATGGACTTGCCTGGATTTATGTATGCCATGATGTCCGTAGAGTTTGTTACAATCCCACAGTCGAACGGTTCCATCTATACTGCCACTGGCAAATATAGCTCCATGGGGCTTCAACGAGGTCATCTTGATTACCGAGCCACGGTGCTCGTACAAATGGGCTATTATCGTTCCATTCATGCGCCAACCAGAGGGGTACGGCGAATGGCTACGTTCATAGTGATAACTTTGTGTGGCATTGTATCGGCCTTTGATTTTATTTCGCAACTTATCCACGTCGAAGCGGCACTCTGATGGACGCTCTAAAACAATTCATTAAAAATTTAAAATTCAAAAATTCTGTAACAATAACACAAATTCTTACCAGTCCAAAGATTTCGTTCCGGAATGGTATATTCGCCAAGAGAAGCTGCTGCAGTCGGGGGAATCTGCCCAACCGAAGAAGGACTTCCTGCCTGAACTGGTGAAACATTCAAATCGCCAGAAGGTGATGCTGCAGTGGAATGTCCATCGTTGAAAATATGCTGCCATTCTAAGTTCGAATTGAGATCACCATCTTGACGACCTTTCTTTCTGGGATCTAGTTTTGAAGATTTATCAATCAGAGGATAATCATGGCAGAGTATATCCTCTCGATCTAGACGAATTCGCCCATTTTGAGATTGTTCTTTGAGCTCCGAATGCTTATGCTTTACTTTGAGGATGTAGGCTTTCATTTCGAGGAGTTGCATTTCGATTTGCTCGTTAAGTCCTTCTGAGATCAAACGACGAAAGAGCTGGAAAATCACATTTTTTAGAATCATACATTACATAAAAACTTAAAGACTGTCTGCTTACGTTCTTAAGAGATGGGCCCACTTCATCGTATTGTGGCAGCATACCCTCAGGGGTATTTTCTCGAACAACTTTACGATCTTCTAAAGTTGCAACGAATTTTTGAATATCTGAATATCTATAAGAAAAATAATAGTCATTTAAAAAGAAGATTTTCTGAGAAAACAAAAAGAACTTACTTAACAACACTGTCATAGATAATTCTTGGAACCGGTGGCAATAAACTGTCCAACAGCAACTCAGGCATTTCAACTTGTATCAAAGGCATTCGTAGGAATTTTTCTATGGCTGGCATAATTTTACATTGCACATCAATGTCGTGCAAGATTTTTGCTGTTGTCGATATCATTCCTGCAACTTCATGACGTATCCAAAGATTTGGATGACATAGGTAACAAGCTGATTCGGCAATTATTTCCGTAACAGCAGGCTTACGAATGTGACCCAATTCAATGAGAATTGTCACAGCTCGAATGGCTTTGGCAATAACGAATTCTTCACGATCAGTAAATCCCTTTTTTTAAATGATTTTATGTTTTTAATTTAAGTATGAGGTTTTGAGAAAAGATGGTTGTCACATGATACTTACTTGTTGGAGAAGTGGAACTAAAATATCAGAAGCTTGCCATCCAACATAACCCGCAACACCTGAAATGTTATCGTAGAACGCTCCTCTAAGATTTTTGTCTTCATCGTTGAGGAATGTCATGATGTGCGAGAGCACAACATCGTTGGCTGGAAAGATGAAACCGAACAAAAGACTTGAAAGTGGTTTTAATGTTCTTTAATGTGTTCTTATTTCTTTTTACAGGCACATAAATGGTTAAAAATACCTTTAACATGTTTACGTTTAAACACAGTGCGAGCGTTAGGAAAATAAGGAACGATTTGAGAGGAGAAACCGGGGCATTTTGGTTTTAAAATTTTGAATAAGATAATGGGAGGGAAAACAGAGTTCGGTAAAGCATTCCCCATTCTCGATGTGTGGTTAAAAAAGATAAGCATTCCTGGAAGTGCGAGTATTACGGCTGAATTGTTTCGGTGGGAAGAATGCAACTGGCTAATTCGACAGACATTTTTTTTAACAAATATCGGTAAAACAAAGAATGACATGAAACATTGTGATGGTGTTCGAGTGATAGTTCTAGTTAATGGGTTAGAAAGGGCAGACAAGAAATCGTTTAAAATATAAGGAAGAGAGTGGGAGACAAAATGGAGCCCTGGGGAACACCAGAATTTATTTTAAGAATTTCAGACTTGAAACCATCCCATACAACTTGTATTGAAAAGATAGAAAGGTAGTTTATAATCCCACAAGGAAGAGATACCAAAAGCAAAAATTGTCGATAAGAGAGCTTGGTGCCAAACTCTATAGAATGCCTTTGAAACATAAAGTGCAATTATCAACTTTTACATAGCCTTGAAATGAAGGGAAGTGAGTACAATTGAATGATAGTTAGAGAGAGAGCAGGGTTCGTGTTGGACAAATGCTAATTTCCATCCGCTCGGAAAGTGATTTGTTGAATAGGAAGGATGAAAAATCTTACTTAGTGGTTTTACCAGCGTTGAAGAATACCTCTTCAGGACAATATATTGGATATGAATTCCAAGGTCATTCAATACTTTTGCAACTACACTAGCGCAAAAGAAGTTGAGTCCCCTAAAAATCGTATTTTTTGGTCATGTACAAATTTTGGTTCGTGGAATATGTCCGTTACAGGTCTTTCTAGCTTGTCTGAACTTATTCCTGTTTTCCTCAATGGGGTTGGCTTTATAACAACGCTCGGTCCCTAGCTAAATGTATCCAGTTTCGCACTCCAAGTTGGGTGAGGTCACTATCCACTTGTGCGCGCCACCTGATCCGAGGTTTTTTCTCTACTGCGATGTCCTGTGGGCATTTATTCGAAGACTTTTCGGGACGGAGCATTGATTTCCATGTGCTCTACGCGACCGAGCCATTTCAGTCGTTGGACTTCTATCCTTCTGGCTAAGTCTACGTCTTTGTACAGCCCTCACTCATCTTCTTTGATCACTCCAAGAAATTTTCTATCGAAACGACCCAAATTGTTTTCATCCCCTTTTTTCATAGTCTATACTTCTGCACCGAATAGCAGGACGGAAATGATGAGGGTCTTATATAACGAACCTTTGTTAGCTCGAGATAGGGCTTTACTACTCAATTGCTTTCTTAGCCCAAAGAAGCAGCGGTTAGCAGGAGTAATTATTTGTTTGATCTCAACGCTGGTGTTGTTTTTTGTGTTCTTAGTGGAGCATAGGTAGAAAAAGTCCTTAACTTCCTCAAAGTTACGTCTGTCGATTGTGACGTTTTGACCGAGACTTCGGTGTTGTAGGTCCTTTCTTCATGACACCGTGTACTTTGTTTTGACCTCATTAACAGCTAAACCCATTTTTGGCACCTCTGTCTCAATACACCATTGACGCTGAGTTCTTTCGATTATGTCAATGTTATCAGCATATGCTATGTTAAAGAAATCGCATGACAGCGCATCATCTTGTCTAAAGTCTTTTTTGACATCGAAGGGTTCTCTTAAGTTGTTTCCAACCTCTATGGAGCAGTGAATTCTCCATGGTCATTCTGCACAAACGGACGAGTTTGACAGGGATGTCAAAACTAGACGTGGCTCTACACAGCTCGTCCTTGTACTCGTATATGCTGTCATATTCGGCCTTGATATCGATGAAAAGATGGTGGGTATCGATTTAATGTTCTTGGGTTTTTTTTTCAGGATCTGCCGTAATGTGAATATTTGATCGACTGTGGACTTTCCTGGTCTAAAACCACACTGATAAGGACCTATCAGGTTGTTGATGATGGGCTTTAGACGTTCAAATATTACCGCAGAGAAGATTTTGTAAGCGATGTTAAGTAGACTGATTCGTCTATAGTTGGTGCAGTTTAGAGGGTCTCCTTTTTTCAGAATCGGGCAAACAATACTGAGGTTCCATTCATCGGGCATGCTTTCTTCCGACCATATCTTACAGATAAATTGGTGCATGCTCCTAACCAGACCAGCTGCTTTCAAGAGCTCGGCATTCAAGCCATCTGCTCCGCCGGCTTTGTTAGACTTTAGCTTAGATTTGGCAATCTTTACTTCGTCTAAGTCGCGAAGACGGGATTGTTGGTTTTTGTCGTCTATATTGAATGGATCATCCTGCTTGTGAGTTTTTCTTTAACTGTTTGACTTAAAGATATGACACAATTGTCTGATGTGCCTGGAGGCGATACAAGACTGAACGATTATTTATTAGGATCAGAGGTAAGAAACAAGTCTAGAGTGTTGGCGGATTGACCTGCAAAGTCTGAAATCTGAGTTATTGAGATTATGTGCCAGATTATTTAACTCAGCAAAAATCTCAACATATCTTCCTTGAGGTGTTGTTTACCAGAGTAGCGCAGCCACGAAGAATTGTGTGTATTGAAATCACCCATAATAACGATCTCACTTTGCGGAAAATGGTATACAATTTTCTGGATAGAGTCGGACATCGCATCGAATTTTTGGAAGTCAAATTATTATCCAGACTTGAGATAAATGAAACACGTATGAATGATGCGTCTTTGAACAGTCAATTTGAACCATTGAATTTCTTCACAAAAGCTTTTGAGTCAGTCTTGTGACAGGAGTACTTCTAATGCGTCGATTGGTATTGATTTTATGGCTCTTTAAGCTCAAGGTCTTAAGATCGAATGGTCTTTCGAAACAAAATAAACATACTTATGTCAATACTGACATTAAAAAGGTTTTAGGTTCCCCTGGCCCTTTTTATCAAAAAGTCTGCTACTGGATTTTACTTACTAACTAAGTCTCATTATTTACATACCTTTCTCTTTTCCAAAGAACGCGCACAAATCACAAATTCCAGACTCCATTAACGTTTGCTTAACAATGGGCTTAGAATCGGTAAGCAGACTTAAAACCGTTTGTTGAATAATTTCATGCAATGCATTCAATTCGGCTTGATAACGTCTGAAGGGCATTTCACTTGGTGTATTTCTTTGAGTTTCCTCCAAAAAATATATCGCAATTTTTGCAAGTTTAGCTAAACAAAAATGTAATGGTTACAATTTTCGAAATACATTATCTATTGTGGTTTGAAAGAAAAGACTTACAAATGTTCTTTGCAAAGGCCACACGCACAACAACCGCAGCAGGTTCGCTAGAAAGTTTAGCTATTGATGGTAAAATATATTCGGGAAATACATTCGCATCATTACGTGGTATTTCTTTAACCAATCCCAGACAGGTGGTAAGAGTTTCCACAGCTTGAACTTGAACTTTGGCAGATGAGAACTGAGCCAAGTGTAACTTAAAACGAAAAAAGAAAAGCATTAAATATTCTAACCGTACGAAACTTCCCCAAAAACGATCTACTCACGATATAAGGAAGAATTCTGTCAAGAATAGTCTCTGACGTTGTATACTGTGATAGCTTCTGTAATATTTCCAAACAACAGATCTTACTGTTGGAATATTGCAAACCTCTGATACAAGATGTGACAACAGTTATGATCAAAATCAGTCCATCTTGTTCTTGGGATGGACTTCTTGTTGATTCGGAATCAGTATCTGTTGGTGAATTCTCGTCTGCTTCGGTATCATCATCATCATCATTGCTTAGTGGACGGTTGGTTAGGACTTTAATGCAGTGGGTTATGTCGGAATGCAAACGCATTATTTTGTCATCGGGAGACATGATGGGAGCAGATGAGAACATTTGCAGGTAAGACTGCAGGAAGGAATAGAAGTATTCGGGAAACAAACGTCCACGTTCTTGGTCGAGATAGTCTTCGGCGCTGCGACGATTAATCGAATTCAAATTGATCATTGACGCGAGCAGATTGCGAAGATTTTCATTCTCGATTCCCGATAAATGCTTCTCAACTAACTCGCGCTCTCCTCGACGGTAGGCCAGAAGTTGAGAGAATTCAAACGGAGCCGTTCCTTCGCTCCACAGTTCAAGCAATGCACAGCTAAATTGATGGAAATAGAGTTTATGCTAAAAGCTTTTACAAAATTCACATTGGAAGGTAATTACCCCGCCGAAAAGATATCCATCGCTGGTAGTGTGTTTTTTGAATATTGAGATCCTATGGCCACCAGGGAATTGGTGGGAAGTATAGACTGGGCTATATTTCCCTCTGCATCGTCGGATGTCATCGTCTTAACGAATCTTTCCGGAGCTATGTAGCAAGTTCGACGACGACTTGTGTCAAAAAAGTACGTATAATCCGCGGGATTGTCCTCTGGCAGATAAGTAGGCTTGAATGAAGCGAAGTCTGATAGTAGAATCCAGTTCCAAGATGTGATGAGGATATTCTCCAACTGAAATAAGAGTTTTCGAGTATAGAAGCACAGATAATAATGGATTCCTTACCTTAATATCGCCATGGCAAATCTTTTGCTTATGACATTGATTCAAAGCGCATAAGATTTGGAAAGTTATCCATTTCTTTTCTAGAGTAGTAAGGAATGGTCGTGTGGAGACTCGATCGTATAGACTGTGTTTTACAAACTCTCTCATGATGTACGCAGCTTTATCGGTTATCTGATAGTTAAACAAAACCTTTATTATGGGCTTTTAGGTGTAAACTCAATAAATCTTACCTCAACTCTTTGAAATGGTAGACAATTAACAGAATTGGCGAGTGTCTTTTTGATGGTCTCCACTGTTTCTTTGTGCACTTCCAGAGGCAAAGTAAGATCATGTTTTACGAAAACTTTCACAACTATCAGGCCTTCTTCGGATTTAGCTTTTGCTACTTTGAAGAATCGTGTACTGCCCATGCTGTTGTTTAAAAACATTTTAATTGAAATTAATGATCTTTTATTAAAATAAACAAAAACTTACTTGGAATCAAAAACAATCTCGGTGCCAAATGTTCCTGAGAAGTAATGCTCAACAGGGAAGATTTGTGATGGTGCTATACCAACTAATTGATTACCCATGGCTAGTGAATGTCTTAAAGTATTGTTTTAAGAATTATTTTTTTCAATTAAATCAAAATTTATTAAATAAAAAGGCGTATTTTATGTTTTAGAGTTTTTTTTTGCAAATCAGCTGCTTTCTTTATCAACAAACAAGTTGAGATGAAAAAAGAGTAGACAGGTAGGAATGCAAAACAAATTAGTAAAGCATATAGCTGTCTCTTTCTTCTGACATTTTTTTCAAAGCAGGGATGTTTAAGAAGAGGTGAAAACATTCAAATGAACGAGTTTAGTAATAGTACGTTGCCACCAACAAATAATCCGAGATTTAAGGCAAGTGATTTAAAATAAATCATGAGGTGTTTTCACCAAAGAAAAGGAGATTAATTTGACGTTTGGTTTATGTCATAACAACCAAACTTCAAATTATTCTCCTTGCGAAAAGAAAAAAAATATGTATTTGTTCACTCATCATCTGTAAGTAATTAGTTTTATTATATGCTTGTACATATTTATTATTTTTGTATACTTACATTTTATTTCGTCTGTGATTTCTTGAAAGTTGTTTATTGTTTTGAATTCGAGTCATATGGAAGTGAGACAGATAGTTTTTGTTCATGATACAACTAAAACAGATAGCGCATTCGCGTTTCTATTTTTGTTTCGTTCTGCGCATCTACGTCACGGACACTCAACGAGTTTGACGTTTATTATTCAGTATGTGAAATCAAAACAAATCAATGGCACTAATTTGTTTAGATATTTTGTTATTATAATAAAATGTTAATATTTCTAATATTTTTCATTTAGGTAAATGGTTTTAAATGATTAATATTTGTGTTTATTCGTAAGTTAAAGAAAATTTGTGTGTTTGAGTGAAAGAAATTAATAAAAAATCGAAGTAAATGAAGAGTATGGTGTATTTTTTTTCATTTTCATTCGGATGCAATTTTCTCTATAGAATCACCTGGAAGATTGTTTAATTAGTGATAAATGGTTAAATAAAAGATATGATGGTCTTTTTAAATCATTGGTTTTTCAACCTTTTATTTAATAAATAATTTGTTTGTATTTTCTTTTCCTTGATAGTTTGTTTTCCTTGATTTGTCTGCTCAGTTTTCGCATTCGGAAGTACATACGACAACGAAAGAAAAAGTTCATAACCTTCTCATCGCATTCGATCGTTGCTTTCTCGGCAACTTCAAGTAAATGCTGTAGTTAGGACAGATGTAAATGACTTCAGCTTCTCCATTTACTGCAAACATTTTGTAATGCAGCAAAGTGAGCCATAATTGTGGGATTTGCTTAAGACAAGCCTCCTTCGTCCAAATGATTTACCCAAGAGCTTTCGTCTGGTTCAATTTGTTCCAGTTTTAGTATGGTGTTAAGGTTTTTCTAATAAGTTTATAAAAACAAATTAGTTTATACAATTTCAGAATGCATGGATAGTATGATTAAGATTTTGTTCCTATCATAAATGCCTACAAATATTATTAGATATGTAGGTACTTACAATTGTTCAATTAGCATATCAAATTGAGCTTGTTTTAATTGTGGATGTGAAATATTTTCCGTCAAGTTATCATTTTTGCATTGCTGTTCAGGCACGTTTTCATGCTCGAGCTCAATGGGAACCAGCAACCCACTCACTACATCTTTTTGCTTTTACAGCTCCATTCTTTTCGAGCGCTTTGTTGTGTCAGGCTCAGACGCTACAGGCAGTTGCTTTGCGTAAACCGTAGGAACTGCATCTGGTTTCAAGATCCGATACCTTGTGAATCCTATTGATATAAATCTATTTCAGATTCTTATTCTGAACTACTTTTTCTATTATATTACCCATTTCATACTTTGTATTTTTTATATAAACTTCTCGCAAAAAGTGGAGACTACAAATTCTTGCAGTTAGAACCTTAATTTTTTCCTTGCGTTTGGTGAACAAGGTCCACTGCTTCGAGAGATTTAAATTTCCTTTTGGAAATTTATGAAAGCTGGAATCTCTCGTTATCTTATTTCTTTTCTTTCGTTGCAGTCAAAACAAACACCCATGTTTATTAATAAATGTTTTTTTATTTAGTATAAATTATAAACAATACCACTTTAAATAACTTTATTGATTTAAAAATTTGAAAATTCACTTCCGTTAACATTTACAACAGAAAATAGAGTGAAATTGCACCAACAATTCTAACTCTCTTCAATTGATTGAGTGTCCGTGACGTCACGATAGTTTGACAACCAAAACCTAACATGCGCAATGCGCTATCTTTATTAGTTGTATCATAGTTTTTGTTGACATTTCCATCTGTCAATAAACGAAATTGGCGTTTAAATGGGTCGGTTCAACAATTATTCTCCGAAAAAAAAGTTTGTTTGATTTGACAAACTAATGTTTCCAAGTAGATTTCAATGAGTTTTATTTGAAATCTTCATTTGAGGAGATTAAAATTTGTATGGTAAATCTTCGAGATTTCAAGGAGATTTGTGACAAATCTAGCTAAATCTCGGTTAAGGGCCCGGTGGAAACATAGTATAAGGCTTGAATAGATGAGGTGTGTTTTATAGCCGAACCACAACCTTCCGTTTGATCGTGCCGACTTTGACATATCGAATAGAAACAATGAACTCTTATGAGCAATTTGAAATGTTACCTCAAGCTTTGTGCTCGTTTTAGATCTTAAATATCGTAGGCTGTAGCTTAACACCCTAACTAATAGATCTATTTTCTAAATTGTCGCGCTTTCACAGCTGACAACTGTCATTGTCATTGTCATTGCTATTTTGTTTGCTTTATTTAAGAATCTATATAGCAGAAGTGCCTTCCCCTCTGTTAATTAATTTATAAAAAAAATAAAAGAAATAACTGAATATAAAAATTGAGGTAAACTTAAGTAAACTTTCCTCTCAACGCCCGAAGTTTGAAGCTACATTACGTTTTGAAAGTTCTTAGGTCACGCTTTACGACACATGATATCGTAAAATATCATAAAACTGGTAAGAATCCTGTTAAAAACCCGGCCAACCTAACGCGTGGTTGTAGTTTAGCCATTATAAATGCTACGGACGCACTTTTTAACGCAAAAGAACGTAAATACGAAACTACGCCGATCATATCACGTTTTTGATTGGTAATCTGCAAGAAGAAATACCAATAGATGACTTTGGTAAAATTTGCTCTTAAAATGTGTTTTTTTAGACGTGTGGATTTCAAGAAGAAATAAAACAAATATAATTTAATGTTATGGCCAAGATTTTAGCTTTGTTATAAAAATAAGGGTTTGCCATAATTACTTACTTACTTACTTAAGGTCCTTAGCTAGATGTTTTCAGTTCCGCACTTCAAATTCGGTGAGATTACTTTCCACTTGTGCGCGCCACCTGATCCGCTGTCTTTCTGTATTGCGCTGTTCTGTGGGTGTGGATTCGAAGGCTTTCCGGACCTGTGCATTGCTTTCCATGCCCTCTACGTGGATGATGAGGGTCTTATAAAGCTCCACTTTAGTTGCTTGAGAGTGGGCTTTGCTAATCAATTGTTTTCTTAGCCCAAAGAAGCAGCGGTTAGCAATAGTAATTTTGTGTTTGATCTCAGCGCTAGTGTTGTTCATAGCAGAGCCTAGGTAGAAAAAGTCCCTAACTACTTCAAAGTTAGGTCTGTTGATGGTGACGTTTTGACCAAGACTTCGGTGTTATAGTTCTTTTCTTGATGACAGCATGTACTTTGTTTTGCCTCATTAACCGCTAAACCCATTTTTGCCACCTCTGACTCAATACTCATAGAAGTCCCATTGACATTCTTCACAATTCTTTCAAGGACTATGTTAAAGAAATCGCATGACAGTGAATCACCTTCTTTAATGCCTTTTTGACATCGATAGGTTCGGGTAAGTTGTTTCCAACCTTTATGGAGCAGCGTGAATTCTCCATGGTCACCCTGCACAAACGGACGAGTTTGGAAGGGATGCCAAAACTTGATATGGCTCTATACAGCTCGTCCCTGTCGTTCGGCTTCAGTTCTTGCAAGCGTTGTAAGTTGGAGTTAGATTTGGAGTAAGTGTTATAAAATGGCAAACTAAACTGAGCACAATTCAAGTGACAACTGTCAAAAAAAAGTGTTGCCAGATTGAAAGCCACTCTTTATGTACACAATCGTTGTAGTCTCTTTAAAACTGCGCTACCAATGAGACGTTGTCGTAGACAAATCTTATTGTTCCCATCCTATACTCTATGATGCAGAAGCATGGACACTCTTCCAGGCAGATAAAAGTTCCCTTGATGTCTACTACTACAACATTTGGTCCGGTTTGTAGACAATAAGCCAAATAACAACTGTCAGAAACGATAGAAATTACATACTATATAAGCTGTACCTACAGAGACGTGCCACTGGTCAAAAACTGAACTGAAAACAAAAACAAACCTGACTTCTAGCGTGACAGAATTGATCGAGATGTAAAACAAATCCAGGCTCATTAGCTCTTAGCGCTGTAGCGCCAACTTAACTCATACAAAGCCTTTTAAATGTATCTTCCATTAAAACAATTATTATAATCAACGTTTTTTTATTTTGCTAATTTGTTACTCTGTTGTCATTTTATAAGCGTTAAAAATGAAACGTAAGTAGGTGGTTGCACCAATACTCGAAATAGAATAGAATACAAAAAATCTAAGCTAACTTTTAAAATGTCACAATAGTGATCTTAACGATATTCACCTAAAAACGGTTTGCTGTCAAAAACAATTTAAATCTTTGTTTTCACACAATTTAGAATTTGGAAAAACTTTAATAATGTTTTAAATTATTTTTATAAGATCTTTTCTGAGAGAAAGAGAAAATATTCAGGTTCTTAAGAAGAAACCTTGAAAAAAGATCACCAATTTGATATTAATTTGCCTTTAAATTCCTGAAACTCGTCTTCAATTCCATCTTATTTTTATTTTTGACGCACATAAATAGTGTAAAGCTTACTAACTTAAAGTGTGTTTTTTTTTTATTGGATTTCCCATAAAATACAAAACTTTTTAGACCTTACAAAATTATAGAAATATACTTCTTGAAGTGGATTTGCTTTGGATGCTCTTGAACTAAGATTTAAACACGAACTACAAGAAAATACATAAATGTCTCAAAAAACTAAACTAATGGCTATTTGGAAAACAAAATGAACGTTTCATATTTATTTATTTAATATAAAAGCTTTATAAAACTGAAGTGAAAACAGATTATGTAGCGTGTACATAATTGCGTGCCACACTAAAGTTTCCTCTCAACTTATTTGTTTACGATAATTGTAATACTAGACTCCCAAAAATTATTTTACTACGAAAAAAGATCATATTTTTCTGGCAAACTTTATCATTTTCTGGGTTTTGTATCCATATTTTTGTACCGTTCTTCGCATTTTTAGAAATGGAAACAATGCAGGGTTATCCATTTTGCAGTTTCAAAGGTAAACCTAAATAAAACACATACATATATGTATGTAAAATATTTTTTTTCATGATATTTCTTTTTTATTATAAAGTTTAAACGTTGACATTGTGTGTGAAACACTACATCATTTAAATGACCAACACGCAAATTGTTGCAAGCATCGATTCTTTTGAGGTGATTTTCGACCACTTTTTGACACATATTGGGCGGTATCTCTGCCTTAACTTGACGAATGTTGGTTTTTAAGTGCTCAAGAGTTAAAGGTTTATCTGTTTAGGTTTAGGTTTAGCAAACTTGAAAGTGCTGGTTTTCGAGGTTTCATTAGTGATTGGTTAAGATCTTTTTTAAATATACATAAGAGCTCAAAGAGTGAAATTTTATAGTATTAGGAGCAGTATAAAGACATTCCATTTGGGAGTTCCACAAGGTTCGGTTTTAGAACCAATACTTTTATTTGGTATATATTAATTCTTTATTTAGTTTGCCGTTAAAGGGTTCTCTGACAGCCTTTGCAGATGATGTGGGTTTTTCTTATAGTACAGATAGTTGTCTGAATCTTATCTTATATATCTGATATAAATTGGCTTGTTAAGAATCTGGTTTGCAGAGCGCAAATTGATAATTAGTTCTAAAAGCAAAGTAATGTTTTTCAGTTTGTCGAGCCAAAAGATTGTTGATGCTGATCTCTTGTTTCATGCTACTGAGTGTTATAAATGTAAGCTTTTTAACTGCACCTGTAATCCTATGGTTACTTCCATAACATTTACGGATTCCATGAGCTGTAGTGGCTACTACGTCCAGTTTATGGTCGTCATAATCGTCCTAGCAGATCAACAATTGACCGTCTAGTGGAAAAATTTGAATCACCAGGCACAGTACAAAATGTTCCCGTGAGACAAAGAAGTTCACGTAGTGTCGAGAATATTGCTGCCACTGAGGCTTCAGTTTCAGAAAGCCCAAATGTGTCTCGCACACGTGGGTCGTTCTCAAGCGTTGGGCACCTCTGTGACGTCGTTGTGGCGAATTTTGCGAAAAGATCTTGTCCTACATCCTTACAAGATTAAATTGACGCAAGAACTGAAGCCGCTTGAGTCTTGACCACCAGAAGCGTCGTATGTTCGTGAATTGGGCTGAGCAACAACTTGAAAATGATTCAGATTTTCATCGAAAAATCATCTTCAGCGATGAAGCTCATTTCTGGCTAAATGG
This sequence comes from Eupeodes luniger, assembly GCA_951509635.1. NCBI lineage: Eukaryota > Metazoa > Arthropoda > Insecta > Diptera > Syrphidae > Eupeodes > Eupeodes luniger. The sequence goes on along the minus strand of OX608073.1, from coordinate 229,706,442 downwards.
CTTCGTCGTGTTCTGAGGAAAATATGTGGTAAATCTCGTTTGTACCCTAGTTTTTCCCTATTTAGGGATCTAAAAATTCTTTCAGTGGGACATATGTATTGTTATACAGTTCTAAAAATTAATTTTCGTAAATGTCAGACCAACAACTGAAAAAAATGGTTTAACAACTTAGTTTGGCAAATGTCGAATTCCAGCCTTATACTTTTGAAACCGCAAAATGGATAACCCGTTAATAACAGAATATATTATTTTTGGAAATAAGCTACGTTACAACACAATTTCTTATATTTCTGCTTGAAATGCGCCAAAATTTCACTAAACTATTGTATTTTAGCTCCAAAATATGGCATAATTTAGAAAATTGTTGGAATCTTAGAGTTTTTTTTTTAAATGTAGCGACTCGTCCAAATTAAATAGTTAGGCCATATTTTGCTGGACAACAGTATTCTAAAATAATAATCTAATAAGTAAAATTGTCACTTCAGCCCTTGAAATATGTAAAGAGACACATTATGCTATTTAAATTTTGTCAGCCTTCTATAGAGAACATTAAAGAACATTTTTAAGCGATGCTCAAAAATTCATCTTTAAGTTAAGTGAGTAACCGCCCTTGCAATCCAAGTACATAAAGTAAAACACTAAAGAGACACTATATAACTACAACTGATAAAATCAAGTGAAATATCTTTTAATAAATGCACCTTAATAAACTAAAAAATTAAACTTGTGCTCGAATTAATAAAAACAAACTTTCTACCGCTGTATTTTTGCATTTCGATGATATTTTTGCACATTTTATTTTATTAAGTAAAATCATTATAATAACAAAATAAATTCACAAAATATCAAATTTTATACATATTTGTTTTACCTACATATACAAATTACAATTTAAAATAAAATATTATTTGAAAAGTAAACAACAAACCTACGCAAGTTGATTTATTTAAATTCAAAACAAAAAAGAATAATTCAAAAATGATTCTCAAATAGATTATTTTACTTATGTCGCAGTTATTATTGAGTGTATTTGTTAACGAATGATGGAATTTCAAATGGAACTTTTAAATCTTTCTCTAAAAATAACTAACGAAATAGAATAAAATCAAAAATAAAACCAAATTCAAAATTGAAGACAAATTTATTTCAAAAATTCAAAAAAAATGTATATGTACTCTTTTTTATATTCAAAGCGGCCTACCCCACCTGGTGTGCGAAGTGAGAAAGAAAATAAAACAACAAAAAATTTATACTTGCTATAATGTATGGCTAAAAAACATTTAGAAGAAACCAAACCAAAAACACATTTTTTAATTATTTAAATTCAATATTTTTTCATTTTCCATTTCATTTTGTAAAAAATATGAAAAATAAAAGATCCCATAAAGTTTCCTATAATATTATAAATTAACTATACATAAATTCCGTTTGGAAACTTTTAAGCTTTGTGTGTTATAGATACGTATATATTGTACATATTATATAAGGCATCATCTATATATAAAAATCTATACACAAATTCGTCCAAAAAATGTAGCATGATGTTTCATAAATTTCATTTCATTTCACATGAAAATGACTTTTTTGTTGTTGTTGTGTAAAAATTAAGTAGTTGGTGAAGTAGCAACAAAAAACAAAATGTTTTTTATAAAATTTATATTTAATTAAATTTTTTTTGTGTTTGTTTAAATAATATTATGTTTTTAAAGAGTTCTTGTTTCCCTTCTCGATGACAGCTGAAGTAGAAGTAGCAGAAGCAATAATTAAGTAAATAAATATAATGGATGGATAAACATCAATATTTGGAGAAAGGTGGTATTGTTGTAATCTGCTGATGTTATTGTTGATATTGGTGTTTTTAATTTCGTTTTCGCTGAGACAAATATTATTACTCTGTTATATCTGTTCTTTCGCACATTTTAGCGAGGAATGCTACATAAAAAAATTAAAAGAAAAAAATATTAAAGTATATTTTATTTTTATGGTTAAAAAAGAACAATATCAATAAGTTAAAGAAAACATAGAAATATTAAAGAACGATATACAAAAATGAGAAAGAAAATATTCACAGCGGTTACAGAATCCGATAAGTATGTCAATTTTGACATTTCAACTATATTTAAAATATCAAATGTAAATTTTGACATTTCCATTATATTACAAATGTCAAAACCCCACTCCGAATCCATTTGCAACTCATATGTCAGATTCTGTAATCGGCATGATTGTTTTTAGGATTTAAGATTAGTCACACACATATAAATGACGTTTCGAGGAAGTTTTATGTTTCATCCTTCTAAGTGTCAAATTTTGCAAAAGCAGTTACATAGTTTGTTTTGTTGCAGAGGAAGCCATTTTCTAAATTAAAAATTTTGTTTTTTGTTTATAACACTTACAGTTTACTCGAAGACGATTGGTTCGCTCATCAATTTCTCGACAAATTCTGTGATTTTTATTTAAATTGTGCACACATTTTGATTGCAACAAGGGATTGATGGTGTGTTGGGAATATTGGTGATTTGTTTGGTGCAAGAATTTTATTTTTTCGTGAACATAAACACATAAACAAATAGTGGTTTTGGTGAGGTAAACATAAAAAAGTGCAAAAAATATATTTTATTTAGTTATAGTTAATTTTTAAGTGCTTAAATAATATTTTTTTTAAATAAAATAGGTAATTATCCTAAGAATAAATAATTTGCTACTGTTTATATACATTTTTGAAGAGATCAATTTTATAAATACAAAGTTGTACGAACTTTTTCAGCACCCACGAAGTGTTCCGCTTAAAAGCGTTTTGGAGGATAATTGTATTGTCTAATTGACATTCGTTTCGTATTTGTTTCCTTTGATAATAGCAAAGTAGAACTGAAGCAATTGTTTCAAAAACCGATAATATTTGAAATGATATAAATTTTATTGCGAAATTTTTTATCCGATATGGGTTTTGTAATAGGAACTTGACAACTTTGAATTTAATGTGTGAACGCATTCTTTCCCTAATCATTCAACTGTCATTGTCAATTTATTCAAAATTTTAGTGTTGCCGTGTTAGTGAGACAACTCATGAAGTTGATCTATTTCCGTTATTTGCCGAATGTTCTGTCTTATTTATCCAGTTTATATTTCTAAGCTAAATTTTTCATACAAATTTATCATCTTTGTTGTCAGAAATCTGAGACTAGAATTTTTATTATTCGGCTTCTTAAGAATTTTCTATCGCTCAATTCAAAAAGGATGAAAATAAATGCAAAGCAAATTTGAATGACAGATGAGAATGAATAGTGAATTGTGTTTATATTTCATTCTGCTGTTCTGTCAATCCGTCTGGGAAATTTCTCAGAACTTTCAGAAATATAAACTGGCCAATTTTATGTAAAAGTATAATTAGTATTGAGCAAGTTGTCAAGTAATTATTGTATAATTTTGTTTGAATTTACATATATTGTAAAACTATATTATTAATACTATAATTTTACAAAGTAAACATTTTATTTAAAAATTATGGCGCAAAATTTTAAACAATTTAAGGATGATTTACCTTATTTTAAACGATTTTAACTTCTTACTATCTCTTAAAAATTTTCTAAAGTTAAAAATGGCTACTTTGACTTTTAGCAATTTCCTAAATCCATATGACATTTGTACAATTATTTTTATAAGAGCAGTGGATGGTATACTCCAGTCAACAGTTGGAAATTCCAATTAATAGGTCCGTTTAAGCTTATTTGCTTTGTTTATTTTCACGAACTGTCACTTTTTAGACATATTTAGATGCTTGTTTTTTTAACAAAATGCAATTAGCAACTTACTAGTGAGCAAAACGAAAAGAAAGGTTTAAAATTTTGTAGTCCCTTAGTAAATTGCTAAATGTTTAGGAAATTGCTAAATGTTTGGGAAAGTGCTAGAGTAAATTGTTAAACCATTAATAATGTTGTTGTTTGAAATTTTGCTCCTATCAGGTTTATTTATAAATCTATTCAATAAAATATGTATGTACTCGTATATCTAACTTTTGAAATTTGTTCAACTACATAACATTTATAGACAAATTTTATCTATCAGCTACTTAAGTTAAGAAGTTGCATTCAATGACTAAATAGTTAAAATTTCGTTAAAAATTATTGAAATTTTAATAAATCAATTGACAGATGTCATATATATGACAGCCAATTTTTATAATGTTGGAATTTTCTTATGATCCACGAGTTGTCAAACTTTTTGGACAAATGTCTTACTGCACTGCTTTAAAGAAAACTACATATAATAAATACCTTTAAGGAATATATGTGCTTAATATAAAGGAAATCAATAGAAAAATAAATGTATTCTAAGAAATCGTGTTCATCACAAGTGCAACATTGTGAATTATGGATATAAATACATTTAACAATAAACTTGTTTTACTATTTTTTAAATAATTTAAAATATAATTTTTTGTATTTAGGTATAAAGATTATAAAATTATATACTCACGGGAATATTTGATGAAGCCATCGTCATCCTCTGGGGGCATACAGTCAGCGAAAAGTTCTTCAACTTGTTCATCGTCCAAGTTCTCACCTATAATAATAATATTTTTTCAAATTTTAAAATAATTAAAAAAATAATAATAATTTATAATTACCAAGGGAAAGGAGGGCATGTGAAAGTTCAGCGAGGAGCATGGTGCCGTTTTCTTCCTTGTCGTACAATTTCAAACATTCAATGAAATCTTCGTAGCAGCCTTGATCTTTCTCTTTCTTAACTTGAGAGTAGATTGGGAGGAATTCTTCGATTGTGAGTTTCTTCTCGCCACGTTTCTTTGTGCCACCCATTTTCTCAATAAGAGCCAGAGTTGGGTTAAGATTCAGTGAGCGGAGAGCATCACCAAGATCATAAGCATCAATACCCTCGTTGGGTGAGCCCATAACCTCGAATACGAATTCGACATCTATTTTTTTTTTGTAAGTTAAAAAATGTTTGTTAAGAATATTTTCATTTGTTTTTGTTTTTAATTAACAGCCTTTTGGATTTCAGTGAACAGTGTCCTGTTAAATAGTTTTAAGTCAGTTAAAAATGGTCAATTGTTTTATTTGTTCACAAAAATACGGTAGACATTAAACTTTGTTGTGTTTACCAACATTTATATGGTATAAGTAAGGCTTAACACAATTAAGAAAAGTGCATATACGCCCAAGTGTACCATATTGTGTTTAAAGAGAAATATACTCGTAAAATATTAGAATAACTAACCAAATTTCATTATGAAAAAGAGATAGTTTCTTATAATAATGAATTCTGATTTTTAATAATTTGTTTTTAGTGTCGTTTGATTAACCAAACAAATTATAAGTTCTAATTTTGTTGGTTGATGATTTTGAACCCAATTAATCTATTAACTCCATAAGATGAGTTTTAAACAGCACAACTGAATTCCTAGAAAATCTCACATTAGCCTACAGTAATATGTTCAGCTCAGGTGATGCTCCCGAGCTCTTTAGAAAATCAATAATAAACCCTATATTCAAAAAAATTAGATCAAAAGGATCAAGCAAACTAGCGCAGAATTGCATTTCTCAAAACAGCACTCAAAATTTTCATAGAAATCCTGAGATGTTGTCTCACCATATGGATCGAGAATAACCATCTTTTTAGAGAATTCCGAATCGGATTCAGAAAGGGTTACTCCACAGTACACCATATGTTCAGTCTTATCAATATTGCAGATACATATCTACGTAACTATACGCTTTTTTCATAGGTGTTCGAGCTGCTTTTGATTCCGTAGATCGTAAGGCGCTCATCTCTAAGCTCTTTAATGTCTCTTAAATTCGGAATGATGATTGAAGACATATATAATCGAACACTTTACGCAGTTTATGATGAACTAAACCTATCTGAGTGGTTCCTTGCTATGTTAGGCCTAAAACAAAGGTGCAATTTCAGTCCTCCTTCTTTTTGTCTCTACATTGAAGAACTGATAAAAGACATGCCTTGTGGGGTAGTGATAGATGGGCTCGTAATTAAGATTCTTATACACGCAAATGACCTCGTGCTTATAGCAGAATCACCCGAGTCGGTTCATCTCATAATAAATAGGCCTCGAGATTTTTGTTTGTAATGGAACCTTACGGTGAATCTAAATAAATCAAAAGCAATGGTTTTTCGAAAAGGAACACTTTTTTTTAAGGAGGACACCATTGAAACACTAAAACAAAATCAATACCTAAGTTTCACTATTACAAGCAACCTTAATATGGAAAGACACCGTTTAAAGAAACTATCTGCTTCGAAGAATGCGATTGGGGATGTTTGTCACAATGTTTATAAAAACACAGATCTCATATTTAGCTCAAAATATCGAGTATTTCTCTCAACTTCCGAAGCAATAATGATATACATACACTGCAGAATACTGGGGCTGGCGTCAATGTGAAACTGCAGAAAAACTCCTGAGGTACTTCTTAAAACGTCAATTTCGGCTACCAAATACAACTCCAAACTACATGCTCCTTATTGAAACTGGAATTTCACCATTGTACCTTTCATCTCTAAGATATCATTTTAACTATGTTGTTGAACTTATCTTTAGCCACACTGACAAATTATCTAGAAGGATTGCAGTCTCGATAGTAAAATCTAGAACATCGTGGTTTGAAGAATGGATGAAGTTAGCTGAAATGTCTGAGCTTCGTTTCAACCTTACTTTGCAAAACCTGGCGGAATAGAAACCATTTTTAAACAACCTACTTGATAGGCTGGATTCTAAGCTTAGAAATGATTATGTAAACTCACTCTTTAGAGACGAGACATATTCAAATCTTCTGTATGATCTTGGCGAAATCAATTACTTCAAAAATAGTTTCAAAACGGATTTTCCGAGCAAAAGAAGAATGATTGCCCATACATTTTATACCGCATCGTAACGACTTGGAATCGTATTGCTCTTCATGCAATAACAAAGAATGAGAAAACGTGACAAATTGCATTGCACGATGTCCAATCCTGCAGGAGAAACATCGAAAAGTTTGGCATCAAAACACTTTGGAGCAAAACAAAATAACGTCAATCTTGAACGGAAGCGATTGGCACACATTAACACAGTTTATCAAAGTAGCACTTGCGTATAGAAACAAAATTATACCTGAAGACTTGTATTCTTAAAACCAATGGAAAAAATAATATAATAAAAAAAAAGAAGATATTTTAAACTCAAGTTATCTAAAAACCTAAAAATTGTTAATTACTTAAAATAGGGGTATCATGGCCATCTGGCCATGCCTTAATAGATTTATGTTAAAAATGTTATACATGTTAGAATTTGAAAAGTTGAATAAATCTCTATCTAAATACATGGAGCCCTACTTTACGTTTTACCTGAAAAATATTTCAACTTTAAAGATTTCATGGCATTATAATATTTATTCTTATACTTTGAGATTCATCCGAAAGATGATTGATATTCTTTTCGAAAAATTCATCAATATGATTCATCATTTTCTTTATCCAAAATTAACATCATTTAAGACTGAAATGTTTGCTCAATTTGTTGTTAGCTTTTGAAATTCCGGGCTTTAAACTGAAAATATGATGTCATAACGTATTTGTACGTTATAAAAGTCCAAAAATAGTTCCGAATTTATTACATTTTAAGATCTTTTGCTTTTGAAATTTCAAGGTCATAATATTTGAAGGTTGACTTCCTGTAGCCATTCTGCTTTACACTGACAAAATTCTGACATTCAGATTTTTTGAAAATGGGGCCTGAAAATTTGTTGTGTCAAAAAACTTAATCAACATTTCATAGTTATATCCATTTGAAGAAAACTGACATAACAGTTACAAAACCTTCAACTTCGGATAAAGTTAATTTTTGAAAATTAAAATAGACATTCAATTTCAAAAAATAAATTAAAAACTTGAGATTTGGTGAATCAGAATTCAAAAGTAAAGACCAATAATCAAAAGACCTTCGTATTAGCTTCCAGTATGGATCGCAATTTGTTTATGTTATCTATTCCAAAGTCAAATAAATCAACAAGAATAGAAACTATTTTTAAACTCCTGAGAAAAGATTATGTTACGCATCAATGTGCTTAATTACTTCAATTTAGGAACATAACTTCAAACCTGTAAACAGAAACGACAAATATGTGTATATGTAACTCTGCGAACTATGACCTCATTCTTCAGCAAGGAAGCAATAAGTTATACATGTGATCTAATATTACTTAACCTTCACCTAATTTGTTTTTCTCAATTTTGTTCGCCTAGAAAATTCTCGGCAATATTGCTAGTGATCCAAAGTCACATTCCATAATTTTGTATTTCCTCAAAAACTATGAACGTAATGCGGTTACGTTAAAACAGAAATCATAAAAATATCTATAAAATTCTTTTTGTAACATGATATAGTTTTCACTATCCTTATTTAGAGGCGTTTATTTAAATACGGACACTGCCGCCGACGACGATACTGCTAGACTTCGATGTGTGTTTATATTCACTTCGCCTAAATAAGGCATGCGTAATGCGCATAAAAATGTGAGAATAGATATAAAAATACACATTCGATACTTAGGTCTAAAAATAACCGAAGTATTTTTTCTTTTAAATCGAATCGTCGTGCACTATATAGAGTTGGGGCTGTGTTCAACGATATTTTTTCACTTGGTTTTATTTTTGTTGTATGATTATGCAATATGGTGGTTTTTATATTTAACGGTTTTGTCACTTATGTCACTTTTGATTCACTGTAAAAGGGTCAGAAATAGTTTCAGGGCACAGTTCACTTTTGTAATTTTATGTTCTCTTTTATGTAGACGGTAGGTATGTTATTCCGCAAGGCTGTATTTGGAAGATTCTGGTATTCCGTCAGGAAACTCCTTTTCTTTACTTACTTTCTACTTCACGCTTTGGTACATCGGCCTACAGAAAACGAGAAGAAAAATACGGAAGCAATCAATTATTTTGTTCAATAAACAGCTTTAATATTAAAGTTGATGATTTATTTATTTAAAAAAAAAAAGTAAAGGCCTTCGCAGGCAGCCTTTCTGTTAACCGTTAGCACTCACCATTTTGAATTTGAATGAGAAAAATCAACTAACTCGCGGATGAGCTCGGTCTCGACTGAACAGTGTGTGGCTACTACGAGACGGAAAGGTAATTCAGAGGTGAACACAATCGAGTGGACTCATGTGTAGTGTAGACTGACAGAACTTGCTACTTATAGAATGTGTTAGTTTTGTATATGTACATCACTGGTCCACATATACAATCTCAAAAATTTTCAGCCCGTCCCGCCATATCTATGAGTCTTACCTATCTGTTCTATTTTTAAAATTGACATGAAAGTTTCTAGCTTCTAGCTAGTGTTGGATATCACTAGATGGGCCATAATTGTGAGCGTGCGTGAGTTATACTTGCGCTGGTTTCGGTCAAGAGGCCATTGTATTATTTTCCTAGTTTATATTCGACAAAAGATGAGCTGATAGAGAAAAATGAAGGACGGCATATAAGAAAACCATCCGACCCTGATATTTTTGACAACCTGCAAAACATTTCAGACTTCGGAAAGATTAGGTTTTTTTTAAACACTATCCGATATGGGGGTGTTTTGAGATTCGGGCGAGAGAATATTTTTCTGAAAAATGTCTGCTTTATACGCCTGTTGATGGTAATTGCTATTGCTCGTACAGCTTAATGGTGTGCAGCTGTAGCTTCTCGGGAGAGTTAGAGAGCTGATTCCTCTATTGTTTTAGCAATAGATTGTACCGAAATATATATATATTTCTTATTTTCAAAAACTGATGTGTTTTTATGCTTGAATTTTAAGTTTTCTTTCTTCATTTTCAAAACAAAAAATATTCTATTTAAAGATTCGATGACACAGATACGAATTCTTTTGGGTATTGAAGCAGTGGGAGAGATTCTAAACTGATGTGCTACCTTAATTCTTATATGTTGTCGTTCTGGCTGTTGTTCTTTGAGAGTTCCCAATATAAACCACCTTAATTCGTTTTATTTAATTTCCTACAATATGACGAAACAGTTTTATTTTTTTAAATTCAAACATACTTTTAAGAAAACCAATACAGAAATTTAAATAAGCTTAAATTAGTTGTATTTCTCAAAATGTAGTAGATGAAGTTTTTTAGGAACTTTCACTTTTCGTTTTTTAAATAGTTGTTTTAAGGGTGTTTGCTTCAAAAAGGCACATTATTTGTTTTAATGTTTCTAAGATATAACAAAAGTTTCGAAATTTTGTTGGCAATTTATTTTGTAAGAATAGCGTTGTTGGCTGAGAACCTTGCATTGCATTTCCGGTAATTCAGATAAAAAAAATACAATCGTATGTCGAATTTCTGAGAAAACTTATCCTTCAGCTCATGACTCACATGTGTCACATGAAATATTTTATTTAAATTTCCATCTTATGTTTCACTTCAGAATCCCTGGGGACTTAATTTTAATACGTAGACATAGATCTGCGGGTGAACAATTTATTTAGGGTATTGTATACAATTCAAAAGTTTGTGGATCTATCTTGTTGTCACAATCAGTATCTTGTTGTGTTTGAATATTGATATGATGCGGTAAGTCGTGCTATTGCTGCCACGTTGAATGCATAAGCTTTAATATTTTCACTTCCTTAGCAAGTCCTTAGTTTAATTGTATGTGGCATACTGATTGCAATGGGTTTTTCCTCTGCGAAGCCCTTTTTAAATGAGTGATTTTGCTCAAAATTAAATACGCAATTTCCTGAAAGTGTAAATAGAACGGTAACCCTGGTAAAAAGTAAAAATAAAATCAAACATTTAAAAAAAAACTTCTTAAAATTGGTTCAGAAATCGAAACTCAGGATTTTGATCCTTGATCAAATTGAAGCAGACCTGGGTTGAGAAAAATCAAAAACTAAGCAAAAGTTCAAGCTTTTCAGCAAAATATTAACAAATGGTGGATCCAGGGAGGGAGTCGTAAGGGTCATGGCATCACTGGGAGAGTATTTTATTAAATTTTCGTTGGAATCCCCCTGAATTAAAAACTAATCGTGTTGCGCTAACGCATATGCCCGACTTTTTATTTTAAATTATTTATTTATTAATTATAAAAACAAAATGTGTATTTAGTGCTGTCCACGTTGTTGCGAAAAGTGCGCCGCAAAAATTCATCAAATATTAACCAATGTAGGATTCTTGCGTATCTTCCCCACCCTCTAATTTCCTTCCGATTGCACTTACGTCCCTTCTTTCCAAGGTCATGGAAACGCTGATTAATTATCAGCTCAAGAAATATTTCGAAGATTGAAAACTTTGTAATGACTGACAGAACGGCTTTCGCAGCAACAAGTCCACTGGTGATCTCATGATTCATCACCTCACCGAACTGCTTACATCGTTTTGGAGGAAGTAGGATTATCGCACTTGATATTTCAAAAGCATTTGATAGGGTTCGGCATCATCAGGCTCTCTTATCGAAAATGCGTGCTTTCGGTTTTCATGAATTCCTCCTTCATTGGATTAGTAATTACGAGTATATTTCGGATCTTTCAACACAAGTGGTATTGATTGGATGGGTTCAAGTCTGAAAACCACAAAATAAATGCTTGTGTGCCCCGGGCTCTGTTCTATCTCCAACACACTTTTTCATTTTTATTAATGATCTCCTGTCTGCAACTTCAAATCCAATGCATTGTTTCGCTGACGATAGTACTCTTAACTTTTCACATCCCACTTCTTCGGATGTGGAACTGCAATGATAAAATATGATAAGCTCATTAAATATAAAAATCAATTTAAAATTTAAAGTGAAATTTAAAGTTTCGAAAACGCAATGCTTTCTTGTATCGTTAAAGCGAGTTATACCCCCTTGGCATTATCCATGGACGCCACTTCAATCAAATGAGACTGGACATCTCGATATTCTCGGTATGTGTGTCACCAACCACCCCTTTTGGAAAGTTTGGGTTTCCTAAGACGATGCAAGAAATTTGTTTCCCTTCTGATCTGGCTGTTATCTACAAGACTTATATACATCCAAAGCTTGAGTATAACTCCCATCTCTGGGTTGGTGCCCCTCCAACTTTCTTAAGTCCATACAAAAATCTAATAACTAAAATTGTCACTTTAGCCTTTAAAATATGTAAATATAAGGTTAGTTAATAGGCCATACGCATAAACAATAGCAAATGCTTTTACTGCTAAATTTTCATAGTACTTAGTAGTTGTTATATGCATACATAGGATTTCTCCCACGGTGCAAGAAATTTGTCACCCCTTCTGATATGGCTGTAATTTACAAAACCTTAATTCGTTTAAAACTTGCATATAACTCGCAAATTTGGGCAGGTTCCCGCCCCTAAAACAAGTTTGAGTATTTTGGACAGGTTCCAAAAAAGAGCTTTGAAAATGATAGGCGATAGAACTATAACCGAAACAATTACGTCACTCGAAAACCGCCGCAATGTTTCATGCCTTTCGTTGTTCTACCGATAATTTTATAAAAAGTGTTCCGTGGAATTAGCCAGTTGCACTCCCCCCTCAAACAATTCAGCCGTAATAGTCGTTCTTCTAGGAATGCACATCAGTTAAACCTTGAGCTCAATTTCGGACGTACTGTCAAGTATAGAGATTCTTTTTTTAACCGCACATCGAGAATGTGGAATGCTTTACCGAACTCTGTTTTCCCCTACCATTTTTATATTCAAAACTAAGACCAATGGTCATCGGTATCTCCTTTTTAATCCTTCCCTATTTTCCTTAAGCTCGCACTGTGTTTAAACTTTAAACATGTTAGGGTATTAATAACCCCTTGAGTGTCCGTTAATTATAAAAAAAGTAAATACTATAACAAGTAGCACTTACTTTAAGAAACAGTATTTACTAGCTTTGGATATTTTTTCCAGTAAAAACTTAAAATGGTATGCATACACATTTTATCTTTCTATAGTATTTACTGCAAATTTTTCAAGTAAATAAAAACCAACCTTGATATTTTATAGAAAATACTTTTGTGTGTTGAAAAGCAACATATTCGCATTTGTGAGTATATTTTCAAAGCAATAACAATTTCAAAATGCTTTACCGTTCCGAAAAAGAAAACGATTAGTGGTTAAGCGAGTATTTTATCGGTTAGAAATCAAATTGAAAAATTATTACAACTAATATGTATCAGTAATGAGTATATAAAAAGATTAAAAAGGTACTCAAAGCGAAAAAAGAGGAGGAGCATCTTCTCCTGAGGAAAAGATGCCAATATTTATAATATATGTTGGAGATCCTGGATGTCAAATTGGCGTTGGCGAAGACACAGGATTTCATCAGTGTAGAATTTTGTATTTAGTATAGATGGGAAGGCATTCAAATGTGTTTACAAAAATGAATAAGATTAAACAACATGTTTTTATAGTATATACTGACGATTTTGGATTAATTTCTAGGATGAATCCAGTATTTTCTACCAGTATAAAGTTACCAGGATATACTTATATCTTTGCATACCAAATGAAGTTAATACTATAAATCTTACCTTTTACTACTAGTACTAGTATTTGCTTTTTCTTTGTACTAGTAGTAAGTACAGTTTTATGCATATGGCCCAATATGTTACTTAAATCTTGTCAGCCTCTTTACAGAACATTAACTAATATTTTAAGCGATGCCTTAACACTAGTCCATATGTTAAGTGAGTGACCCCTCCTGATTAAAGGTCTGGATCCGCCCTTGCCCCTATGCAAGTGCTACCCATTGATAGTGGTTTTAGGCAGGTTTATGTTTTTAGGACTGGTAGGCAGCATTGAGAATTCAATGAGTTTATAATTCGCTGCTTTATTGGACGTCCACATTCGAGGGAAACAATTTAGTATTTATTAAAAAAGTGTCGGAGATATAATGTAGCCATGAGGCACACCATCGTTTATTTTGTAGATATCTTTTATAAAGATCTTTGCATTTGGGGGCTATCTCTTTCCAGCTTATTTGATTGCAATATTTTGCATCCTATTTTTGTGCAGATTTGAAAGTTCTGGCATTTTAATAATTTCGTATTCGTTAGGATGTCCTGTTGATGTAATATTATGTTCGGAATTGTTTTGATATTGAAAAAATATGGTGCTTTTTCTTTTATTTCTTTTTTGTGGTCACAAAATTTATTTATTATAATTCGTTAAATACTAACGTTAACAATTCTTATTAATATAATATATACATATATAAAATCTAAAACTTAATTATTTATTTATTAATTTGCAATTCATACTTTTTATATTATCATTTGGTGAATAAATACAAGAGTGAAATTTTTTATAGATTTCAATTAATTGATTTAAGGGGCTATGTACACCATAGTTTGATCTACTAAAATTACTATTCAATGGTTTCTGGAGTCTTATACTTAAACGACTAAAACTAAAGTTTAAACTACCAAGAACTGATGGTGATGAAATTTGTCCGTTTATTATTCCAACAATAAAACAAAACTGCAAGTACATCCTATGATTTGTCAAAAAAGGAAGATTTATGAGAGAAAATCTTTGAGAATAAGGAGGTAATGTATGAAAATCATGAGGCCACGGAAGGGATCGTAGACAAAAACGCAAACATCTTTTCTGAATGGCTTCGAGTCTTGTAACGTGTACGGCGTAGTAAGGTGACAATACTGTACAAGCATATTCCAGGACTGGTCTCACAAATGAAACAAAAAGTAATTTTAAAACATATGGATCTCGGAAATCACGGCCAAATCTCTTAATGAAACCCAGAACTCTATTTGCTTTTTTAACTATGAAGTTAATATGTTCATTAAATGTTAGTTTCGAATCTAAGACAACTCCTAAGTCAGAAAATACATATACTCTACTTAAAGGACAAGAATCAAACATGTAAGTAAAAACTATTGGAACTTTTTTGCGTGTAAAACTCATGGTATTTCAACTTAAAGCAAAAGAATCAAAAAATCACTGTCAAAAATTGTATTAAGTTTAAAATTGAGATTTAAGAAAATTTAAAATTTAATTTAAAAAAAAATGATTTTGTTAACTTAATTCCATCTTGCCACAAGTGGATTGATCTCGTTTAAATAACTATATGTGTGTAAATGTTATTTCTTAGTCTTTAATTTTAATTGTATTATGTTTCCTTCTTTAAATTGTTAAATCGAGATCTTTTGTTAAAAATTGGTACGATAGTGAAATTAAAGGCCCTAAAAATCAGAAAAACAAGTTAAGGTTAGTATACGAAATGTCTCCAAGTAAAAATAATTATAAAATTTTGTGTGATTCAAGAGATATTTTCAACAGAATTTCAAATTTCAAGTATCTTAATTACATTCAGAAGGTGACTAGAATCCAAGGTATTTTTCGAAGTTTATAAATAAAGCTTCAAGTCGAGATCCACGGGTTATAACTCAACCTTTTTCGGACTTCTTCAAAGTGCCTTCAATAGTGATACTCTCAACTGCGATACTTTGAGCTGTGATACCATAAACTATAATACTTCAACCTGTGATAAATCTTACGTAATAGATCAAGACTTTGAACTATTGAAATCTTGTATTTACTTTTTGAGTGCTGACAAAATTGCAAAGTTTATATCTAATCTTGACGATATTTGTGTACCAGGTCCTGATGGTATAACATTTACTTTTTTGAAAAACTGCGTAAGTCATCTGTCGGTTATTTTGTCTATTCATTTTAATATCTCAATATCTTCTTGTGTTTCCATAAAAATAGATAAAGTTAATAATTACAGACCTATTGTTAGATTATCTGTTATTCCTTAACTCTGAGTATATTATTTGTGAATCACAATGTATTTATGTTAAATCAATGACACTGGAAAGTCTTCGAATCCACACCTACAGGATAGCGCAGTAGAGGAAGACCGCGGATCAGGTGGCGCGCATACAAGTGGAAAGTGACCTCACCCAACTTGAAGCGCGACACTGGAGACATCTAGCTAGCAACCAAGCTAGATGAAGAAGTTTTGTTGGGTGAGGCCCTAGTTCACACAGGACTGTAGCGCCACCTTAAGTAAGTAAGTATTGACACTGGTCGACAAAGTTTTCTTACTGGCATTAAAAATGCACTTTTGCAATGGGTTCTGTTGGCCTCAATTTGAATCCGACTTCAAATTAATGTATCACGTCAGGTTTTTGAGATATGGCTTTTTAAAATTCGAAAAACACGTATATATAAGGCTTTTTGAGACTATCTTAATTTATGAAATAGCTTTTTTCATTCAAATCCATGATGGTTTTCCAAGTCTATACTACCTACCAGTAGAAAATTTTCAACAGAAAAGGGCAAAACGGTTTGAAAGTAAGTTTTGTTCTTGTAATAAATCCGTTGTCTAAACAATTCTATTGTATCAAGTTTTTGAATTATATTAAAAAATATAAAAAATACTGTTAAAGAGGGGGATTTTTAAAACTTAAGCAAATAGTTAAAATTAGAGTTTGGATTCGAACTCAGCACTGAAAATTAAGTCCAAAACGTACTTTCCAAAACTATAAAAGTATCAAATTCAAGTTTTTCTCGAAACTTCATATAGATTTAAATAAATACTCATAACTTATGAGAATTTTCAAAAACTAAGTATGATACTAAAATGCTTAAAACTGCTCAAAATCATCATATCATTGTTAAGAGATATTTTGAGTTTTAACTTAGGACATATTTTAAAAACTTAATGTGTGATTGAGAAATTTAATTCGAATTTAACACATCTTATTCCTTTCAAAAAGTATTGTTTGTGCAACAGAAAAAATCGTGTTTTTTCGTCACTTTATAATGGAACTAGCTGAAAACTGTATTGACTTCAGTAAGGCGTTTGACAAACTTTTGCTTGATAAATTGAATAAGCTGGGGTTTTAGTGAATATTTTGATAAAATGGCTTGAATCTTATTTAAACAAACAAGTCCAAAGTTAACTCTGGAATTCCACAAGGTAGTCATTTAGGTTCTACTATTTTTTTATATTATTATTAATATTTACTCATAAGCAATTTACCGCCTGTGTTTTGAGGAACTCTAAGTGCATCATTTATGCCAACGGTGTTACAATTTTCAAAACTTTTTTAAGTTCTCGTATGATTGTGAAGAATTGCAATGGGATCTTAACTCGTTTTTCGATTAGTGTGTTCGTAACTCTCTGCTTCTTAACGTTGGTACATGTAAAATTATGACCTTTACAAGGAAGCTTTGTTTAATTTCACATTGACTCAACAACTAATAAGGCTAAGTAAGATCTTCATTGGATTAAGAGGGAATCGATACAATTTCCCGATCCTTATGTTATAAACCAGTTTTGTATACCAAATTATACTTGTCATAAATCCCGCTAAAATTGCTGCAAACAAAATTCCTGAAATCTGTAAAGCTAGTACTTAGCCGATTTAAATAAATAATAAATATAACAAATAAGTTTTCTCCCAAGATAAATTATGACTCCGGTCGTTTGATTACAACATTATACTCAACAAGTTGCAAATGATTGAACTAAAAAATGTACGAGTTCCATTCCAAATACCTACCAAAAAATAAACACAAACAGAATTTTCAATGGTTTTTTCAAGACGTTTTATTGTTCTATGCAACACTATCAGAAATTTTCTAAATTTAAAACAAACTAATACTTAAGTACTGACTTATGTATACACGGTTATTTCTATTGCGATTTAGGTGTGAATAGGATTGAACAATTTTGAAATACCTTGTTTATTAGGAAGTTCATGGCGACTTGCCAGCCGCTAAAGTATTTTATACCGGTATCTGTAAGGCGGAATTTTATATGAATAAGTACACTTGCTTTTGCAAAAATATCATTGGACGAATAATTTAAATACGTTGATTTATGTATAAATAAAAATATAAAAAGTTGATGTGTCATTTGAATTGAAAAAATACTTTAAACATTTAGTTGACTTGCCAAGAGCGCTAAAATTTTGATTGGATCTAATGTTAATCAAAAATATCTGCATTCGAGAAAGTACAGCAAATGTGATATAAAACATTTGCTTTTTTTTTGTTTGTTTTTTAGAAGAACGATTTATTTGATTTGAGATTGTGGTTTCACTTTTATTATAAGAACTATTTGGGCGTAGTTTCTTCCACTTTTAACCTTAATGATCTGGCATTACAAATTAAAAACGAATTTTATTTTTTAATTGTATTTTTTAAGTCGAAGTATTTCGGTCAGTTTTTGAGGCTAGAATTTGTTTTAGCGAATCCTGAAAATGTAGATGGTGATTAAAGGTAAAAGGGCAATGCTGATGCAATTTTATTCTCATCTAAAATAATGAGCTTTCAAAATAATATTTTTTAAAAATTTATATGCGATATTAGAAAAAAAACATCAACTTTACCAACAAATTAAGAACCAAACAAAATTCAAACAAATTATTGGAAAGTAGATAACAGAAACAAATTAAATTAAAATCGCTAGCGTTATTGGTTTGTGAGATATGTATTTTTGGTCAGCGAAAATTTTCACTTTTTTTAACTTCCGATTTGTCGAATTGAAATGTCCCTATAATCTTAATCAAGGATTTTAGAGAGATGTACTAGTATGTGTGTGCGTGTATTCGTACGTTCGTAAGTTCGGGAAGCTTTGTTTGTCGTGGGGGGTTTTTTGGGTTGAACATTTTACGAACAAAAATGGTATTATCTCCAACATTATTTAATGCAACGAAAAATAATGTTTTTGACATCTGGTAAAATTTTGAGAAAAATGTTCAGTTTTTTTCCAAAAATTGAAAATCTAAACAAAAAATTACTAAAAGTTGGTAAAAAGTTATTGGCTTCAAACTAATGTCATCTCATACAAAATATTGTTTTCAACATTCAGTAAAATTTTTATAAAAATCTACAGTCATTTTTTTTCATAAAATGTAATTAGAAAAATAATTTAGAAAAATTCATCTGACAGCTTTTTTAACAAAACACGAAAACCTACAAAAACAACAAAAAATTGACAAGAAATGGTTTTCGACTCAAGTATTAAGGGAACAAAGAAAAATATGGTCTTTAAATTATTTATCTCACACAAAATATTGTTATGAACACTTTGTTAAGTTTTAAGCAAAACAAATCGACATAAGGGATGGGAAGTTAACATGTGGGTCACATCCCAGTCAGCAGTGGATCCAGGGAGATTATTTTTTTTATTTTTCGTAGGAATTCCATTGGATTCAAAACTTATCTTATTGCGTTATACTACGTTTCCACCGGGCACTTAACCGAGATTTAGCTAGATTTGTCACAAATCTCCTTGAAATCTCGAAGATTTACCATACAAATTTTAATCTCCTCAAATGAAGATTTCAAATAAAACTCATTGAAATCTACTTGTAAACATTAGTTTGTCAAATCAAACAAACTTTTTTTTCGGAGAATAATTGTTGAACTGACCCATTTAAACGCCAATTTCGTTTATTGACAGATGGAAATGTCAACAAAAACTATCTGTCTCACTTCCATATGACTCAAATTCAAAACAATAAACAACTTTCAAGAAATCACAGACGAAATAAAATGTAAGTATACAAAAATAATAAATATGTACAAGAATATAATAAAACTAATTACACTAAGCTTTACAGATGATGAGTGAACAAATACATATTTTTTTTCTTTTCGAAAGGAGAATAATTTGAAGTTTGGTTGTTATGACATAAACCAAACGTCAAATTAATCTCCTTTTCTTTGGTGGAAACACCTCACGATTTATTTTAAATCACTTGCCTTAAATCTCGGATTATATTTTGGTGGAAACGTACTATTAATGGATATGACCCCCCTTATATTTTTAGTTATTTATCTTTTATATATGAAAATAGAATTTGTATTTTACTGCTTTAAACTTGGTTGCTAAAAGTACTGGCGCAAAATTTTAGACGATTTAGTACGATGTTAAATCATTTTTAGTATGATACTAGGTTAAAAAAAGGATTTTGATAATTTTAAACGAGTTTAGTATCGTACTATCTTCTTAACATTTTACTAAAGTTAAAATCACCAAATGGCTACTTTATCTTTTTAGTATCGTACTAAATCTGTATGACATATGTCATTTTTCTCAAATGTGACAAAGTGTTTTAAAATTGATAAATTGTGAAATAAAATTTATTTATTAATTATTAATTAATTAATTTAAAATGTTTTCGGAGGAAGAAGATTTTAAAATGTTTGAGGATTCAGTGTTGTGTAGGAAAGTTAAAAGTTTTAAAACTCGAGCAAATCCTCTTAAAGAGCTGGACGATGGTGAATTTTACTCCAGGTATATTTTTGATAAAATAAAAATAAATAAAATAAATAAAAAAATAATAAGGTACATATGTTTTTTTTGTACATTACATTACATTTCACACTACTCGGCACATAAATGTACAGAGTAGAGAACACAGCACCTTGAGCGACAAGACTATACAAGTCGATAACAACACAAGACATTAATACAAGACAGAAGGATAGAGGAGAAAGAAGAACGAACAGTTAGAAAGAACACATGACAACAGCACGCGGTAGGTTTCGAGTCGGTCCTCCATCTGACTACTAACTGCGCTCACTGATGCTTGATTTCGGTGATCGATGGGAACCGATGTTTGCTCCACAATCTGTCATTATTTAGATGTGTTCATGGTTTTTTTTTAATAAAATGGGTTAAGCATGATACTAGTTAGCAAAACAATAAAAAGTGTTTAAAATTAGTGAAAAGTTAGTAGATTACTATGTATTTAGTAAATTGTTAACTAGTATCGTGCTAAGGCCTTAATAATAGGTTGTTTAAAATTTTGCGCCACTACTTTTAACTGAGGACTCTACCAATAACATAATAAAGGGATTTTCAATAAGGGCGGGTAGATGTTGAAATGGAATAAAACAAGCGGTGTGTGAGGTATTAACAAAATTATTTTTTATTTGAAAGGCGCATGTTGCCTTTAAATGTGGAATATGAGATCATTCAAATGCCCGGGGTCAAATCGCATGACCTTGGTGGCCAATTCACATCAGTCCTGCGAGAGATAACCTTACCCTCAAATTGTTCATGCAAAATGTCAATCGTGGCGTTCGACCACATGTCGTCTCGGTCCATATGTTTCAATTTGGGCCGGCAAAAATTGGTGTCCTTTTCCAAACGATTCGAAGCCCAGTCAGCGAACAAACGGCGTTATCGATGATCAAGAACTTTGAGCTCCTGGGTCAGTTGGATCTTGTACGGGTGTAGGCCCAAGTCCCGACGAAAAATTCGCCAAGTTGAAGTCTGCGAAAGGCCGACTTCTTGTGTATATAGATCTTGCGTTCCTTGAACGGTCTTGGCTGATTGTTTACTGAAACGATACCAAACGTTGAATAGTCGACTGTGAAGGCCCACCACGTCTACTGTAAAATGGTCGCAATGCGCGCAACATTTGCGTTAACCAACACTCATTTTGATAATAAAGTTTTATCATTTCAACGTGCTGTTCAATTGTGTAACTTGCCATGATGATTTGGCATAAGCAACTGAATAATAAACAAAAGATTTGATAGATGTCACCAAAACAAAATGGCCACCACGGGGCTCCAAAACCTATCCGTGTCAATTGATAAACCCTTTGTGGAGCATCAGCTCCAATCTACGGGTAAGCACACTGATAACGATAGTAATAATAGACTCCCGAATATTGAGCCCGAAAAAATACGTCAAAAAAAAGCCGCACAATACTTCATATCAGATTCTGCTTTATTTTTCTACGAAAAAAGATCACATTTTTCTGGCAAACTTTCTAATTTTATGGGTTTTTGCATCCATGTTGTATATTTTTGTAGCATTCTTTGCATCTATAGAAATTCCAATAAGAACGGAATATAATTTAAAAAAAGATACGTTTTAACTTAATTTCTAAAATGTCTGCATGAAATGCACCCAAAACCCCCTAGACTATTGTATTTTGGGTCATAAATAGGTAACATTTAGAAAACTGTTGAAATTTTAGAATGTTTTCATATGTAGCGAGAGTAGTCCAAATTAGTAAGTACCATGCCTTGATGAACAACAGGGTTCTCAATAAACCTATCTAATAAATAAAATTTTGGCATTAGCCCTAAAATAGTAAGCATAAAGTTAAGATGTATATATACAAACCTTAATGTATTTTAATTTTGTCAGCCTCCTTTAGAACATTTTTAAACGGTGCTCAAAACCTTATCTTTATGTTAAGTGTGTGACCCCTTCCCCCCTAATTAAAAGTCTAGATCTGCGCTTGATCCCAGCCTCGTTTTTGATTTTTGAGATTGTTAAAACTACATTTTTAATTGATATTTGGTACATATTTACTTTCAGGATCAGCTTACATGATAAGTTCATCTTTGTGAGTCAAGCAAAAGCAATTCATTTAGCTTAACCCAGAACTGTGGAGTTCGTTAAGTTCGTCATTGATGGTCAAGAGCCGAGGTTGTTTTGGTGGTAACACATCTCCTAAATGTTCTATGCATACGTCATGGAAGTACTTTGGGTGCAGACATGGGTAAACTTTTTTTACATCTGAAGTAAAAAATCCTTAAATTTGTCCTCAAGGCAGTATTTTCTAGAAATTTTGACTTTGAAGTCATTATTTCAAAGATTTTCATTAAATTTTTATAAAATTTTCCCTCCCGTCTAAACGAGGGGAGATAGACTCCCTAAAATACTAGAAAAAACGCTTGTATTTAGCCCCTCTACCAAAAAAACTTATTATATCCTGTCGCCAAAGTTATCGTACTGGTACCCGTAAAATTATTAAGGATTTAATATAATTTTTAGTATCACATCACATTACATAGTATAAAATTGAATCAAAGTTGCTACCAATTTTGGGGTCAACCAAAATTTATTTGAAGTCGATTTCTCTACTGGTTCTTGAGATATGAACGAGGAAAAAAACATTCCGAACGTACGAAGTCTCTCAATGTCAAAAATGTCAATTCGACAAATCGGACTGAATACAATAACTTCCTATGAGAAGTTGAAAAGCAATGTACAAAGCTATTACTACATATACAACAAACGTATAGTGAAATTTCAAAATAAAAGACACATAATGACATGTTAGAATTACTCACATCTAAATTTAAAAGAAATTAAAACCAATTAGAGCCAATTTCGTAAAATATTTGTTTATCCTCACCAATCAATATAATTTCCTAAGAAATATCTAGGTACATACCTTAGGGAAATATTTAAATTCCTAAAAGTCGTGCTTCTCTAATAATAACAATATCAATACTATTATGTATGTGTCACTTGAGCATCGTTTATCCTCTATTCGATTATTATTCACCGGTACTATTATACTATGAATATCGTGAGACTACAACAGTTGTTTCTTTCTTCCCTTAAACCATTTCTAAACACCACCCCAGTTATGAATGAATACAAAATTTAATCAACAAGTTGAACAACAAAATATACACCGGCTTAAATGTTATTTACACCGTGCAATTACCAAACACGCAATCTCCACAATTACCACACCATGTGTCGAGTCGACCTAACTTCTTACTTGACCCATATCCTCATATCCTTTTTCCTTCTTCATTTGTCTCCATTGTTGTTATCCTTTATCCTTTATCCTTTATTGTTTTTCTTTTTTATTATTGTTATTTTGCGAAATTGAGAGTGCAGAGAGCAAAGGATAATGTTTGTTTACATTCCAAAAACCACCCTCGCATTCACCCGTCGCCGGCGTCGTCGTCGTTGTCCTCATCGTCCTCGTCCTCGATTACAAAACACAAAAGGCAGCTGAGCTCTGAATCTTCAATACACATAATTTTTATCTACACCAAGTTTGGAGCTGTAACCGAAAAAGTCGCCATTTTATTTCATCAGTCTCTAATCGAGGGCAGCCACATCTGCACCTAACTTTTAAAACGGTTCCCAAAAACGGTTTGCAAAAATAAGACCAAAATTTATCCCAACCCAATCAATTTGAAAAAAGGTAAAATAATCAAATTAATTGCTCAATTTTCCACCGCAATCCCTCGCGATAAAGAAGATTATTTGTTTGCAATGCAATTTGTTGGAATTGAATTGAAAGGAAATCCCATTTTCCTTGTCGTTCAGTTGAAATTTATTACCTTGGGTGTGCCCCTTTCGATGGTTTTGTGTGGAAAAACCTTTCGTGATAAAGTGTTTGCCATCAAATAAAGTTATTCTTTATGATACCCACGACGACGACTGTCGAGTGGGTGATAATAGTTATCAGTGAATCGTGCCAATTGATTGTGAAAAATCATGAAAGTGAAAATTTATTTTTTCGCCAAGTCGCCAAGTGAAAAAAGAAAACCCAGAAATCAAACATGGACGATTTCGATTATGTAACCTAATGGTTATCTGGTATACTTGTACCTAGAGGTAATCATCCGCCGCCGCTGCCGTTTCTCGAAGGTTTTCTTTTCGGTATTCGGTATCCTCTCGAGTTTCTGTACCAAGATGGAGGACTTTTTGGGATACAGTTTTGTAAAATGGCCGGAGTCTGCGTTCATGCACGCAATTCAACATCATAACAGAAAACAGCTGACATTGAATCTTGTGTAGAGCGAAATAGATTTTTGGGTGAAGGGAGAAGCTGTGAACACTCCAAATGCGGATGTTGTGAAAGATGGAACAAAGGAAACTTGGTGAAAAACACACGTGACAGATTCTTCCCTATGCATTATGCATCTCTGTATGTTCGACATCGGCAATCGAGGTGGATGGGCCACCTGTTGGTTGTCATCATTGTCCACATTTGGATTATTAAACGAGCGAACGATTTGAGAGAAGGAGAGAGTTCCTTGACATCCGAGTTGAAATTTATGCGATGGTTTGGTTTTAAGTTTTGCGTGTCATGCGATCTACGATAAAAGTTAGGAAGAAAAAGAATGAAATATAAACAAGGCTATAGACATAAACATAAACATTAATCGCATGTCCTTTGCGTATCGTTAGGGTAAAATCTAAACGCTTTGTCATTATTTCTAATTGAGTTGTTTTTCTACCGGATGTGTGGTTGGGTTTGTTATGTCAAGCAGGCTTACGTTTGCGAGCTCTTGTTATAAGTGTCAATTTGAACTTCGATATTTTTCAATAGAACGTGCTTGACAAAATAATCATGTCTATTATTTTTTGTAAAATTGGTGAATGCAAGTCTTACAAGTATTCATTTTACACTTTGAATGTTGTATAGGTTACTTTTAAAAAGTCGAGGTTTTCAATAAGTGTTAAACCTTTAAAAGAGAATAATATTCGGAATTCCGCAAAAAAAAGTATAGAGATTCTAAAAAATAAGCTCTTCTGAAAATGGAAATGGGTATTATTAGGCGACTGTTCGCCATATCATTGGAAACAAAATTGATAAAGAAATTTGGCTGTAGTATCCTCTGGCCTCTGTTCCCCATTTTTGTT
Source organism: Eupeodes luniger (assembly GCA_951509635.1). Taxonomy (NCBI): domain Eukaryota; kingdom Metazoa; phylum Arthropoda; class Insecta; order Diptera; family Syrphidae; genus Eupeodes; species Eupeodes luniger. The sequence continues at coordinate 229,681,060 of OX608073.1, read as the reverse complement.
TAGCATTATAGTGAGAAAAAAATGATAAAGCTTATTTGGCTGAAAAGCTCAAAATTATACATAGGTCCTTTTCTGAACCCGTTTGTGCGAACATTGATATAATTGATGATTTTTATTTTGTACATCTTTCGGAACTATTAGTTCCATGAAGCTTTGAAAACATTTCTGATATGATGTGAAGAATAGCGTGTTTGACGGATGACCAACAAGTTAATTTTTTGTTTTTTAATAGATATTTACATCCTTCTTACGCTGAACATCACTTTCGTTATGAACAAGATTCTATTAGTTACTAAATAAGAGGTCCTTTAAAATTCAAAGAAGCTTTAGTTATTTTTTTTATAATTGATTAACAAATTAATCGTTATGGCAGGTTCTTAAGAAGAAGAATGTGCCTCTGACTTTAGATAAGGAATGTGCTAAAAAATCAAGAATAATTTACCTATGTACATCAGCTAGTCAAAAAAAAAATTTAATCCAGCTTCAGCCTTGATTCTACTAATGGAAAGCCTTGAATTTGAAGCAGCTCTCACTATCGCCCGCCTTTTCTGATGTGTCTTTCTTGACTTTTCCTTTGTGGTTTTTTCCATACCTCTCAGGCAAAATGAGGTAGTTGTATACAACATTTGAACTTCTTCTATTTTTTTTGGCTATAAAATGGATGGTTTTGCCGAGATTCCGGTAAGCTCGAATTTGGCCTATTTCCTCCTTGGTTAGACTCTAACCTCTACCCATACTTCTTGATTCTATCAAATTAATACTCATACTAAGCTCCCAAACAATCAGAGTATCGTTTTATCTGATCGGCAAATAAAAAACGATAAAAGCTTGTCCCTATTCATGTGACACGAAGTGTAAAATACAATGCAGATCGATCTGTTATTGTACATATTACGTTTATTTTTCTTCAAATTTTTCATACGAAGATTTATTTACTGTAAGCCTTTATGCTCTCATATAAAGAGGCCTAATTTACCTTTCATTTGGTGCCCTTTTTTAACCATTTTCTTGACATATTTATAAAGGAAAAGAGTTATGACCATATCAGAAACAGAAGTATTTTTTTTATGTAAACAGAAGCCGAAAAATTAATCTATGTTTCTTCAAAGTCATTCGACGAAAAACTTTGCCCGACCAGTAGATTCTTAAAGAGGATAAACGAACCTTTTATTTGATACTTCATCTACAGTCTTCGTAGGTTTGATGCAAAGTGACTGTTTTTTTTTAATGGTCTGGACAAACTTTTCTTCCTGATTTAGCTTGCCTGACCAACTGTTTTAGAATTTACACTAAAAGTTCTTACTTCTAATAGTAAAATTTGTCGATGTGTCTATTGGAAAGGTAAGTGTCGAAAGTTCCCTGATTTTACAATGGAATGATTTTCAAAGATGTTAAAACCCAATAGAAAATCCTATTATTTATGCCTGTCTTTTATGGTAACCTAACTATAAGGATGCCATGAATCAAAAAGTGAAACCGAAGAAATTCTTACAAAAGAAGTTTTTGACTTTTTCGACACATACATTTATTTACAACATAAATTTGAGGATGCGAAATTGTTTACATATGTACTTAGTTTGAATTTGCCGCCTTTTGTACAGAAAAGTATTTAACATAATAAAGGGCGTTTTGAGAGGCATATAACTTTCAAATGGAACAAAACACAGATGATTTTTTTTTAAATTATCATGAAATTTATGCTATCCGAAAGGTAACTTTCTGGCAATAAATTTTAAACATGATTTCTAGAAATTTTCTTGCTTTTTCCAACAGTTGTAGGTGTAGCCGTATATCGGCGATAACGTGGCGAGTTTTGTCTTTAAGTGGTTAATCGTTTCGGAACGCAGAAATGTACATATCCACACACAAAATAGTCAAAAGTTACTAAATCACAAATATCTTAGAAGCCAATTGACGGGTCCATACCAAACGTTTATTTGACTAAATCAATTGTAGCATTAGATGTGTAAAATTTTGCGCAGTCTTGTTCAAAACAGAGCTTCTTCGGCTACACCATTGACTATAACCTTCGTTTTTAAAGAAGAACAGACGAATTAGTCCACCTACCCATAAAGCCCTCCTAACAGTCAGGCCCTGGTTCTCTACGAAATGCTTCGCCACCTATTTTTTTAAAACTGTCTTTTTGAAAATACACTTGAGGATTATATTGAGAACTTGACAGCTGACATAATGGTTCAGTTAAAATACTGTTGGTAATAAATGTTTTCTTAAAAACACCAGTTATATATACAATACATTTCCTTGAGGCAGAAGTAAAACGTTGATCATTTATATAAAGTTTTGAAAATAAGAATTGAGTTTTATGCCGGTAATAAGTTATTCATATAATTTAAAAACAACACTAGAATGAGGCCACACATTTTGGAATCGATTTTCGCTTTTAATACCTGTAGGAAATTTTATACCCAAAAACGTTTACTACTTGTGAAGAGGTGCGTATTTTCCCATTACAAATTTATAAAAATTGAAGGGTAAATTGGAAGCGAGCGTTGGTATTCCTCAAGGTAAAAAAAAAAAATAAACTTCTTTGAAAGGGTATTAAAAAGTGCGTCACAAGGACAAGGCCACATGTAAAATTAATGAAATATTTAAGTTTTGAAAGTATTACAACATTTATTTATTAGGTTTTTTAACATTAATGATAACTGTGTCATTTCCGGATATAACCTCTATGAGATAGTTTGGAATAGAAAATATTTGGTCCCAGGCATTAGATATAGCTTCGATTAAGGCCTCCTTGGTAGACAAATTGTCTACCACTTTCATAAACTTTACGAGATAACCATAAGTCATGGCCAAGCGTTTTCAATTGTGTTTAAGTCCGGTGAATATAGTGGCCATTGCAATAGTGTCCAGTCTTCTGATTGAATCCAACTTCTAACGGCACTGGAAGTGTGGATAGATGCATTGCCTTGTTGGAAAATCTAAGGCAGAGGTAATTTTTGAAAATAATCAATCCAGCAAACATCTATAGTTGTTAGGGTTGGTTGAGGCCTTCCCCCACCTAAGTGTGCCACCTGAATCAAGGTCTTCCTATACTGCGCGTCCCTCGGGATTGGAGACCTTCAAGAGCTTCCAGGCTGGAGCGTTGATGTCCATTCGCTTAACTTGACCCAGCCATCTAAGTCGTTGGACTTCTATTCTTTTAACCAAGTCATTGTCACTGTACAGCTCGTCCAGGTCGTCGTTGTATCTTCTCCTCCTCTGGCCATCTATGCAGACGGGACCAAAAATCACCAGAAGAATTTTTATCTCGAAGTATCCCCAAACCCTCTCAACTTTCTTGAACAGTGTCCAGTCCTCAGCAGCGCCATAAATAAGAACCGGGCTGATGAGTGTTCTATAGAGGGTGATTTTGAATGCTCGAGAGAGGACTTTACTACTCAATTGCCTTCTAGATCCAAAGAAGCAGCGATTTGCAAGAGTTATTCTTCGTTTGATTTCAGCACTGGTGTCGTTGTCTGAATTTTAAACGATGTTTAGGCAGACAAAGTCCATAACTAAACATCTCAAACTTATAGCTGTCCATGGTTTTGTCCAAGACATCGTCGTTCCATGTCCTGTTTTGATGACATCATATACTTGGTTTTGTCCTCATTGACCACTAAATTCATCTTCTCCGCTTCCGTCGATATACTCAAAAACGCTCCACTGACATCACGTATCCGATTATTGAATGGACCTTTGGAAGATTGTGCCTCTATTGTTGACGGTTGAGTTTTGCACAATTCTTTCCAAAACAATGTTGAAGAAGTCGCATGGCAATGCATCGCCTTGTCTAAAACCTTTTTTGAAATCTAATACATCAGTGAGATCTGTTCCGACCTTTATAAAGCAGCGTGCATTCTTTATCGTCATTTTGCACAAAAGTTTGACAGGGGTGCCAAAACTAGACATTGGTCTGTAAAGCTCTGCCCTATAGATGCTGTCATACGCAGCTTTAAAAGCGATAAAGAGAAGGTAGGTATCGATTTGAAGTTCCTGGGTTTCCAAGATCTGCCGTAATGTGAATATTTGGTCGATTGTGGACTTTGCTGGTCTGAAGCTACACTGATAATGACCTATCAGGTTGTTGAAGAACAACTTTAGACGTTCACGATGCAATGCGATGCTCAAGAGTCTGATGCCTCTGTAGTTGGCGCAATTCAGAGAGTCTCCTTCCTTTTGCATTGGGCAAATTATGCTGAGATTTCACTCATCGGGCATGCTTTCTTCCAACCAATTTTGCAGACGAGTTGGTACATACACCTTACCAAGTTATCGCCTGCTGCTTTGAATAATTCGGCGGCGAAACCATCAGCTCTAGCAGCTTTGTTGGACTTTTTGATATAGCTATCTTCACTTTGGCGAGGTCGTTCTATCTCCCTTACAGCCATTCGATTCGTCATCATCGTAATATAATTTGGAGAAGTGGTCTTTCCATATTTTCGTCCCTCTATCTCCTCGATCGCGCGCTTCTCACGCACCCTTCTTTTGCATCTAAGAAGCCGGTGTTCCCTTCTACTCGTAGAGCTCGCGAGCAGGTGTGATCCTTCTGTGCAGCGCCATTTTGTATGCCTGTATTCGTCGTTAAACCAGGGTTTCGTTGTGGTGGCTGCAAGACAAATTTACCACTGGTTTTCAATGGTTAATGCAGGCAGCATAGGACTTCTTAAGAGTTTGTTAGAGACTCGATCGGAAAAGTGCATGGCTGTCTCGCTTGTTTAGTATCTCATTATTTTATATTGGAAAATTCCAACGCCTTTAATTTTATAAATTTGAAACGGCGAAATACGTCTCCAGGTACAAAACTTCCACCATGCATAAATCGATTCCAAAATTTTAGGTATCACTCTATTGGTTGGCAGTATATATTTAAATATCTTTTAACTGTGTCAAAAACTATCGCATTATTCACTGGACTGCTCTCATTTGCAGGAAGAGAAATGTAAATCAATTTAATACTATTCAAATCAAAAAAAGCAACTAAAACAACATCAAAATGGTGACAGCCAACGTTGCTGAACTCTATGACTTCCAACAAGACGATGGACTTCAAGACTTGGGTTTACCAGTTTCGGTGCAGACATTTTTGTGGCGACAAATTGCACCATTTATTCGACCAAAACTTGGAAAACATCATGAAGCAACTTGCATGGTAAGTTTTGTTTCTATTTCAATTTAAATCAAAGTTATTATTTTGCTAAACAAAACAAAAATGACAAAAATGGATGTGTGGAATGATCACTCTATGCTAAATATGGTTACATATTAAAATAAGCTTATCATTAACAAAACAAAACATAAATTATATCTAAATAAATGAAGCTGTAAATAAGCTTAAATAAATTTTGATGTGACAGAAAATACTCGTAGCTCCAAATGAGCCGTGATATGTCATCATAAGTGTTTTGATATTGTGTCTGAAAAATTTTATTTATAACAAAATAAAATTCGATGGATGTTTTCTATGTAACATACATAAATGTTCACACACATTTTTGTTTTATCCTTTTCTTTACCTATAATCAAATTCATTATTCATTTAATGAATTGAAAAACAAAAACATAATTGTTTTACCTTTGCATATAGTTGAAGTATTTTCCTTTGCTTTTGAAGATTTTGAAAAGTTTTTTTCATCTTTCATACACTTTTAGTCTAACTTTTTTATTTTGGATATTTGTTCAAAAAATTGCATTTTTTAAATATGAAATGGGAAAATAATGGGTATTCAAAGACCTGCTTTATATAAGTCTAATTAATGAATCCTTAAAATTTTACGAAATATCAAAAACCTGTCTAAATTTATTTTATTTAAGCTGTGATCACAATGGCGAATACTTACTATTTTTTATATTATTTTTTGAATGAGAAGCAAAGGATAATACTTGACTGTAACTATAAGTAACTGTGGTGAATTTGTTGACCTATTACATTTGTCCTTATATAAATTAATTAAACTTAAAATTGCATCAAGGGCTACCCACGCTTAGTTTCTAAAAATGTCTGCTAGACACTGTTTAAAAGGTGTCAGCAGAGATGTATCTATTGTAGCGTTTAATTCAAGTATCAAGTATCAAGTCTGGTATTCACAAAATAAACACACCAGAACACTGGGAAGTATAATTTGTCACCTTGTGTTACTAAAATTAGATTTGATTTACTTAACAATACATTACGTTTTGAAAATTGGAAAAAAAATCTATGAAGAAGATAATGCTTCTATAGCGTATGATCTATTTCTGTCATTATTACTTAAGCACATACGAAAGTTTAGCCATAATTTTGTACTGACAAAGTCTGAAGTAAGGCTCAAGCCATGGATTGATCGCAATTTACTAAAGAAAATTAGATTAAAAAATCAATTAGGAAAAAAATGTAGTAAACATCCACTTAATCATCAACTTAAAAGACGTTTCAAAATATTAAGTAAAACAGTTGATAAAGATATAAGGCTGGCTAGAGAAAGATACTATTACTCCAAAGTACACGGAGCAGGGAGCTCTCGGTGATCCTAGAAAAGAATGGAAAGCAATAAGTAGTATCATTGATAGCAAGTCTCAAAGTTCTCCTAAATCTATAATTCTTAGAAATGAAAGTGTTGTTATTGATGATCCTACAATTATATCGAATGTATTCAATGATTTCTTTTCTACGGTTGGTCAAATATCCCATGAGAATGAGTATCTCAAACATTGTAGGAATTGTACAAGGACTCAACTAATGGCAGACAGTATGAGAAATGTAAGTTTCTTCTTTGAACAGATTTCTGGCCTTGAACTTTATAAAATTATAAATTCGTTGGATAATTCCTATTCCTGCGGTTGTGATGATATCTCAAATCTTACACTTAAAAAATTAGCACTAAATATTGTAGATATACTAGCACACATTTTTAACTTGAGTATTCTCACTGGTAATTTTCCACACAAATTAAAGTGTGCTTATGTAATACCTCTTTTCAAAAAGGGTAGTAAATCTGACAAGAATAATTATAGACCTATTTCGCTATTGTCTTCAATTTCTAAAATTTTTTAAAAAGCAATTAAGTGTAGGGTAATGGGCTACCTAACAAAAATAAAGTTTTTAAGTCCAGCTCAGTTTGGGTTTAGAGAGGGGCTTTCTACTGAAGATGCCCTTTTGGAATTCTGTTCTTTCATATATAAGGCGTTGGATGACAAAAAACTCTGTGCTGGCCTCTTTGTGGACATAACCAAGGCGTTTGACATGGTAAACCATAGTGTCCTATTAGAAAAATTATATTGCGTAGGTTTCCAGGGTTTTATTTATGATTGGCTTAAGTCTTACCTAAAGGATAGAAATCAAAAAGTTAAAATCGGATATATACTTAGTAACTCAAAGATTATAAATCAAGGTGTGCCCCAAGGTTCAGTCCTGGGGCCTATATTGTTCCTAATTTACATTAACTCTCTTTTTAATCAACTGTTTAAAGGTAAGGTTACAGCCTTTGCTGATGATCTTGGGATTGCTTACCGTTCAGATAGTGCTTTAAACCTTAGTGCTGAAATTAATCACGATGTTCATCTTCTTCGAATTTGGTTTTCTGAACACAAATTATTTGTTAGCAGAAAAACAAAACGAATGTTCTTCAGCCATAGTAGTCCGAAAAACTCTGGTGGCGAAATTTATTTTCATGCCAACAACTGTATCAGGCAAAACTTGTTGAGTTGTTTGGGTACTTCTGATGCACCTGATAAAATGTTTAATGAACATGCAACTTGTGACATTAACTGCTTTAAAATTGAAAGAGTATCAGAGTTTAAATACTTGGGTAGGGTATAACTATTGATAATAATATAAGATGGCTCCAACATGTTTCAAATCTAAAAAAAATATTTACGTTATTGTATTCGTAGTTTTTTTCGACTCAGAAATTTCTGTGACAGTAAAACACTTAGAATGGTTTATTGTGGAATATTTCAATCAAGATTTCAGTATGGATTGAGTTGTTGGGGGGGGTGCTTACGATACAATTCTCCAACCATTCCTTGTTTTACAAAAGTGCGCTATAAGAAAAATACTCAGAGCAAATCGTTTGGCTCATTCTATGGTTCTGTTTAGGACATTGGGAATTCTACCACTAAAACACTTATATTATTTCAAAGTCTTAAAAACATTTTTCTTGAGAGGTTGTTATATGCAGAGTCCAATTTCTGACACTAGGTATTTGCGTAGCAATTCGGTTAATTCTGTTCTCACACCATCATTTCGAACTACACTTTTCAGAAACTTTTTCTCCGTTGTATCATTTAAATTGTTCAATCGTCTACCTATGAACTTTCGGTTTATTAGATCTCTAACTATTTTCTTAAATAGAATAAAAGGTTGGCTTCTAGATTTCAATCACCATGAAATCAAAACTCTGCTGCTGTATATCACTTAATTATTTTTTTCATTTATGTATATTCTTATGCACATTATTAAGTATAGCTTTTATATTTTTTCCTTTTTTGTTCTAAGCCTTCTGCTCATTAATAAAATTCTTTGCCTTTCATTTAATTTTGTATTTTAAATTGGTAATAAATTGTTGTACACCCCACATTTTTTAAGGTAATTTTCAATGATGTGACATTAACACTATTTTATTTTCAAATACAAATGTTACTAGTTATTCTTTCTATATTTTTGAATTTGTTATATTATTATATAAGCACAAAGTTTGTAAGATAAGAATAATGAAATAAAAAAAAGAAAAAAAAAAAAATGGTGTGCCGAAGGGCTCAGTTTTGTCTCCAACACTCTTCCTTATTTTTATAAAATATGACCTTTTGTCTGAAAATTCTAACCCAGTTATTTTTTTCGCTATGGACAGTACCTTCAGCTTTTCATATTCGTTTTTAAATTCTTATCCTTGTATTTTGGCTGTGAACGGCTGCGTGTGAGAAACTTATTCAATTCTGATCTTGACAACATTGTGTAATGATAAATCAAATACAATATAGAATTTAATGCTGTCGCAAAAGCGTAACCCTTCGTTTAATATCACTATCAATGGGTGGAAAATACATATGACTGAGTAATATGCTACTCTTGATCACCACTGCAAGGTATCATGCCTATCCTTGTTTTATCGATATATTGACAAACATTTCTCTAGTGAAATAGTGAGTTGCATTCCTCCCCTAAAACAATCAAAGATAATACCCGTACTTCTTGGAATGCTCATCTGCAACTTCTAATCAAATTTATTGTTTCGCTGACGATAGTACACTTAGCTTTTCATATTCGTTTTCAGACTCACATTCCGCTTTTTCGGATGTGGAACTGCAACAACAAAATATGATAAGCTCAATAAATTCCGACCTAAACAACATTGTTTAATGGGGAATAAAAAACCGCGTCGAATTTAATGTTTTACAAATCACAATGCTGTCTTGTATCGTTAGAGCGAGACATAGCCCCCTTGCCATTATCCATGGATGGCACTTGCATCAATGTGTGAGTCACCAACCTACTCTTGTAGAACGAACCTATACGCGATGTCGCCAAAAATTCCCCAAGGTGTTTGGGTTTCCTAAGGCAATGCAAGACATTTTTCTCCCCTTCTGAAATAGCTGTCACCTGCAAGACTAATATGTTATATACGTCCAAATCTTGAGTATAACTCCCATCTCTGGGGTATTGCTCCTGCAACTTACTTAAGCCTTTTGGACTCTATTGAAAGTAGAGCGTTTAAATTGATTGATGATAATAAATAGTCCAATTACTTCGTTTGAACATATTCGTAAATTTTCTTGTTGCACCCTTTTTTACCGTTATTTTAACAGTTTATGCTCTAGAGCAATAGCCAGTTCCGTTGCATTCCTCCCCTTGAACAGTTCAACAGTAATACTCGCTCTTCTAAGAATGCTCATCAGTATACCCTCGAGCCCAACTTCGGCCGTACTGTCAAGTACAGAGATTCGTTCTTTAGCCGTACTACGCGAATGTGGAATGGCTTACCACACACTGCCTTTCCCAGTCATTGCAATATTCAGGAATTCAGGACCGTTAGTTATAAATGAATTATCATTTAAATGATCCCAACTTAATAACCAAAAACAATTTATAAATAATTGAATATACATACATAAATGTTTTATACTGATGCAAATTCACCACACAAAACAAATAAATTAAAAAATATAATATGTTTATACCAAGGTATGAGAAAAGTGTATTATAATAATTATTATAGAGTATTTTATTTTGTATAGTTTTTATTAAATGTGTCTAATTGTATGCATATATATTTGTCTTTTGCTTACACACCTGTATAAAAATAAAACTGCATTCGTCAACGCAATTTTTAAAAATTGAAAAAAAAACAAAATTATTTTTAAATAACTGTATTTTCGTATGAAATTGATGTAGTTTTGTCAACATGCACCCGGCCATCACGTAAGTTTTTACAAAACAACGAAAAACAAAAACAAAATTAAATACTGATGAAATAGTCTTTTTATTTTTGAATAGTTTGAAAATTAAGTGATCTTTAAAAACTAAAAAATGTTGTTTTTAAGAAAGCATGTTTATAAGTTTTATTTTAAGTTTTGATTTAAGTTTTTTTTTTTTGTATTTCAATTAAAAACAAAATAAATTTTTGAGCTTAATAAAACCAATGAAGAACTTGTCTTTCAAATTTAAAACTGAAAACTACTTTAACAGCTCAAAGTCTGAAGAATTATTTAAGTAAAATTCATTAGCTCCTTGTTTAAGATCTTCTTCAAAACTCTCTTTTTGAATGGCGATGTTAAACAGGGAGCGAATAAATGTTGGTCTAGATTTTTGAATTTTAATTTTATATTTTTGTATATGGAATGAAATATATTGATTGTAATAAAACACAAAAACACTAATTGAGATTTTAACAAAACCTTAGAGATTTTTCTTTTTATAAAAATACTTTTTTGTAAAATATTAAGAAAAAATATTTTAAATATTATACAATAATTGCTGCCATTAGGAGCAAAAGGAAGCCTGCAAAGTAAGTTGATTAATTTTTAATAAAACAGTTGACTTACAATAAAGGTACTTTAATTTCTCTACTCAAAGTCTTTCGAAAAAGTTTTGGTTCAAAATATACAATTTGGACTTTCACCACCTTTGACTAAAGCTCTAGCTGCCATTCCTCGATGGAGACTATTACAAGCTGCACTGCCGCATGTAATGCATTGTGTTGCAGCTTTACTTCACAACAGGTTAAATATCTTAAGTCAAATAAAGAGTGTCACAAAATTACGCAATTTGATTTTCTGCCATTTGTAAATTTGACAGTTTAAAATAAGTTTGGAACATTTGGTAGGTTCAGACAACATAATGAGCTTCATTTGCAGTTAACTGCATTTTTTTAACGTAAATTTTGACCAAGGCAATTATTTAGTTTTTCAAGTGTCATGCATTTCAAACTCAGAACTTTACTTCACTAACCTATAGCTTTAGTTCATAGTACAAAAACTACCAAACACTTTTCAGGCAAGCTACAAGTACACCTAGACTTGTATTTTGTATTTTAAAGAAATATTACTTATTCCTTTTTTAATTTGATATAAAGCATAAAATGGAATTATGTAAATAATGAAATCACAAAGTAATAAAGTTCAGCTTTCATTTGATTGAAAAACATGGTCAGCTGTCATTTTGACATAAGTAGACTTCACTTGATAGTTAGGGAGATTTTTCTTGACTTACTTTATAATCAACTTCCAATAAAATTGACATAATTGGAAGGCAATTATTTGGCAGTTGGTAAATCAGATACTAGAAACTTGCCTTAACTTAAAGTCCCTTATGTCGCCTGAACCTGCTCATTGCCTAAAACAAACCATTCAAAAATCAAATTAAAAGCATTTTTTTTGAAAGAGATGAAAATTCCAAAAGTGATTTTCATAAATTTTTCTTCGTTTTTAGAATGTATTCTTCTTACCATCTTAAAACTGTCAACTATCAAATTTTTCAACATTTTACTACACAAATGGTGACAAATTCAAATTATGCAGCCATTTTAGGACACCCTTTATACTTAACCATTTTACATTTTAAATTAGTTTCAAATCATTACAGAGTAAAGGACATGCAAGCAATTGGAGTAGTTGAAACAAAATTACTCTACACAATGCAATGGATATTTTTATATGCTTCTGAAGAGTGTGCCGATGAAGAAGAAGATCTTGATCCTGTTTTAAAAAAGGATATGCCAAAAACTGAGAACTATTTGTTTTCTGTACCAACTATAACAGTAATAGAAAAATAAAATTGAAATTTACAATTTTTCATAATAACAAGTGTTATATTTTTATTTGTATTTGCAGCTTTTTGTATACCTATTTGCTCCAATTATTCATCATTTAAAAGAATCAGATTTTCAAAATTTTCGATTAGAAAATGGTATTCGATTGTGGCAAGGAATGTGGGATAATCGAGCACCAGGGGCGCCGTGTTTTTTAGCACCAGTTAAACCAAAAGCAAGGAATTTGTTGAGTCCATCATCTCCTAAAGGATCAGCAGATGTTTTCACAGCTCGTAAGTCGATAAATTCAGTAAAAATAATTAATGATAGTATGACACGGAACTCTCAGTCGTCTGTGTCGACTTTTAGAAATTTGTCTAATCGTAGTTTTTCAAAAAAAAAAAGTGAAAGTGTGAGCCTCCGATCAAACCTATAAAATAAATAACTTAGGTAGCGCAACAGTCCGTTGAGAACTAGGGCCTAGTGACTTACAACTCTCAACCATTCCCTTGTGCTCGTAATGTTGTCAGGGATGGAGGGGACCTACAGTTTTAAGCCAAATCCGATTGAGAAAGCACATTTCATAATAAGAATTACTTTTGATGGAAAAAACTTTAGATGGCACGAGCAGGATTGCACCCAAGACTTCTGGCATGATAATCCTACGAACAATCACGCCACAGGTACTACATAAAATATATGGGCTAGATTAATACATTTTTTGGAGCTCTAGACCCTGGAAGTCGATTAACATACCTTTCTACCTAAGAACACTGATGGTAACGGTGTTGCATTTTCCATTCAAAAAATATGGAATGATGCTAAGATGCTATAACTATATAAACTTATTTAAACAGTGATTAGCTTAGAAACCTATTTGTCTCAGATTTTTCCACGAAAATAAGGATACAAAATTAAACTGGATGCTGACTTATCAATATTCCTAAGATAAGATCTGAAGAGTTGGCTTAATAAAAACATTGCAACCTATTCATATAATCGAGGGATACAGAGTAAATTTGACTTATGACTTAAGACTTCTGCTATATACAGTTGATTATTTAAAGTTTTCACTAACGCTTAGTTCAAATTTCATATGCCATTTTAGTTCTTTTTAAAACTCAAATATTTTCTGTGATGAAGAAATTCTAGTAATTGATATATTCTATTCTTCATGTTATTATTATTATTTAACAAAAATAAATATTTTTTAATGCTCATTGTTTTAACTTATTATAGGAAAACCTTCTTCATCTGGAGAAACAGTTCTATCACCAAAAGCAGACTCACCCAAGAGCATATCCTATTCAGATCATTCGAAACACGATGAAGATGTATGTATTCTACAATGTTAACTGTTTGGTCAACGTACCGTACATGCTTTATTTTGATTATTTAAATTTCATAAGGGATCCTGGGTATCATCTCCAAAAGATTTTGCATTTCCTGAAACAATACCAGAAGAAGCTTCCAGCATCGAAGAGGAAAGAGTTGTTATATTTCGACTTCCCTCAGGACCATACTTAACTGATCCTTCATTTTATACGGTTAGCTTAAAGTAGACGAAAATACAATTCTTTCATATTTAACAAATTCCCAATTCAAGGCCGATGCAAGTCTTCTTCAACAATCACAAAGTCGACGAGGTAGTCGTCAGTCAATGCATTCGAAGGACAAACAACCAACACGTTTTGATTTCGAGCAACATGAACTGATACGTGGAGCTTCTCAGAAAGAACAAAAAGCAAGCACATCAACCGAAAAGGAATCTGAATCGGAAGAAAAGTTTGCTGAAGAAACAAAGGCAGATGTATCGGCTGCAACGTTTCTAGATGTAGCAGTCCTACGATGTCTTTTCATATCACATTGGCAAGAAGAAGGGGTTTATTGGAGTTTGCAATATTTATACAACAGGTACTGATTTAGCAAAATTTTTAAGTACTTGTGTTTTATTAAGAAATTCTCATATTTTCAGACTTACAGAAATCGCTGAAGAAGCAGCTATTCCAACACATCAGCCTCGAAAACGTTCAAATTCTTTACCAATACCCCAAATAGAGATATCCCTTTATCAAGGACCCGGACAATACAGTCGAGATAGCCCGAGCAATAGTTCACTGGCCAAGGACTATATTGAAATACCTGAATCAGGAGGTCCAGGTCAAGTTGGTGAGTAATGATTCTGTCAACACATGGTAATACATTTCAAATGACCAAAATACAATTCCAGATGATACAAGTTCAACAATAGAACGCCGCGGAAGTGATAAGAAGAAACGTGTCAAAATGGCCGATCTACGGGCTTTCGTTGAAACGAAAATGTTCTCGAAGTCAGAAAAGAATTTGGAAAAAGTAGGAATTGAAACTAATACAAATGGCAAGCGGCCACTGCAGCATGTAGTAAGATTTTGGAATTATTGTATTTGGCGTATATCTCGTATATATTTAAATCTATGTACATTCTGAAAAACACCAATACAAAACAAAAATTCAAAAAATCATATGCAATTGGCCAGTTATTTGTCGAAATTTCAACATTATAGATCACATAAATGTTTTTTAAATTGCGTTTCTATAGAATTTTCCAAATTTATGATACGATTTATTTTGTTTTTTTCTCATTTTTTAGGACTATCATCGAAGTTTGGATACGGGGGAAAAGAAATTATCACGTTCTGCATCAATGATCAGCCGTGAGCCAAGTAGCAATTTAATTAAAGGCAAAAGCATGCCAAGTTTAAGGTAAGATTTAAGTAAGGGTTGACTGTTTTCTAAAGAGCCTTTTCTTTTTTTAATTAATCGTTAAAACTACGCATATTGGAAAAGCACCGCATTACAGGAAGTCAATTGTTTCTTACATTTTGCTCTTATTTTTCAAATCGAGTTCTTATTAGTTTTATTTAAGTTTCTTTGCTCTTCTAACACTTTGTTTGCAGTAATAATAAAATCACCAAATTTTAAAATCAGATTTTGTTCACTTGTATTTTTTTTTAAAATGTTTAGAAGTAGATCCTTTATTAAAGGTTTCTATAAAATTTGTTAGTAATATATACCATTACTTCCTTTAAAGTAGATTACTGTTTCCTTCCAGCAAGACTTTTCAACACAATACCTTTCATTTAAGTCCACTATATCCTTATTAGGCCCAGTTTTAAAGTTTACTTATCCTTATTTACACTAAAGTTTTTAGCATGGGAAAATTAAGTTCTTCTTCCTGGTCTAAAACCACACTGATGGTTGTTGACGATGGGCTTTGGACGTTCACATATTACGGCAGAGAAGATTTTGTATGTGATGTTAAGTAGACTCCTCTATAACTGGTGCTCGGGCAAACAATACTGAGATTCCAATCATCGAGCATGCTTTCTTCCGACCATATCTTACAGATAGGTTGACGCATGCTCCTAACCAAATTATCTCCAGCTGCTTTAGAAATCTTTACTTCGTCTAAGAGGGGAAGACGGCATTGTTAACTTTCGTCGTCTGTAATGAATGGATCATCCTGCCTGAATTCGGTTCGTCGTCGCCGTTATACAGTCTGCAGAAGTTGTCCTTCCATATCCCTAGCATTGACTTCGGTTCCACTATGATGTTTCCATTTTCGTCTTTGCAGCCTTCGTTTCGAGGTTTATGTTCTTGTGAATTTCGTTTCACTTTCTCATAAGACTTTCGAACTTCATTTCTGCTTTCGTACCTTTCAACTTCTTCGACCGCACGCTTCTTATGCTCTCTCTTTTTCCTTCGTCAGCAGCTCTCGTCCTTTTATGCAGCGCCGCTTTGCGTGAATGTTGTTTGGGTGCATTTGTCTGGCGACATTCTTCATCAATCCAGGATTTTCTTGTTGGTGCCTGTTTGAAACCCAGCACGTCAGAGGTGGTTTCTCTGATTGCATCCTGGCAATGTTGCCACTTGCTCGATACATTGTGTTGGCGGCACAGAACTCCGAAAGAGATTACTTGTGACTCGGTCGAATAAGGATTTGGCGATCTCTTGCGATTGTATCGTCTCACGGCAATTCCCTGTTTTGACTTGGGTCTGGAAGTGCTATTTTGGCTACAACGAGGTAGTGGTCCGAGTCGATGTTAGCTCTTCGGAAAAATCGAAAATCCGTGATGATGGAAGTGTGTCTATCGTCGTTCGCAGTATAGTCAATCTGATTGATGGTAGCTTGATCTGGAGAACTCCAAGTTCCTTTGTGGATGTTGAGGTGTGAAAAACGCGTATTGGCTACCATGACAATTCGCCCCGCAGCAAAATTGATGTTTCCATTTTCGTCTTTGCAGCCTTCGTTTCGAGGTTTATGTTCTTGTGAATTTCGTTTCACTTTCTCATAAGACTTTCGAACTTCATTTCTGCTTTCGTACCTTTCAACTTCTTCGACCGCACGCTTCTTATGCTCTCTCTTTTTCCTTCGTCAGCAGCTCTCGTCCTTTTATGCAGCGCCGCTTTGCGTGAATGTTGTTTGGGTGCATTTGTCTGGCGACATTCTTCATCAATCCAGGATTTTCTTGTTGGTGCCTGTTTGAAACCCAGCACGTCAGAGGTGGTTTCTCTGATTGCATCCTGGCAATGTTGCCACTTGCTCGATACATTGTGTTGGCGGCACAGAACTCCGAAAGAGATTACTTGTGACTCGGTCGAATAAGGATTTGGCGATCTCTTGCGATTGTATCGTCTCACGGCAATTCCCTGTTTTGACTTGGGTCTGGAAGTGCTATTTTGGCTACAACGAGGTAGTGGTCCGAGTCGATGTTAGCTCCTCGGAAAAATCGAAAATCCGTGATGATGGAAGTGTGTCTATCGTCGTTCGCAGTATAGTCAATCTGATTGATGGTAGCTTGATCTGGAGAACTCCAAGTTCCTTTGTGGATGTTGAGGTGTGAAAAACGCGTATTGGCTACCATGACAATTCGCCCCGCAGCAAAATTGATGAGCTTGAATCCATTATAGGAAGTGTTGTCGTGTAGGCTGTTTTTTCCGATTATTCCACCAAAGATTTCTTCTTTTCCTAGCTTGGCATTAAAATCGTAGCTAGGAGACTGCTCATATGCTTTGTCCTTCTGCGTATGCTCATATAAGGCTAATGTCTGCTAGCCTTGATGAAGATGCTCATGAGGCGCTCGTGGATGCAGCTATATCTCAAGACTTGTTGCCTAAGTCTGGGAAAACCGATTTTAAAATTATTGCGTGGGAATAATTAAAAACACATCATCAAACAGGGACTTTTAAATTTTTGAAGTAGAATTTTGATTCATTTCCCTTAGTTTATTGTTAAATCATCCTTTTTAAAGGTTTCCAGTATCAATGTGGTAAATGACCCTTTTAGGATTGATTGTATCCATTTATATAATTTCCTAGTATTTTTAAACCTCCGGTGGTTATAAATAGTTCCTGTTTCATTAAATTATAAAAAGAAACTTATTCGTTTTTATTTTTTGACACAGTTGTTTAAAAACATAAATTTAAATATTCATAAACCTTAATTTTACTCAAGCTCTCACTTGCATCTTTCAACTTTATTTTCAAATTTGTTTTCTACTTCAATTTTGTTTATTTTCTCAAATTCCTACTATATTCAACACCAGCTGTCTTCTTGATAGCGGGTAAGTTTGTTTTCCTTTCTAAATTGATTGTACATTATTTTTTGATTTATTTTTAATTTTAAGCTTTTTAATAAATTATGCAAATTGTTGCTTTATACATTTTTAAACAAAATATTTGATACATTTAATTCCGCTGCATCTTTGTCCTTTTTTGCAATAAAAGTTATGTGGAAACCTGTAAATAAAAACACTAGATAGTATTTTAAAATCTTTGTTTTATTCCAAATGTATATATATTTTAATAAATTAACAAAACACCGTGTTTTGGATTGTTTTCTTATATACCTCCCTTCATAATCTGCACAATCATTTCATTAAAAATAACACAATATTCGTGAACAACGTTTAAGGTATTACAGGTATGTGGAACCCCAAAAAACGATACGCCCATCACAGTCCTCAGGACCGAGGACGACATTTTTTGCACGCAATCCAATAATAACTGTAACCGAACACACGCCAACACCATCTCCAGATTACTTAAAACGCCAGGTAAAAATTGTGTAAATTCATGCTATGGAAAATCTACATAATATGTAAATTTGACAAAATATTTTATAGGGTTCAATTGACTCACAACTCGATGCATTGAGTAACGGTGGAAGTTTGAGTGGAGTTACGGGCTTCCGAGGCCATATGTTGCGATCACACACAGATTCTCATATCGACTATACCGGGGTCGATGAGTCGGAAGCCCCAGGATCTTCATTTTACATTACCCGAGATGGTGGCATTGACTATGAAATCGTGCTTTTGGCTGTCTATAATGTTTTCAAACGAGACTATAATATTGTTTCGCTGCGGGTTTTAGAAGCTGGTTTGAATATCTGTGAGGTATTACTTGAGTTGGGAGTTATGAAACTTGGAGAACATGCTCATGAAATATCGATGGGAATCATAAAGAGGGCACTTCTTCATCTTGGATGTCCGCATGGATGTAATGATGGTATGATTTATAATACTTTGGTTTTATCATTTACATCATTTTTTCCGGACACTAAGAATACGCGTGCAGTTGACGCAAACGTTGACACTATCGAATACGTCCTATTGCCAAAAATATTCAAAACAGCAGTTACGGAATCCGATGATTCCGTTTCCGTTTTATTTTGACACTTCTTCCAAAATAAAAATATGCATATTTTAAGAAATCACTTCAATTTGATCCACAACTTTATTATGGGATTCTGTAATCTGTGGCCTAGTTTGAGAAAGCCTTTTAAACGTTACTGTCTTTGGGACATAAGACTGATGGATCACTTAAATCCCTTTGCTTTTAATATGAATCTATTTGATTATCCATCATTAAATGCGGTTTGATTCTTCTTAATCTCTGATCATTATCTCGATCAAGTAAGACGGTCTCCATTTCGGAATTAGTATGATTTTGCAGTCGCTTATTGTGTGATAAAGGGTTTTTTTTAACCATTTTTGTAACCATTTCAATTTGAGGGTCACAATTTAGATCGCTGTTTCCTATATTCTAAGGGGCTAAAAGAAAGTACAATAGGGAAGTCAAGAATTCGAAGGCTAGTTAATGTTGCAGTCATTTGTATCGTAACAATACCAGCAGATAAGGACGGTGAGTTTAACTTCATGATTGTGGCTATAGGCAAACGATTTGGAAATATCCATACGAAAGAGGTCTTCAAAGTACAAATCAATTTCAGGGTTCAAAAGAGGTTCGAAACTTTACAACAGCTTCAAGCAGACATTGATTAACAAGCCTTAATCTTGCATATACGGATGTTTAATCTGTAACCACTTTGCAGTTGCGGCATTTTTCTCGTCATTACCGAAGTATATCTTCAAAGGACCATTTAATTTGCTGGACAACGAACGCTTTCTGAAACATTGGCGTTTGCCTTGACAATTGAAGCAACAGAACAAGCTTCTCTCGGAGTACATCAATCTAGAGAAGCGATCGTCGAAGAATAATTATGCCGAAAACTGATGTCTAAAGGAACTAACAAAACGGACCTGCAAGGTGCTGGAATTGCAACAAGATCCAACATTTACAGCGTCATTGTACATACGAAGTTTCAAACTCAGAACAAGGTAACAATTACACCAGTGTTACTTCTCGAACAGTTTCCCAACACGAAAATGAGTAAGAACCAAATTTCTGGTATTGATGGTCTCAAAGAAGACGTGATTATTCCTACATCTTCTGAAGTATTTGCTTCGACAAAATTAGTGTGGACGCCATCGACACTAAATGGGGGAACCAGGCCCAATAGCAACAAAGCAAAGATACACAATTCATCTAACCTAGACCAACATCAGATTTAAACTGCAAAAAGACTTCTGAAAGGGTAAGCCGACATTTTCACTTTCCAAACAAGGTTAAGTTGAGGAAATGATTATCACTATGAAGAAGGACAGTTTAATTGAAAACTCCAAAAGTCCTTGGGCGTCATCAGTGGTCCTAGTCAAAAAAAGAGACGGAAGTACACGTTTTTGTGTTGACTACCGAAGGTTGAATGTCGTGACCAATCAGTGACCTCTTAGATGCGATGGAAGGCGCACATTGATTTTCAACACTGGACTTAAAAAGTGGATATTTTATTTTTGCGAATGTCAGAAACACTTGATGGAGTGCGTCCTTCGTAGATATATTGCCTTGTTTACTTGGAAGATGTTATCGTTTAAGGAAAAACACACGACCTAAATTCACTTAATTTTTGTTGTAAATGATAAAAATTATAATATTTAAGTTCACACCTTAATAACACAACAGCTGTCAAATCAGAAGCTTCTAATACTCAGATATAGGGCGGGTTTAGACGACATAAGGGACTTGAAAGTAAGGCAGCTGCCAAAAATCTAATTATCTTCCAAATAAGGCAACTTTATTAGAAAGTTGACTCGAAAGTCAACTCCCTAACTATCAAATCAATTCCACTTATGTACGTCAAAATGACAGCTTATCCTGATTTTTTATTCAACTGAAAGCTGAACTTTATTACTATGTGATTGATTTGTTTTCTGCATAATTCTATTTGATGTTTTATATAAAGGAATTCCTTGTCAAATTGGAAAAGAAATAAGCAATATTTTTTTAAGACACAACATACAGGTCGAGGTTGAATTGTAGCTTGTCTCAGGAGTGTTTTATAGACAACTATGCACTGTGCTTTTGGTAGTTTCTGCACGATCAACTGAAAGAAGAGATTATAAAGGTAAAGTTCCGAGTTTGAAGTTTATGACACTTGAAAAACTAACTAGTTGTCTTGGGCAAAATTTATATTCAAAGAACGCAACTTACTGCAAATAAAGTCCCCTACGTTTTCTGAACCTACCCATATGTATACATGTTATGTGCCGGTAATCTAAGCTCTTATCTAAATGCCTTTTCAATATTTGTTGTCCCTTTTTGGGTTTTCGAACTTTTGCAGTTGCTGTTTTGGAACTTCTTGCAGTTGTAAGTCTGCATATTACACTTTTTTAACGTCCAAAATTTCGACATTGTTAGCTCTATTACAATCGGATCTTACGTATCCCGAAAAAACGTATGACCAAATACGTTCTTATAGTGCACAATAATATGTGATGCCCAGAACAAACGCTTTTGGTAGTACATATTTTTTTCGGGATTCGTAAGTTTTTCGATTACGATGAGGATTGAATGATTGCATATTTCAGTTAACAATTTCTTTTGCAGGAATTCGAGGACCGCCAGCAGACTTTCTTCGCAGTCAATGTCAAAAAATTCTCTCCCGGATGATGCGGCAAGCATCAAAACGCACCAAAACCTATCTTCAATCGATGGTCAAAACCACACAAATCCATGAGTTGGTAGAATTCTTCCATGCATTTGTGGCATTTTGTGTTGATCCCAGTTCCTTGCTATCCCCGTTGAGTGAGTTAAAAGCTTTTTATGTCTGCTTATATATGTATAATATATAAATATTAATAAATCCATGTACGCATATTTTAGACGCACCATTGTAAATATAAATTTTAAAAATTCCTTTTTTTTTCAAATAATTAGTAGTAATTGGAAATTTTCTTAAAAAAAAAACGCATGATCTGCTTAATGTAGGCTGTGCTCAATCTAAAATCATTAAATTCATATAAATCACAGCTCATAAATCGATCATATAAATTTGTATATAATATGTGTATATATGTTTTAAAAAAAATAAGAAAATAAATAGGAGGCTTTCACAAGTAGCAGCATGCATGCTATTTCTTTTCACTCCCACAAATGTGTATATTAATCTACATAGACCATAAACGATCGAGCGGATTAAAAAATGTTAACACCGATCTTGGCGGTATATCATCATCAGGCGGGCAGGGCGGATATGCGACCAATTTTAGTGGCGGACTAACTGGTGGACCTGAGAGCCAAGTTATAACCGCTGTCTTTAAGCCATTGGTGACACGATTCGTTGAAGCCCAGAAAGAACTGAAGGCCCCTGAGAATACAGCTCTCTATTGTGATATTCGTCAATTGATAACTTATGTCAAGGGTGCACATGGTGGACCATTTAGACGTGTGGCTTTGAGTGGTATTTTGGCTGTGACTCCAAGACCTAATAAGAAGGGACCTTTACTTCAGACTACCAGAGTCATAAGGTCAGCTTTGTTAGATTTTATTATTTAAATGCGGCATTAATTTACATACCGTTTATATTTTCAGACACATTCCACAAGCTGAATGTGCTCAGCCTCCTGCAGTAAGCATTCAAATGGAGGACAATCGAAGTCAAAGGAGACTTCTACTTAAGAAACGCAGTACTTCTTCCGCATGTGCCGTGGTAAGAGTGAATGATATTGAGGGACCTTTTGACAACTTTGTTAATCCATATAGAGCCTTTTGGAAACCGAAACATGTGATGATCATTACAAATCTAGTCAAAGTCCTTTAAGTAATATTCGTCGGCGAGGAACGACAATTCGGCCAACTCTTACTCCAAGACACTCAGAGAGGGCTCTTTTGTCAGACTCGACCTCGAGTTCAGAGAGAAATTCTCTAGGGCGGCTAAGTAATTTGGTTCGCTGGTTCCGAGGAACGCCTAAAGAACCAGCTTCTATTGATTTGGAAATCGGTTCGTTAAACCCCGATATGACAGGAACATTCATACGGCATGCATCTCTTAAAATTCAACGGGGTCGTTCGAGTGATGGCATAGGCAGATCACTTCAGAGAGCTCGAAGAAGGGTCGAACGGAGGTTGAATAGATTCGGAATTGTAAAAGGCAAAAAGAAAATGGGCGGAACTGAAGAGACAGCAGGTTTGGCCAATATTTAGTATACGTATTGTTGTGTTTTTGTATTAGTACCGTATAACTTCTTCAGACCTGAGCAGGCGTAGCTCCTCAGATCTGTGCGAGGGTCCACGAGAATCCGAAGTTGTAGTATTAAAAGAAAGAAAATTGATTCCTACTGAGCCGATTCAAGAAGGAATGCTAAGATTTGCATTTTTGTTGGAAACATGTGCTCCAGGATCGTTTCCAGATCCACAGTTAGTTGCTGCTGTTTTAGATTTGGTAAGAATCAAAAACAAACACTAGTATCTATATGAATATGTTAGATAAGTTATTTATTTTTATTTTAAAGCCTCAAGCACCATTGATAGCAAGAGCAGCTTTTCTTATTGAATGTGCACATTTTGTACACTTGTGTAACAAAGGTATGTGGCCTAGTTGGATGAAACAAAATATGACAAACTATAGAGCATCGGGAGCAAATATTAATGCAAGGCAACAACTAACGACGGGTACTCGAAGGACACACATCTTACAACGAGCTGCTGGAAAAATGTTTCACCAGGTAAATAAAGGGTTTTTAAATTGGGGCGGGTAGATTTTGGCGCCCCGTGGTGGTCATTTTATTTTGGTGACATCTGTCAAATCTTTTGTTTATTATTCAGTTGTTTATGCCAAATCATCATGGCAAGTTACACATTTGAACAGCACGTTCAAATGATAAAACTTTATTATCAAAATGAGTGTTCGTTAAGGCCAAATTTGAGACCGGTTCAGTATCAGCCAACACCCATACGTTCAAGGAACGCAAGATCGGCCGAGATCATCGCTACGGTCCCTAAAAATGTACAGCAGAATCCGAGGCAGTCTATTCCTTGCCGTGCACAAGAACTCGGCCTTTCGCAGACTTCAACTTGGCGAATTTTTGCGTCGGGACTTAGGCCTACAATCGTACGACATCCAACTGACCCAGAAGATCAAAGTTCATGACCATAGAGAACGCCGCGCCGTTTGCTCGCTGACTGGGCTTCGAATCGTTTGGAAGAGGACTCCAATTTTGGCCGAAAACCCATCTTTAGTGACGAGGCGCATTTTTGGATGAATGGCTGTGTTAATAAGCAAAATTGCCATATATGGGACGACACCAACCCTCGCGAGATTCACCAGGTGATAATACATCCTCAAAAAGTTAACGTTTGGTGTGGATTTTGGGCCGACGGCGTAATTGGTCCGTACTTTTTTTTGAAAACGACGTTAGTGAGGCGGTCACCGTCAACAGCGAGCGCTACATAAAGACGATAACTTATTTCTTATGGCCCAAATAGAAACATATGGACCTAGACGATATGTGGTTCCAGCAGGACGGCGATACGTGCCACACAGCAAACGCCACTATTGACATTTTGCATGAACGATTTGAGGGTCAGGTTATCTCTCACCGGGGTTATGTGAATTAGTCACCAAGGTCATGAGATTTGATTATACATATTGAAAAATCCCTCATCGGCAAAAGAATGTCTTTTTGTAGATCATTTAACTGATTCAAGCTTCAGCCAATTCAAAAAAAAGGTCCGAAAGGGGAGGTGATGATCTATCGACCAAATCATATACCAAAAATAATTGAAAGCATTCTATATGAACTCCTCAGCTTCCGTTGCAGATCTCTATAACTGCCCCATGAACTGCACAGTTTCTTAAAAATAGACTTATTGGCTCATTGACTCTAAGAGCATTAGAAATCGGAATGAATGGTGTCCACTGGCTTTAGCAAAATGTTTGACAAAATGTCCCACAATCTCATAGTCTTCAAACTCTCCTTCTTAAGTTTGTAACCTCTTTAAATAAATTACTCTTTCTCATTAGAATCGTGAATATTATGCCCGATTCAGATCCGTTCAAATCCTATTCTAGTGTCTATTCTGGTGTCCCCCAAGGTAGCCAATTAGGCCCTCTCATCTTTATCCTTGCAATTAACGACATTGACATGGTTAAATTATTTCGAGCTCAACATTAGCAAATGTCAGACAATGACCCTTTCACGTAAATGCATTAAAACAGCTCCCCGTCCTTATTATCTTCATAACCATCCTAAATATATAGTAGAAAACATAAGATATGTATCTCTGCCTTTTATGTAACCGTGAACTGAAATTTCTCCGTCACATTGATGAAATAGTTCATAAGGCCAACTCTGCATTAGGTTTTGTTTAAAGATGGTAAAGTTTGAACTTCAATACCTGCCTTGGGAAAATCCTTCGATCTAAACCCCTTACCGTGATGCACCTGTTGAATCTCCAATCATTACAGGAACGTAGAGAAATTGCTGACAAACTTGTCATATAGCGGCTTGCCTCTAGTTTAGTTGACTGCTTCACTCTTTGTTACTTGAATTCTTGTAACACTAAGACCCGTAACATGAGGACGGTTTGAAGAAACATCATAGCTCGAAATGGAGTTAAGTCGTGCACACGAAGTATAAAGCCATTAGTGAAAAAAGTCAACAGGCATAAGCGACTTGCGTTCGCCAATGTTTACGTTAACAAGCCTCCTGAATTACATTTTTGGGTCTGATGGCCGCTTTAGGGTGTGGAGAAAGCCAAATGATGCCCTCTCCGAAATGCACTGTAAAGAATTTGAAGCATGGTGATGGAGGTCTTATGGTGTGGGGTTGTATGGCGTCTTCAGGAGTAGGTAAGCTGGAAATAGTAGAAGGAATTATAAATGTTGTGTAAATTGATATCCTCAAAAGAAATTTACAAGTATGTACATATGTGCCGAGATGATTTGAATTTCAAACGACTGATACTTCAGCAAGATAATGACCCCAAACACATCGCACATAACGCGAGTTTGGGGTTCTTATGTAATACGGAATCCAACTACAAACTTCACCAAAATAAATACATACACAAGATATTCGAAATAGGGCCCAATTAAAACACGGTTTATCACTCGAGTGGAATAATATAAGCAGTTCTGATGAGAAACTTGTTGCATTTATGCAAATCCGTTTAAAATAAATAATAAGATTGAAAGGATATCCGACAAAATATTAATATGTACCAAAAATAATAAAGTGCAATTTATTCTTATTAAGTTCTTTAAAATTTTGTTCACTGCTCTTACAGCTGTAGGCAAACTTTTGTGGAAAGAATTTTATAACTTGTTTCGTAATTTTTGTTATTTATTTAAATAAATCCTTTGAAAATCATTTTTTGAAATATATACTTACCAGAAAAATGTATCACTTACCTTGTTCCTTATTTTATCGTTGTACGCAAATTTTTGTGTAGCACTGTACTGTAACTATCATTGAAAATGTCTGTCATTTAAACAAAATTTCCTGTTTGAAATCCATAACTGGTTATATTCAGAAACTATTTATGAGTACATTAAATAGGTCGATTCAAAGTTTAAATTAATTAAATTCCTTTTCAACAGAAATATTATTTATAACAAAAAAATAAAAAAGTGTTCGACGAGGATGGGATTCGAACCCACGCGTGCAGAGCACATTGGATTAGCAGTCCAACGCCTTAACCACTCGGCCACCTCGTCATGTTCCGTTTGGTGTCAAAGTTATTACTTGTAATTATTAAACATTTATATTATGTGGTAAAAAGTGTAGAGAACAGTAAAATATATAATTTATTATAATAATATTTTCAGGATTATGATAACCAAAAATCAACAATATGTTCTACTATATGAAATTGTTCTTTTCTCGTCTTCCTAATACAATTTTACTTTTTCGTTATATGAGTTCGAAGGTCAACATTTTTTTTTATTATGTTGGTATATGTACATGCCCCTAAGGCATGATGCAATTTTCAGTTATATTCACTGTTTACTTTGTCTGTGGTAGTTGCTAAGGTTCGACGTGTTTTTATGAGCTCGGCGATTTTTGCTGAAACTGATGAATTTTGACCAAAAAAACAATCGCATGAACATCGCTCAAGAGCTGTTAAATGACGTCGACGACGATCCAAGTTTGCTTGAAAGGGTCATAACTGGTTATGAAACATGGGTGTACGGTTATGATGTCGAAAGCAAAGCACAATCGTCCACCTGGAAGCATCCAACGTCAAGAGCGAAAAAAGCACGTCAAGTTCGATCAAAATGTTAAGGTTTTGCTTACTGTTTTCTTCGATTATAATGGCATAGTGCATCAAGAGTTCTTACCACCAGCCCCGTCGAGAGGGGGGGGAAGGGGGGAAACCCCCCGGGCCCGGGATTTCTAGGGGCCCGGGATTTTCTAGGGGCCCGTAAAATTGAAAGCAATGAGAATATACATACTCTATATTTATCATCAACATACCTATTTCCACTTATTTTTAGAGGCCCGAAAATTTAAAATCATTCATGCTTCCGCAATCGGGCCCCGTTTGCATGTTATCTGCCAATCTATCAGTCACAAGCTTGCCGATCTGGGCTCCCGATTATTATTGGCGTACATTTTTGTTAATATTTAATGGAAAATGGGGCAACTCTGAACTATTGAAAGAAAGTTATAATAAATTGTTTCGCTTTTCTTGTTTAATTTAACGTAAATTTCAATTTTATTTTGTTTTGAAAATTTTTAAAGTCAAAATAAGGGGCCCGGCAAATTAAAACAAAACACAAATATTTATTTCGGTTTCTGTTTTTATAAAGTTTCTTTTCTTCTATTTTTGTTTCTGCTGTAAACGAAATTTTTGATTCGGTTTCGGGGACCGGAAAATCCCACTAGGGGACTAGGAATACGAGGCGATGGCAATCTTATTGGAGAGCCAAATAATGGTAATTTTTTGGGCATTTTGGAATTAATTAGTCATTATGACCCCTTACATCAGGAGCACTTGGAAAAAGTAAGAATTTCACAACAAGAACACAAACGTTTGCAAGTCCACTACCTTTCCGTTGAGATTCAAAATGAGTTCATTAAAATTTGTGCCCAACATGTGAATTCAGCTATTTTGAAGGAGATTGAAAACGCGAAATACTTCGCTATAATTGTCGATGCAACACCCGATTCAAGTTATGTGGAACAAAACACATTTATTTTGCGATATCTGCGCTTGGAAGAAAATGTGTTCACCATCCAAGAACGGTTTTTGGAATTTGTCGATTGCAACAAAAAAAACTGGCACCGCAATAGCTGATTTGATCTGCGAAACATTGGCAAAGAACGAAATCCCTTTAGAAGACTGTTGTGCACAAGGCTATACCAATGGAAGCAGTATGAAAGGACAGTATAATGGTGCACAAAGTCATATTTTAAACAAAAATCCGAATGCCGTGTATTCACCATGTGCAGCTCACAGCCTTGACTTGTGCGGAGTCGATTCAGCGAAATGTTGTACTGCCGCAATCACATTTTTTGGAGTTGTTCAAAAATATTTCAACTTGTTTAGCAGCAGTGCCCAACGTTGGGAAATTCTTAAGAAAAATGTGCCCGGGTCCCTTCAGTTAGAATTGAGGCAGTGAAACCATCTGAAAAACCTTAGAACATCATTAGAAGCCTTAAGTGATATTAATTTAACTGCTGAAGCTCGAAGAAATGTAAATGGCGTTTTAAAATATATGCACAAATTTGACTGCGTCCTGATGTCTTCGATTTGGTGCAAGGTTCTTAGCGCTATAAATAAAAGAAGTATCATTCTCATTCGAAATCTTGACAACTTGATCTCCGATTTGAACTTTATTCGAAACGGATGGGATCAAATTTATCTGAATGCAAATCAGTTGCTACTGGATTGGGGGATTTTCCAGAATCGTTCCCATCGAAACCGAAAAAGGCAATTAAAGAGACATTTGGAGAAAATCGAGGATCCGGAGAGCAAATTGAAACAGACGAAGAAATAAATTTCAAGAAAAACACCTTTTACGTCATAGTTGATTCAATTATATCTGGAATTTCTCGTCGGTTCGATTCGATGAAGAATTTGATTGCTACATTTTCATTTTTATGGGAGTTTTTAACAATAGACGAAAATGAGATTAAAAACTCCGCTACAAGGGTTATTTAAAAGTATAACTCGCATGTGTCTCAAGAGTTGAAAGAAGAAATAATTCATCTGAAACACTGTTTAAACCGAAGTTAAAACCTCGCATAGAAATGCGGAAAACCTAACTCGACGTTGAACCGATGCTTATTTTTATAAATAAAGAAAACTAAAACAATTTTGTTTGGGAAAAAGCATTTGCAAAAAACCGAATTTATTAAACACTATCGTGAGCACCTTCCAACTGGCCAACTGACCATTTACAGAGCTGAATGAAGACTAAATATATTTTCTATAAGAACGAAGAATGCATGTTCTTTTGTATGCTCTTCCGTATAATACATAATAAGAATATAGAATGTTGAAGTGTAGGTTTAGCTGGCGGTTGCCGGCTGTAGTGGTGTTAAACTCGTACGCTCGCGTTCGATACAAACACATTTATGAAGCCAATTTTGAAGCAGAACTTCCGCCATTGAGTTTGTTCAATTCTATTTATTCCCAGAACTTGGAGACGATTTTCCCCAACATTTGTGTTGCTCTCCGTGTGTTTTCCACCATACCTGTAACCCTAGCTAGTACCGAACGTTCATTTAGCGTCCTTGCCAGAACAAAGAATTTTCATCTTTCGCGCTCATCACAAGATTGTGTTTCTGGACTTGCTACACTATGCATCGAAGCATCTTTGGCAAGTCGTTGGCAATATCGAATTGAATGTATGATTCTGTTCGGAATCTGATCTACTCGCATGTAGAATTATTTTCTATCCATCTTCCATTTCAACTAAACTGAACCATACCCGTGAGATTGATTTGATTATTAACACTTTTTTCGGTTCACTTTGCAAATGAAAAATTATTATTTCCGTTAATTCCAACCAATTTCATGCTATTCGTAATTGAAATTAGAACGTATCATATCAGTAGGCATGAACTTTGAAAAAAATGGTAAATATTTCCGTCCCGGGCCCGGAATTCCTCTCGACGGCCCTGCTTACCACCAGGTCGTACGGTTAATAAGGAGTATTACCTTGAAGTTATGCGACGTTTGCGTGAAGCAATCCGAAAAAAACGCTAGATTTATGGAAAAACAATTCATGGCTTTTGCACCACGATAACGCACCTGCTCACTCGTCGTTGCTTGTTCGTAATTTTTTGGCCAAAAACAATACCGTAGTCATGCCCCAACCTCCATATTCACCAGATATGGTTCCGTGTGACTTTTTCCCGTTTCCAAAGTTGAAATAAAGGCCGAATCGCTGAGAATACTCAAGGACATATCAAAAAGTGAATACCAACAGTGCTTCGAATATTGGAAAAAACGCTGGCATAAGTGTATTATATCTAGGGGGACTACTCTGAAGGGGACCACATCGATGTAAACGAATAAATAAAAATGCCGGGTACTTTTTGAACACACCTCGTACGTATGTACATACAAATAATTAAACATACACAATTACACAATTGTACTCCAAAACGTTTATATCTTAACGACATCTATGGTCACGTTGCCCTGATGTCTTTCTAACAAATAACTTATTAATTTACTTTATTTGTTATTTTCTTTAAATAAATAAATAAATAAATAAATAAAAATAAATGATAAGAGAAAATCATCTTGCATTTAAATTTAGAATTATACATAATTATTCTTTCGACGGGAGGCACCTTTTTTCACGTAGGTTTATATTCCAAAAATGGTCATATAAAGATTTTCTGTCTCCTTCAGAAATATCACTACATTTTAAATTACCTTTCATCAAAGTCAAGTTGTATTGGGCGCATTCATAAAGCTAGTCACTAAGTAGTCTAAATTCAACTAGCTTTGTGAATGCAAAATTGCACTACAAAGCTAGTCAATCCGGAACTGTCATATTACTGAAAAATGCAAATATACGTATAAAATAAGACAAATTTTTGATATGATAACTTTAAATAATCTTTTTTGTTTTTAAATTCAATAAAATCAAATATAAGACACAATTTTAGTGATTTATATTTGTATTTAAATACTGAACGATCAATTTCATTTTAAATTCTGTATACCCTTATCGATCAGCTGATCGTCAAACGCCAAAATTAGTGTGCACTAACTTTGTACATATTCGAAAATTTTACACTACGCCGAAGGGGAAATTTCAACTCATTTTGTAGTTGCATTTAGCCAATCAGAATGGGGAATTCACTAAGCTAGTAGCTACGTAATCAAGGGATTCTGATTCGCTAAATGCAACTACAAAAAGTAGTTGAAATTTCCCCTCCGACGTTGTGTACAAATTTCGGCTACAAAGTTAGTGCACATGCACACTGATTTTAACGTTTCACAATCAGCTGCTCGTTAATTACCTCTTCCGAAAAATGGAAAGGACAACTTCCAATACGTCAAATCTTCAGTCGATAAGTCTTCTTCCTAGCTTCAGCAAATTTTTTGAAAAGATCATCAATAGGAGTCTTACTAGTTGGGCTGCGGACAACATAATAACTTCGGATAAACAGTTCAAGTTCAAGGTTCTTGACGCAATTCATGCTGCGTCTACGCTCGTTTCTGATATCCAATGGAACAAATCAAAAAACAATACATAATTGCTGTTCTGGTTGATTTGGAAAAGGGTTTCGACACCGTATGATTAGAAAGTCTTTATCTTAAACTGAGCTGAGCAGGCTTGGCATAAGCAAACATTTGTTGTTTATTTTGTATGATATGCTTAAGGGTAGAAAGTTTGTTGTGAAAAGTGGCAATGCAAAGCCTGTCACAACATTCGTAATTAAAAATGTCGAAGACGCGGAGTGGTGATTCTCATCAGAATTTATACTAGACATCTGATACGATGTAGTTGTTAACAGAACGGTCCGAATAGTTGCAGTTATTAGAATTCCCTTGCAGCGTGTTTTCGACACGTCCAAAAGTCGGAGACAATTCTGCTACGGACTCCAATGGCTAGAACCAAGGGGAATACGTGCAAGAATTGGCGCAAGATGGTCATCGTTCATCTTCGAGGGCAGCAATAAACGAGCAAAAGCGTAATGAAGTACCACGGTATCTGACTAGATCAATATTTATATTTCGACAGACATACATATAAATACTGCTCTGAACAGGTCTTGAGGAGCTTTCAGTCTGACGAAATAGCTGTTTTACAGCAGTCGGATTGACCCCCTGTGGAGGTAATTTGCTGCATGGCTCTCAGATGGCAGATTATTGTTTATAATTGTACTGTGTGGTTCATCGTCGCCCCTTACTAATACAGGATAGATTAACAGATCTGATAATCTAACACGTCAGACGAAGAACCGTGGATAGGGAACTTCTTTACAATCTAGACGTAATGGCACAAGAGAGCAGAGCTCCTTCGATTCAGTAGGGCTGTGTCTGAATGGGACCGAATTGATAGGGTGAAGCAGGAAAACCGGTTTTGGTGGCTTCAATCGGCACTTGATAGAAATATGCGAAAAGCAACAAAAATATAATAAAACAAATTTAAACAAAAAAAAAAACTTTAAAAAATTTAAAGAAAATAATGGAAATGTGATTGTTCTAGTTTTAAGTAGATTTTGGGTTAAGTAGGTGGTTTTTAAGTTTTATTTTAAGTAGTATTTAAGTAAATTCAAATTAGTTTTTTTCAATTTTCTTCCCAATGGGCAGGTTCAAACGACATAAGGGACTTCATTTGCAGTCAACTGACTGAATTATTTGAAGGCAAATTCTGACCAAGGCAACTAATTAGTTTTTCAAGTGCCATACATTTCAAACTCAGACCTTTACTTCACTAACCTGCACCTTCCGTTCGTCGTACAAAAAACTACCAAAAACATTATTGTCTACAAAACACTCCTCAGGCAAGCTACAAGTGCATCACGATTTGTAATGTTTTGTAAAGAAATATTAGTTATTTTTTTCCAAATTGACAAGGACCCCCCTTTTACATAAAACATTAGATACCTACAGTTGTGCAGAAAAAAAATAAATTATTGAGTAATAAAGTTCAGCTTTCAGTTGAATGAAAAAACATGATCAACGGTCATTTTGACATAAACAGACTTGACTTGATAGTTAGGGAGATTTTTTTTGACTAACTTTATAATCAACTTTCTAATAAAGTTGCCTTAATTGGAAGACAATTATTTGGCAGCAAAACAAACTATTTAAAGTACTGAAAATACAAATGTTTCCTGTATTACATATTTGCATTTGTCATTTATATGACAGTTCCGGATTGACTAGCTTTGTAGTGAAGTTTTGCATTCACAAATCTAGTTGAATTTCGACTACGTAGCCACTAGCTTTATGAATGCGCCCAATTATTGTTTGATGGTTTTGATATAGCAAAAATACGTGCATTGAGATTCTTCAATAATAATTATGTAAATTTGACTTACGGTCTAATAGGGATTAATAAAGCATTTTTTTCTTAAATGACATCAAAATCTCTATTTCGCCCTAAAGTGGATTTTGCAGCTTAACACATTTAACCGACGTTAAATATTCCTTTTCAAGGCGTCAATACCTCGGGCTTATCTGCGTGGAAAAGCGACTCCACGTAAAGCCACACAAATATCCGAGATCTTAAAAGAAAATAACTTTTTTTTTTTTTTGTCAAAACCAGATTGAACTTATACCTGTAACTTAAGATTTGTTTTGCCAGACATTTGTCAGAGGTTAAGGTCGTTAATGTCATTTTTACAAAACATTGGTTTTAAGAAGGTGGCATTTCCCTTCCGGTTCCGGTACCACCCTAAAATCCTACTTTTTTTAAGAAAGTTTTTTTCAGGACATACGAGTACATACATAATTTCCCCTTTTCCTTTCCCATCATTATATAATAAAAATAAATAAGGTGGCGCAACAGTCCGTTGAGAACTAGGGCCTAGTGACTTACAACTCTCAACCCTGACAACATAACTTGTCAGGGACGGAAGGGACCTACAGTTTTAAGCCGAATCCGAACGGCTAATTTAAGAAAGCACTCTTCATGGCAAGAATTACTCTCGGAAAATCTGTCAATTCCTCTCAAGAGGCAATATCCGTGAACAAAACTCTAGGTGCTACAGGCAGGGATTGAACTCAAGACCTCTGGCGTGAATAACCATCAAGCGACGGGTACTACTAAGTGTTAAGGACGTTTAAACGAAGCTCTCACTGCTCTCCTGCCTTTATCTACGAATTTAAGTTTAATGTTCAGTTTAAAATTTTAATAAATAAATTAAGAGACTTTTAAATATTTGAAATATTTGGTTATTTAAATTCGAATTAAAATTTTCTAATTTTACGTTTTTTTTTCTAAACTACAGTGGGCTGAAATGCTTGGGGCCAGACTCGAAGAACTCTTATTTACCGAACGAATGAATTTTGAATCGGCCAACTCGTGCTTAAACGATCCCGAAAAACAACGAGAACTTCTTCAACAAGATGAAGAAGAAGACTTCTTAGATGAATGTTTGTTGATTTTCTTCAAAAATATTTTCGAGCGCATAATTAAATTTCGTTTTTCATAAACAGCTAGTGTCAATCCTCATGGAAACGACTGTCCACATGCATTAAAACTGATCGCTTGTGTGCTTCTACATGAAATAACTGCATTTCTAAGAGATACTTACCAAACATTACCAAAAGCTTCGAAGCTTCTGCATAAGGATAAACCTGCACCATGGGAAAAGGTTTATAGGTTTGTTTTTCTTCATCAATTTAAAAAAAAAAATTGTTTATACTGACCTTAGATTCTATACACCTTCAGGGAAGCTAATCGTAGATGGTCAATGGCACTTAGTTCGATGGGGCATTCTCAGACTTCAGCTCAAAGCCTTCAATCAATAGCCGGTAACGATGGTGGTAGGCTGCAGATGATGGAGTAGCCTCTATCAACTGAGAGTAATATAAATGATTTCTTTTCTTTCAACTTCAAATAGGTGCTCAAACTGAAAGGAAGATATCATTTGTTCTTCATGAGCCAGATAATGAATCAGAGAATAGCAGCAATACAACCTTGACAATGCAAGGTGAAGATGGTAAGATTCTACAGAACTACTTTGTTGACGTCCTGTTGATATCAATTACATATACATTTTGGTTTAAGGTGCCCTTCGTCGACCTGTTGCTGCAGTGCGACCATTTCTACTACGACGTGGAACCGCTGGAGCTGCAACTGGTGGATCCTTTAAACGACGGTCACTTAAACTTCGTCGGGGCACCAAAGATGGCAAAGAACTTGAGGCAGACTGTAAGTTCCATTAAAACAACAATGACTTTGAATCGAATTGTCTATAATTCCACAGTTAAAAGAATAGATTCTATACAATCGAGGCGAAAAGTATCATCGCTGTCGGACCGAAGTGATACCTCTGAGCCGGGAATTATCAGCGGAGGCGAAGAGTCTCCGGGAATATTAAGTGATGACCAACAACCAGAATCACCCACCGATTCAAATGAAGCCGATGACACTGCTAAGAATATGCCATGGATGAAGGCGGTTATCGAAGTGATGAATAGTTATAACTATTATTGCACCCACAAAGGATTCTGTCATCCATATTGTTATAAGAGACATATGAGGGCGTCTTCGAGGCTGATCAAAGCTGTTAGAAAAGTTTATGGTGAAGAATTTGGATTTACATTTGACAACGAGCATCAGACACAAGAAGGTTATGCAACAACTAAACAACCCACCCGCCAAAGGTCAACTCGAAAGGTATCAGAACAGAGTTCAACTCAAACTTCTCCCTCGAAAAGGAAGGAAAGCATTTCGAAAAAAGATAGGTAAATAAAGTGTTGATGTCGTGGTTCTGACGATAAAAATGATTCGACTTTGAGGCTTTTGCAATTTTGTTTTTATGTTCTGTATAGAATAAGTGATGACCCTGATATCGAGATGGTTGAAAAGCTAGCCAAAGCTTTAAATACTGAAAAAGAAAAAAGAGAAGAAAAAGAAACACCACCAATATTGAAATTTGTTAAGAACCACATACGGGGATTATTCCATTTCCCTATGTCAACTTTACTTAAAGGTGCGGTTATCTTAACTGAAGAACTTGTAATTGAAGCACTTCCAGCTGCCTGGGAACTTCTTCTGGAACATAATCAAGTAAAATAACTACATTGGTGAAGTCTAATTCTACATCGGAAATTATTTTTATTTTAAAGGAAACGGCTGCAGTAGCTGCTTCTCTATTTTTAATGGGATCAGTCAAGGCTCAGAGTTTTGCTTTTGATATTATGCAGAGGTCTCTTAAAAATAAAGATCCAGATGTAAGGATTGGTGCTATTATGAGGTAACTAAATTTAATATAGTATTTTAGTGACCATTGATTGATATCTTATGTCTTTTCTTGAAAAGATTTCATGTTCTTTGGAAGTGTCGCTTCCAAGTTTGGCCTCGCATGGAAGATGGAGCTCACGATGTTACCTTCAAGGTGCCACCTGGTGGTATAGAATTTACACTGCCATCACCCAAAATTGGAATTGAAAGTCTTCCTGTCGTCGATCCACCATGGAGTCCAACTCAACAAACAAAAGACATGGATGTTACTCTGAATCAGGATAGACATGTAAGTCGTCAATTGAGGTTTCCCACTGTCTTCGCCTTTTAAGCGAATTTTTTTTTCAGCGATCCTTAGTAACTGCAACAAAAAGCCGAAAAATGCAACAGACCGAAGCCATTCGGAATGCTATTCGCCAACAACATGACAAACAACGAGCCGAACGACATAGCTTCTTAATTACAACGATACCAATCAATCAGCAGGCTTCTCATGAACCAGGCTTGGACCATGCTCCAGGAGAAGATCATGCCGAAGGTGAAGAAGAACTTGAAGGTGCAAGGATAGCACCCCACTTACATGCAGCTCATTCGCTCTTCCCATCTGTACTTTGTTCATCTGTGATGCAAATAGTAGCGTGTCTAGACGATGCAGCAATTGGTTCCGATGGCAATTCAGTCTATGAAGTAGCATATCAAGTCATTTGGATTTGTTTGGTTGAAGAATCGGCTTTATTTTTGAGGTACGTGTTGGAAAGACTTACGCGTGAACGTCAAGATCAAATGTTCAAGCTTCTTCGACACCTGATTCGATTTGTGCCACGGTTGCCGCAGCAGGCTGCATTTGCTTTATACAATTCTATTATAGGCTACATCATGTTTTATGTTCGGTCTTCCAATGAACATAAACAAGAGGTATCTTCTCTTTTGGCAATTAATTCATTTTTAAGATTTTATGCTAAACACAAATATGTTGTACTACTTCTAGTTGGTTGGATCAGCCTTGTCTGTTCTTTGGATGGTCGTTCACAGCGTACACGGTATAATGTTTAAGGATTTAAAGCAAATCCTGCGAAAGGAACAATGCGATGCTTCAATTTTACTCACAGCAAACGTTCCAGCTGCCAAGAAAATTGTTGTCCATGGACCATTTGAAGGTACCAATACTTTATTCTTTGTCAAAAATACAGTCTTTTAACTTTTGATTCTTTATCAGATGATGGAAATATACCTTCACAATTTCCTGTTCAAGAAGATACTTTGTTTAGTCAGCTTTTAAAGGAAGCACTAGATTTCTATCCAGTTGATGAGAAAAGTTATCACCACTACGTCTTAGTAGATTACAAAAGCAGTAAGTTGAAATTCTGGGACAGACTCTATCTACAGTAAACTGAAATTTAAAACGTTTGTATTACATTATCAGGTAAAATTCTAAATCCGAACTGGTACATTCGAGACTTGTATTTCTTCAAACGATCACAATATCCAGAAGTTCGATTAGTCCCAATGAAGCCTGAAGACTCCTTCCTGGCCTTGCAAAAACAGGAGTTGAGTAAGAAATTCGTTGAAATTGGTAAAGTTCATTTGACGTGGGCTATTTTGAAAAATGTCGATATGGTCGTACAGCGTGTTGTGTTCTTGCACGAAGAACTCATGAAACTTCCATCGTTTCCTCGAAAAGCCTTAGAAGTTGATTTGGATCTGCATCAGGGCGGAGAATATGGAAAGGTACAAATGGCTATAAGGCATAATTGGTTTATAAATAAATTATTCTCCATTATTGCAGGCTCTCCTCGGGCTCGATGTGTTACATAAGTTCATGTGGGTGCGATTAATTGCTAGAATGTTTGAGGCAATGGCAGGGAATTTCGCCTATTCAGCAGACATTCAGCTGTTTTTGAATGTCCTATCAGGAGCAGCTATCCTCCATGCGGAAGATTCTTGCATTATGCGATATGTTATGGCAACTTATATTAACGCTGCTTTCAATTTCAAAAATATTTTCTCCACAAATGGGTAAACAATTTGCAGACCTAAAACACAAAGAATCGGAACATTTAGTTTGATCTTTCTTACAGTTATTTTATGATAATGCCAACGTTGTTGCAAGTTTATTCATTGCATCAAACTAACAAACTTATAACCACCACGATAGAATATGCTGTAAAGCAGTTTTATTTACTAAATCGAAAACCATTTATTCTGCAAATGTTCGGATCAGTATCTGCTATTTTGGACACAGATGAAGAAGGAGCTTATGGCGAAGCCCACAAGGTAACCCTTTAATTTGTAACTAACCCGCATTTTCAAGTCATCTATTTTGTATTAATTTCAGGTTCAGTCGAGCTGTCTGTTTAATCTGCTTCTCAGCTTGGAAGATCCATCACCGGATCCTCTGAACATAGCCGAACTAGTCAAAGAACCAAAACCACTTAAAGCCATAGACTTCTGCTATCATGATGAAGATGGAGACGTGACTGTTCTCGATTGTATAACACTATGCGTGATGGTGGTCTCATATTCTGCGGAAAGCACAAGAGGTTATCAAATGCTGGTAAAATTATACTTATCAATTCCATAGCACAAGACTCAAATTCTGCTCTGATTATTCGTAGATAATCTTGGAGGCAATTCTACCATGCTACCTTCAACAGATCCAATCCCCAAGTTACATACCACTGCAAGGAAAATCCGAAAGAGATATTATACTTCAATTAGCTGTAGCCATACGTACCATGGTTCATAATTGCGAAGGTTTGGCAAAGAGTTACAACGGACCCTATCGCAATAGTCCCGAGCACAAGGGTTCGAGTCAACGCAATTGCAGCCGAGGACCACCGTGTTCTCCTGGTTTGGAATTTGAAGAGGAATCTCATTCGAAGTATGTGAGTGATGCAAGAACAAAGAACCTCATTGACTCCACCGAGGATTCCGAGATGATTCGAACTGAATATCGACGGCCGAGGGATGTTCTTCTCTCTGTGGTTGGGGATTTTTTGAGCAAAGCTTCAACGCGTTTGCAAGAGCTCGCCAAAAAACTGCCAAACGATGCAAAACCAACTGAAGTCCTGGATGTGAAATGTCACATACGCTTGGCAGATATTGCACATTCTTTGTTGAAAGTATCACCCTACGATCCAGAGTCGATGGCCTGTCGAGGTCTTCAACGTTATATGCAGGCAATCTTACCCAGAGCTGAGTGGTCAAATGATGCTTTGCGAAATACTATGGTCACGATACTTCGTCGCATCGACAAAGTTTTCCTCAAAATTTCGAAGAAACCCTCGATTAGACGCAATACAGACTGGGAGGCAGCAGCTGGCCTCCTTAAGGGCGTCCACGAGACCATTGTTCGTCATCCCTATGTTCTTCATTGGCAACACATGAAGACCTTAATAAGTACGGTTCAGAATCTGATAGTCAATGAACCGGGCTCAGCTCCAGATGGTGTATCGAGTGCAGGCGCTGCTCTTATGTCTCAGAATCCACCGGCGTTCTTTTGTTCCACTGTTGTGCGACTGGTTGCCTTACAGGTGGTCAGTCCAGTTGACTTTTTTTCATTGGTCCAGATTTGCGGTGGAAGTGCTGAATTCGCCACACAAGAGAAGGCCGAGGGTTTTCTGATGCATTTGTTGATGCCACTTTGCCTGAAAGTCTGTTCGGGTCGTGGGGTTTCTGATATCGGCGAACTTAAACAAAGTGATGTATCGTTCTTATTAACTGCAGTCCTGAATGCCATGAGTCCTCCGGCAGGCCGGACGGGACAAGCTGTGGCACAAATCAATAGAGCCGGTGGCGACTTGCGTGCCGGTTCGCTCACTTTTACTGGAAGTCGAGACGCTAAAAGACCAGCCAGGATATCGGGGTCATTGTATCAAGCAGCTTTCTTGGCTTTGCGGATTGTTTGTATTTGTTTTGAGAACCGTCTGTCAACGGAATGGTCGCGAATAGCAAGAGTCATGAGAGACTTGGGTAGACGGAATGAAGCAGCTCCGGATCTTTGGAGCTTTTTGGAATTTGTTGTAACACACCGTACACCGTTATATATTGTCCTTATGCCATTTATTTTGCACAAAGTAAGGATAGAAAAGTTTAAGCTTATTGGAAACTAATGAAACCCCCAAACCCTTATTATTTAACTATGTAGCTTGTTTTGATTTCTTATGTCACTTCTTCTTTTATTCCGTATCTAGATTGCTCAACCGCCAATTGGAGACCATGAACGTCACATGCAATTCATAATTCGAGAGCGCTTACGTGGCACCCCACCGCAAGGAGGTATTAAATCCAAGGGAGCCCTTCTGCTCGAGCTAGCTCGTGAGCTACGCGATTTGCGCGATGAACTCGAAGAAAAGCGTTATGGTAAATCAATGTTTAAATTACAAAAGTACTTTTAAATAATTTTTTTTCTCAAGGTTCTGTTTCAGAACAAACTAACTCTGAACACACCAAACGTGAAGCCACAGCAGCTTCGTCTACTGCTGCAGATGGACACAAATCCCAACAAAGACCATCACTTATTTCTATTTTTACTGGAGCCACCGGTCAAGCCAGCCACTCGCATGTCTCGGCTGTTCCAGTCGATTCAAGGAGCGGTTCAGGAATCATTGGCACACCGAGTGACACTTTGTCGCAACAGACACTTCATCCACCTAGAGAATCTTTGTCAAGTGGATCGACGGGCACAAACCGAGAGCACATTACTAGCGAAAGTCATAGTGGAGAGAATGCCGGCTCAGCTCCAACTCTGGGTCAGGTTCCTGTCGGACAATCGGCTAGCACAACAACCATTGCCGCCATTCCACCAAACCTCGCAGCACATTTGTCCCATTCGCAATCACTGCAACAAGCCCCGTTTAAGGCGCAGGCGCCGAAACTGCGATTTGTTACTTCGGTGGAATTCAAACACTCCTCTGGAGAAACATCCACGACTCCACTCTCGCCAGAGAGTCCCGCCGATGATAGTTCTGGTGAACACCAAAAATCTCGCCTGCAAAGGACCAAAATTTCAAGCAGAAAGACCTTTCGTTTGAAACGATCTCGACATGGCCACCAAGAGACAACGCCCCACCCAGGTCCAGTACAACCACTACCCGATGACCGTCCAAAGCCACTCAGTGAAATTTCTTGGGATTCCGTTTCCCAGACATCATCAACATCCGGCTACAGAGACAACAACAGCCTACAGACTGGTCTTCTCTCGCCAGATGGTTCACTGGGTGGCATGACCCTGGGACGATCCCCATCGCAACATTCTCTTTTGATGCTCTTCGAAGCACAGGACGAGGATACGCTTATATAGGATTCATTTTTATTCGAAAATGACTGAAACTAATAATTCGAAATGATTGACTGCATAAAACCACACAAACAAAATTAACAAAACAGGAAAAACAAATGATCAATGACTTAATTAAGAACAAAAAGTATTAAAATAACGTCTTCGATGTTGTGGCCAAAACCAAAAGGAAACAAAAAAAGCTTTCATAGATCAATTAGTTAATTATTATTAAAATAATTGTTGTTGATGTTGTTAAATATACTTTTTTTAGATATAGGTTTATACTTTGATAAAGTCAAAATGATGTGCAATTGTTATTATTTTTATGTATACATTGCACAATTTAATTGTTTACAAAACAGAAAATAGAAAAATATTTTGAATTGATGTTAAAATAGAATACGATAAATAAAAGTTCATATGAATGTTGAGTTTAATAAGAAATCAAGGAAGAGTTTATGAATTTTGAAGTCAAGAATGAAAAAAGATTTTGGCGTTAATTTGTTAATAATAATATAACATCAAGACATAAGGCGACCCTAAACATAATTCAAAATTATTGTTATTATTTTTATTGTACTATTCGTACTAGAATGTCAGCTTGTTAGACTTGACCATTCCTTTTAATTTCATTGAATGTTTTTGAACAACAACAACAACTTAAAGGTGCTACCACTCATTGTTTTTGGCTGGAGATATAGCTATTTCGTGCTTTGCCACTTTTGCACTCATCAGTCTCCTTTTTTGTGGTGCTGAGCTTTAATCCAATTTTATTTAAAAAACTTTTTATGCACAACATAGGATTCGAACCCTCGCATATCAGATTTGCTCAGTCTTAGAAGTCGTGTGCACTACGCACTCCACTACTTTAGACCACATAATTCAAAATAGAAATATCCTTTTTTAAAAGTCCAGTTTGCGCTCTCATTTATCTTACCTGATTTGAACTATGCTTTTATCACAGATCGCGTCGGAGGCGATTCATTCCATA
Source organism: Eupeodes luniger (assembly GCA_951509635.1). Taxonomy (NCBI): domain Eukaryota; kingdom Metazoa; phylum Arthropoda; class Insecta; order Diptera; family Syrphidae; genus Eupeodes; species Eupeodes luniger. Next base: position 229,638,506 of record OX608073.1, on the reverse strand, counting down.
CAAGCAAATAAAATGGACGACTAGATCCCACGAACTTGCTCATGTATCCAAAGAGCCTGTTTAAATATATTTCCTGTATTTTAAAATTTAAAAATGTTCCTGCAAAATGAGTTTTTCTTCAAAAATTTAAATGGTATTTTGACATCAAAAATTATTAAGACAGTATAAGAGCTTATGTGGAAGAATTATTGAAAAATGCATGAAATTTTAAAAAATAATGTAAAGTTCCATCCATTCAAAATTCATATTGTTCAAGAACTCAAAGAAAGTGATTTTGTTTCAAGCAAACATTTTTGTGAGACGATGTTGGAGTGTTTTCGTACAGTGAATCCCATTGGAGCGACGAAGCTCATTTTCATTTGAACGGACAAGTTAACAAAGAAAACGGCAGTTACTTGGCCAAGAACCCTCGACTGAAACACCAAAAGCTATTGCATTGTCCCAGGGTAACTGTTTGGTGCGCCTTATCCACGCTTCAAATAATTAGACCATTTTTTTTCGAGAATGCTCGGGGCCAGGCGACAAACGTCAATGGTAACAATTATTGACTCATTTTAACGGTTTTCTTTTTTCCGAACCTGTAAGATCATTCATCGTTTTCATTGCACGCGCGAGACCACACACACAGCTAAAGATTCGATGAATTTGCTTCAGAAAGCTTTCCCACAAAAACTTATCAGTCGCTTTTGGGACATCGCGTGGCCAACGAGATTCCACGACTTAGGTGGCGCTACAGTCTTGTTTGAGCTAGGGCCTCACCCAACAAACTTTTGCATCTAGCTCGGTCCCTAGCTAGATGTCTCGAGTTGCGCTCTCCAAGTTGGGTGAGGTCACTTTCCATTTGTACGCGCCACCTTATAAGCAGCCTTCGTCTACTGCGCTGTCATGTGGGCGTAGATTTGAAGACTTTCCATGCGCCCTACGTGACCCAGCCATTTCAGTTCTTGGACTTTTATCCTTCTGGTTAAGTCTACGTCACTGTACAGGCCCTACAGCTTGTCGTTCCATCTTCTCCTCCACTCACCTTCTATGCATACGGGACCGTAAATCAGAACTTTTCTCTCGAAACGACCCAAGGTGCTTTTATTCGCTTTTGTCAAAGTCCATGCTTCTGCACCGTATAGCAGGCGGGGATTATGAGGGTCTTATATAGCGACACTTTGGTCGCTCGAGAGAGTGCTTTACTACTCAATTGCTTTCTTATCCCAAAAAAGCAGAGGTAAGCAAGAGTAATTCTTCGTTTGATCTCAGTGCTGGTGTTGTTTTCTGTGTTCGTAACGGAGCGTAGGAAGACAAAGTCCTTAACTACCTCAAAGTTACGTCTATCGATGTTAAAGTTTTGACCGAGACGTCGGTGGTGTAGGTCTTTTCTTGATGACAGCATGTACTGTGCCTCTATTGTTGACGTAGAAGCTCTGCACTATTCTTAAAAGGACGATGTTAAGGAAGGTTCCGTCAAGTTGTGTTCAACCTTTATGGAGCAGCGGTCATCCTCCACAAAATGACAAGTTTGGCAGACATGGCTCTATACATATTATCCCTGTAGATGCTGGCATATGCGGCATTGAAATCGATTAAGAGATGGTGGGTGTCAATTTGATGTTCTTGGGTCGTTTCCAGGATCTGCCGTAATTGATGGAATGTAGACTTTCCTGGTCTAAAGCCACACTAACGAGGACCTATCAGGTTGTTGACGATGGCCTTTAGACGTTCACATATTACGGCAGAGAAGAGTTTGTCAGCGATGTTAAGGAGACTGAATCCTCTATAGTTGGTGCAGTTTAGAGGGTGTCCCTTTTTCAGTATTCCTTACAATACAACCCCTTACCTCAATATTTCACCTGCCATACATTAACCCTAAAAGAAAATACCAAAACAGTATGAAAGCAAATTTTGTTCTTAATACGACTTCGAAGTCTTGAGGTTAGAACATCAAGTTTCTGGAATGTATTGAATAAAATTATAAAAATATAAAACACCTAAAATCGGAGTTTTAAATTAAAATCAGAACTAAAAATTAACTTTAAAGCATATTATTCAAAAACATAAAGTAATTACATTCAAGGTTTTTCAAAACTTCAGATACAGTCAAATGAAGACCCTTAATTCATGAGGAATGTACAATTTGTGTTTTAAGGGGGATATGTCTTGTCTTAACTCAGAATTAAAAACCCGGTTTTTGGTTCTCTTTATCGTTTTTAAAATGACATATTTAAAAAACCTAATATAATAGAAAAATGTTAATCCTTTTAAAAAAAGTTTTGTTTTAGTGTTATCTACAATCGATTGTTTAAAGAGAATTCTTAACTTACCATTAAAAGTTTTCTTGATAAATCTTGATTTTTTTAGAAGTAAGGCAATGGAATTGAGAGATTTTACACACTGTAGTTTTCGTACTATATAAACATGACCTTCTATCTTTTGTGGTTTAATGAGGCCTTAAAAATAGGAGGCTTTTGATAAATCCTTCATACCGGTAATCTTAACTCAACTTGGCAACTTGGCTTTCAGTTCTCAAGCACCGTTGTAGGTGCTAAATAAAGTTTTTGAATAACAAAAATACACTAAATGGCTTTCAATTTTATCTTATTTTAATGTTTTGATATAATTCTTCTCTCTCTTTTTCTTTTTCTTAACATTTACGCGTTATTGGTTTTGTTAGATGCCTTTAGACGGTTTTCGCGCACCATCTTTCGCCATTCGACCCACTTGGCCATATCTGGATGCTCCATATTACCTCTTTCTTCCAATTGCAAGTAGTAAGCTTCGCGTAGAATTTTGAAAGCCTGAATACTGTAGAAGGGTAGTTGTGTAATTGGATCAAAGTATCTGGCAGGTAATCTACAACAAAGAAAAGTAAAAATAAAGGAATATAGGAAGCCGACCAAAAACGAAGAAACAACTAACTTTGTAATAGCGCAAATATATCCTCCTTTGTCCTTAATTCGCATCGGTTTGAATATCGATTGGAAGACTTTGTCGTCGATGTCATTTTCGAATGATATGAACGTTCTCTCGCATTTATTGTCATTTTCTGAGTCATTGAGATTGCGGGAAGATTTCTTTACAATCGGCATTGTCATCGAATGGTAACGGATCATTGTACCAGCGAAGGTGCGTTTAGTCGGCCGAGTTTTCTTCTTTTCCAATTCCATTTTTTGGAATTTTTCTAAATAAATTTTAATTGTTTTTATTCAATGATGAAATAATGAATAATGATAGGCAATTTACCAAGAGATTTTATATTTTCCTGCTCCGTGATCTTGGCTTCCTCGAGGAGTTCATCCTGAGTTGGCATGTACTCTTCAACGCGTATTATCTTCTTTTTCTTTTTCTTAGCTTCAATCAATTCCTTGAGACGAATTTTGGTAGCTTCTGTTTTGATGGCTGTTGATGCACGAATAGATTTTCGACCAGAATCGTGAATTGTGAATTTCGGGCGCAATTTCTTTTTTACAACTTTTGTAAGCTTTTTCTTGGGCGCCGAAGATTTGACGTCTTTTTTTGGTGGCAGAGGTTCCTTTAAGAATTAAATATTTTTAAAAAATAAGTCATTGAAGAATTTTAAGTGACAAAACCTTATAAGCTTTGGTGTTGATTCCTTTTTTCTTTCGTTTTTCTGGAGCCTCCTCGTTATCTGATACTGGTTCGTCATTTTCATCAATACTGAAGTCAGAATCAACAACATCCTCTTCTTCGTCTTTTTGTCTATTAAAACAAATAAAAAAATTTGTATTTAATTAAATATTAACAATTAATAAAGAATAGTTTAAATTTTGTACACATATTCGTTGTCGTCAGCTTCTTCTTGGAAACCACCGTAGGAAGTTTTGTAGAAATCATCTTCTTCCTCTTCTTCAATTAATTTGGATATTTTATTTCCTGCATTAGCACGACGTGATCTATTTGCAGCCATAATAATAAAATGATTTTACTTGTATTTTTAATAATTGGTTAAATTTTAAAATATTTCCTTTTAGAAATAAACAAAAACTGCAGAAGCACAAAATTTATCAAACAACACAAACACTGTGAACTGTCAACTAGTGACAGATGGTGAGTATAACATAGGTTGTAGATGGGCTATATTTGATTGCGAACTGTTTGAGAACTACTTTAATTGTATTATTTCTATTGATTTGACATTTACTGTGATTTTTCTTAAAATGTTTATAATTTCCTGTTAAAACCCCTAAGAAAATTTAATTCGTATCAAAATATAAATTCAATGAGAATAAATAGTAATTTTCAAGCCAGTGGTGTTAACAATAACTATTTTTGTTCAGAAATTTTTAAGATTGATGGAAAGAGTAATTCTTGTCATGAAAACTGCTTTCTCAAAAAAGTCGTTTTGATTCGGCTTAATGCTGTAGGTCTCCCCCATCCCTGACAACAATACTCGCACGTAGGAATGGTTGAGAGTTGTAAGTCACTAGGCCCTATTTCTCAACGGAATGTTGCGCCACCTAATTTATATTTTTTTCTTTTACTTTTTACTTTTTAAATTGTAATTTCTTGTTTCTTTGCCTTAATAATCTTCTTTTATAAAGTTTAACAAAATCACTTACTTATACTTAGGGTGGCGCTACAGTTCTGGCTGAACTTGGGCCTCACCCAACAAACTTCTACATCTAGCTCGGTCTCTAGGTCCTGAGATGTCTACAGTTGCGCACTATAAGTTGGGTGAGGTCACTTTCCATTTGTGCGCGTTACCTGATCCGCGATCCCCCGTAACTGCGCTGTCCTGTGGGGGTGGATTCGAAGACTTTCCATGCGTCCTACATGACTCAGCCATCTCAGTCGTTGGACGTTTATGCTTCTAGCTAAGTCTACGTCACTGTACAGCTCGTACACTTACTAGTTCTCCACTCACCTGCTATGTATAGGGGACCGTAAATCCGCTTGACAGCGCATCGCCTTGTCTAAAGCCTTTTTTGACAACGAGTGGTTCTATTAAGTTGTTTACAACCTTTATGAAGCAGCGCGAATTCTTCATGGTCATCCTGCATAAACGGACTAGTTTTGCATGGATGCCAAAACTACCCAAGCAACAATTTTTGGTACAAAATCGGCTTACAAACCGATTTATAACCCGAGGTTATTTACCGAAAAGTAATGAAATCGGTAAAAATCACGGCTGGGAAACGTTCCAGAACCATTACCATTACCCGAAATGGTCGGTAACTTTTGAACTTGGGTTTTTTCTTGGTAACAAAAAACCGATTTTAAAGAGTTAAATAATTACTTCTTCTAAACCTGGGTTTTTGTGTGGTAACAAAAAACCAGCTTTAAACGGTAAAATAATAACTTCTTATTGCAGATTTAATGTAACCGATAAGAAGCGGTTAATATCTTACGTTCCGTTAACGTTATTTTGAAGCGTTATGGTGAAGTATTTTATTTACCAGTTATTACAGGTAGTAAGGCAACCTACAAATCGGTTGTTTTAATACCTAGTTTCAACGTTGTAATTAGGTTACTTAAAAACCATTATTTTTCGTCGGTTAGAATTTGGTTACCAAAAAACCCAGTATAATTCCGAAACAAGTTATTTTATAACTTTCCTGAAAATAAAATTCCTTTAAAATAAAAAGAGGTTACAAAATTACTTTTTACATGTTTTTTATTCATGTTTAAACTTAACATTTATCTACTTTAGGAACTTAAAACTAATGCATACTTTAATATATATATATTAATATAACTTAAGATTAATAAACAAAATTTAATCGGTTGCTGCCCCGTCGCTGAAAAAAAATACACAAATTTATTAGAAAAAAAAATAAAAGCAATATTATATTTTTTAGTTTATTATAGCTACATAAATATATAAATATAACTATATAAAAAGAAATATAGGTAAAATTAACTTACATTTTTCCTAGCCTGAAACGGTCCTGTTTCAAGTGCGTTTTTATGTATGCGGATCCCTCCGCATCGCTAAAGTTAGGGAACCTCTTCCTGACCGCCTCCACCATCACTCCAAAAATTTGCTTAAACACATCGGACCGTTTTTTGGTGGCCGTCCCGAACCACGAGTATTCGAGAAGCAAAGTGTCTCCAAACATGCACCTGGACATTGTGCGAACAGTTTTATTCGCGCTTACTCCTCCAAATGTGCTGAGTTTCCGAATCTATTTAAAAGAAAAACAGAACGAAACGAAAATTTTAGTTATAATTTAACACATAGAGAAAAATAATATTAGTAAAAATTCATTAGTAAGAATACATTAGTAAAAATACATTAGTAAGAAACATTATAAAAAATACATTAGTAAAAATACAAAAGAATTTACGCATACCAATGCTCGCTTAAAAACTGGATCAGCCCCAATTTTTTCTTCCAGCTCAATTATATGGGCGTGATCTTTGATGGGCAACAAGCTGTCAGGAATTTCAGCTGTATCCGTCCTCGCAACTCCAAGGCACAATTTCATAATAAAAAGGTTCCAGCTAACCTCCGTCTTAGCCATTAACTTTTCGAGGAGTTGCATATTTTCGACGGAATCCACTTTTAATGCCCCCAGCTCAGCAACATTTCGAGGGACTGGACTTGCCCTTTGTTCAGCCCGCACATTTTGAATTGTTTGTAAGGCAATTTGCTGTTGAGAAGTGTTGGAATCTGAAATGTTCAATAAGAAATATTTTACAACTTATTTTTAAATTGAAATATTTAACAAAAAGAATAACATTTTGTATGGAATGATAAGAGTTATATTCTTTTGGGCTATGACATCTGCTGCTAAGTACTTCTGGAAACTGCATAATTTCGAATTGAGACGACAAGTATTTAAGCTTTTTAGGTTTTAGAAAATTTTAATTAAATTAATAAATCGAAAGTACTTACCGATATTATCAAAAATGATTTTGCGCGCTATTTACTGCCAGGCGTCCGATAGTTCGAGTCATTGTTTGCGTCCAGGAAAAATACTAGTAATATTTGTACTTGTTTTTTATGTGGAAGTAAAAAAGATGTGATTTGTTTACTTATTTTTTACTAGAGAGTTAAAAAGAAGAGATTTTTTTACCTATTCTTTATAAGAAAAGGTGAAATAGGGAAGAAAATTACCCAAAATAACGTTTCATGCAATAAAAATAATTAAATTTAATGTATTCCATAATGACTTACCAAATATCCTTTTGGACACAATAATCCTGTTGACTCCAACTCCTTTGATAAACAATCCTTTTGTTTTCGATAAATTACTTTTTTATAATTTTCACAACTCACTTATTAGCACTTAGCAAACTTTACGACTTCACGCCACGCACAACAAAAACCAACTGACGAAAACATAGTCTGATACTGATTGGAAAATAGTTTGTATGTCGAGTGAGTTTGGTTGTGGAGAGAATACAAATGAGTTAGACTATTACTGAGGCTCTAGAAAGGTAATATTTAGACTAAATATAGATAATATGGAGTAAAAAATAGTAATTTTTCAACTTTTACTAAAAAAAGGTTATATTTCAACTCAAAATCAAGCTTATTTAAAACCAAATTTACAATTCAAATAAAATTAGTAAAATATGAACCAATAAAATAAATTATTTAAAAACCAATTTGACTTAACTACCAATAAAATAAGTTTTTTTATAACCAGTTTTACAGTTTTAGTAAAACTGGTAAGATTATAGCCAATAAAATAATTACCAAATTCAAAAGTGTTTTTTTTAACCTGAAAAATCAGTTATTTTAAAGCTGGTTTTGAACTTGATAGCTAGAACTGGTAATAAATTAACCAGAAAATTGAAAAAAAAGTAAATAATTGGTAAATATAAACCTGATTTATGACCCAGGTTTCAAATAGGATTTTTTAAAGCCAATTTTAAACCTGGGTTATTAAAATACCTAAAAAAAAGGATGCAAAATTACCTGAAACTAACTTTGGGTTTATTTCAGGGTTTGTTTTTACCGAAAATTTTCCTCAGTTAAAATATAACCTATTTCAAACCATTTTAAGACCAAGGTTATTCCAGGTAAAATTAAAAACCGCGGTAATTTTGCTACTGAGGTTACAAATTGTTGCTTGGGTAGACATGGCTCCATACAGCTCGTCCCTGTAGATGCTGTCATATGCGGCCTTGAAATCTTGTAATGTTGTAATGTGAATATTTGATCGACTTTGGACTTTCCTGGTGTAAAACTACACTAATAACGACATATTTATTTATTTTTATTTATTATAATATCAATATGAGCCTTAAAAGCTTTTATTCTCTCTAAGGTGACGTGCTTCAAATCGTTGCTATAATTATTCAAACTTATTTTGCTCAAGAACGTTGAAGGGTCGATTGTTCATATCAGAAATATTGGGGCATATTCATAGATGTTTACTACACTCTTGCTAAGTTGCTACTAAGCAAGTCCAGAGTTTAGGCTATTTATAAATAAATTTAAGCCTTAGTTTAGGGCTAAGCCTGTGGTTAAACTATAAACATAGGAAATGCTGTGTTTAAGTAGTTACTATCACAGCCAAATGTCATATTTTATTTTTATTTGTAAATTGAAAAAGTAAATCATATAAAATAAATTTTACTTCAACTTTCTGTCCAGAAAAATGTCGATTGATACCGCAATTGAAGACCAGTTTTCCTGCCGTTTGCCTTTTATATTTTCCTTGTTGTTCATCTAAAATATTATAGAACATTGTTTGTTTTTTTTTACATATATTTTGTATTAATTAGTTTTGTTTTACTTACTTTTTTCGAAATCCAATTTGAGGAATGACAGCACAATAAAAATATTGAATACATAACAGTATTTTTTTGCTTTGACCTGTTATTTGAAGCATAATTGTAGTAGAATACAACCTTAAACTGGGGTTTTACTAAACACATCAGGAAAATTGACTATGAATACGAGCTGCGTTTATTTAATCAACAAGCCTTAAACTATATAGATCAAGAAATCACGACTTTAGTAATTCTATTTGAATACGCCCCATTATGTTTGAATAAATATAAAATACAGCAATTATAGGTCACACGAAGTTGCTGATGTATCCAAGGAGTCTGTTTAAAAATATTTCCTATTACGAACAAAAAAACCTTAATTTTTCAAAACTTTTGTTTGAAAATCGTTAGCGCGTTTTTTTTAAATTATTTTTTATATATACAATTTATTGTTTATATATACAATTTTTCAGCTTAAGTTAAAAAATATTTTAAGTATTGAAAAATTATAAATGTACGGTTTTCATTTCAATTCCGTAAAAAAATGATGACACATTTTCAAGATATCGAATTAAAAAAAAATTTAATATTTTTTTAAAAATCAAAAATAAAAACAATGACATTTTTGATCATCACATATATTGTTGAGACAGTATAAGGGCAAAACCACAGTATTTTTAACCTTCATGTTACCACAGTATATTAAGCCTTAGAAATGAAATTGGCACTTTCTAAGTGGATAGATTTTCGTATCATGGCTTATTTCAATTATGTAACCTACTTGTGACTTGATTGGATTAAAATTTTTAATTAAAATCAATAAAAAATAGGCTTAAATATTGCAAATTTCAAGCGTACCAGATGAAAATTTATTAAGTTTTATAAACAAAAAACATTTCAACGACCTTTGAAACAACTTGACATCATTAATATATAATTATTTATAATATACACTGAAAAACCTCGAAAGAAAGTTGTGCTACCATTTAAAAAATAGTACAAAGCAATTAAATTGGAGTATCTCCGTTTTTACAAATATTAAAATCTGATCTTTTTCTCTATATAACTTTCTCAACGATCGATTCTGGTAGTTAGTATTTTATAGGCTTAAATTATTCTCTATCAATCAATAAATCAATTAAAATTTAATTGGATCATGTGCCTCTATTTAAAAATAAATAATGTCATTTTAAAGTTTAAAATTGAAAACGTGATTGGTATAAAATATGTGATTTTTTTAGTGGCACACCTATCGATAAGATCTTACAGCTAAATAAATGATTGTGAATGATAATTTTACGAATAATCAATAGTAAAAAAAAGCTGTTGATCAAAATTTTGAAATTTCAAGGTTTGTACGACATCGTTTATATCCGTCACGTAATATCCGGTACGTTAGATCAATGAAAAGCATTCAATGAAAAACCCTCATTTCATAATAAATTTTAATTTTGTACTGTCGCGATGCTTCAAAATGAATCACGCAAGTATTTTCTTGTTATTTAGATGATAAACAATCAAGAAAATGTTTGTTTGTAGATGTGCCTCAAAATAAAATAAAATAAAAAATTTTTCAATTATTTAAAATGAAAGATTCTGTGGATATGCCTATAAGAGCTATTTTTTTTTTTCTTATATATATTAAGCGCGCACTAAAGGGATTATGAAAACTAAAACAAGCCAACTTAAGCAGTAAAACTATGGTTTACTCTATCAATTTTTTAAGCAAAGTCAATAAAAATGATTAAAAAAGTTTTTAAATCGGCATCATTATTTTTCAAATATATAAATTCAAAAATAAAAATCTGAAACACCCTTTATTGGTAGAAGGAAACAGTTTAAGCGCCTCTGTTTTCTGTTTTCTGTTGTTGTTGTTGTTTTGTTTTGATTTTTGAAATTCTCTTTCGGTTTCATCGTCTTCCGACGGCTCTTCTTCGTCATACATCGTACGTCAGTTACTTTTGACAAATCGATGAATACGGTTTTTCGGCGGAGTTGTGTTGTCGCAATCGCTCAAGGTTCAATAAAACTAAGAAAAATGTTTTTCTTTTGAATTTTTAAAAACAAAAATACCAAAGAAAAATGTTAAACTATAAAAATCCATATTTTGTTTGAAGTGTTCATAATTAGAAAACAAAAGTTAACACTATTAAGGCTTAGGTATACCTATATGTATGTATATTAATTTTCAAACTACCTCGCTAATGATGGACACAAGGGAAACCAACAAAATCTTCACCATGGAAACATCCTGTAAGGTGAGAATTTAATTTACCAATCCCATCCCATCCCAACAAAAACTTAATAATTTATTATTCACACCAGAATGTGATGTGGAATGTAGATGATAACGAAAATTAGAAACAAGGGTGTGAATTGATGTCTGTGTAGCAGAACAATAAACATTTATTTTATTTTAAAAATTAACACAAAACAACACCAATTTCAATCAAAACTGAAATGATAAGGTGTTTTAATTTCTTCTCTGAGAGCTTTGAAAGCTCTGTAAGAAACAAAAATGTTAAAAGGTCCCTCAAACGAAAAGGGTTGAAATGAGTTTCTTTATAAATAAAAATGATGTGTTCTTTTATTTAGGGGAGAGAACAAAATTTAAAGTAATTTACTATACACCTGCCATATGCTTCATTGGATGTGCACGAGTTATTGCAAAAAAAAAAAAAAACATCTGGTATAGTTTATACCTAAAAAGCTGGTTCCCTTGTTTTTATGAGAAATTCAAGAACATCGTGAAGACGTGTGAATTATTCAACCCTCCTTGAAGCAAAAACACAAATGCTTCATACAAAGTTTGTTCGCAGTTCAAATTCTGTCCAAAAATAGATGAAATGCGTTGTTTTTGTTTATTATCAAATGCTTACATGGGGTTTTTCTCCTTTTCTTTTAAATTATTTGTATTTCTTTGGAAACATAGAAATAGAAGCAATGCACTTTAAATGAGGTTTGGCTCACTTTATAAATGTTTGTCAAGATTTTGAAACAAAATTAAATACAAACACAAATAAAAAGTACTTCAGTTCTTATCTTGTTGTTTCTGTAAACAAAATTAAATTGAAATTCTATGAAATCAAATCGTCATATTAAAAATATTTAATGATTATATTGAAATGAAGATATTTCCGATGATGGGGTTGTGCTTGAGTGATCTGACATCAATTCATCAAAAAGAAGAATTTTATGTATAGATGTTTGTCTTTTATAGGTTGATATAGTAGGTAATTTAAAAATAGATCTATCCAGCAAACGGTTTATAGAAAATTGAATTAGTCATTCAGAATAACAGATTCAACAAAAATCGTATATTTTAGAAAAAGTATGCCCTTTATTTTTTTAGACGTAAATGCGAATTTAAGATAAAGTTACGAAAAAGAATCTCAATAATGTTGCGGTAATTAATCTTTAAGCAGGTGCATACCTACATGAATAACATCAATTCAAAACTGAATCCAATGTGATAGGTTGTTTATATTTTGTATTTAAAATTTTTGTCATTGACTGCGTTCAATCTCAGACCGAAAGGGTATTCCGATACATGTTTGTATTATGGGGGTTTTCAATCAATTTATTTTTGATCTAGATTTCCCAAAACACAAATTTTTCCTATTTTTGCATTCCATGACGCACAATAAATTGATGTATTTTTGATTTAAGATCAATCTGGATTTTTGGTCAGATTGAGATAAAAATTTGACAGCTATATAAAACAATGACAAAAAACAAAATAATTCCAATCGTGTTCCATGCACCACGAAAAAAATTAAATTTTTCACGGAAATCTGAATTTACCTATGGAAAACCTCATTAGTGGGAGGGTTCAGACGACATAAGGGACTTAAAAGTAAAGCAAGTTTTTAGCATCTGCTTGGCCAGCTGTAAAAAAATGACTTCCAATTAAGGCAACTGTATTGGAAGGTTGACTGGAAAGTTAGCCATGAAAAATATCCCTAAATGTCAAAATGACAATTGATCATGTCTTTTCATTCAACTGAAATCTAAACTTTATTACCTTATGATTTATTTATTTTCTACAAGCTTCATTTAATGTTTTGTGTAAAAGGGTTCCTTATCAATTTGTAAAAGAAATAAGTAATATTTCCTTACAGTACAAAATACAGATCGTGATAGACTTGTTTCTTGCCTGAGTAGTGTTATGTTAAAGGTTATTTTTATTTTTTGCCAGCTATCTCAATTCAGGTATCCAACTCGTTCAATAAGGTATCTAAAAACCCACATAAATCCAGGATAGCCTATGCAACTTGATATTGAACGCAGTTAATAATGAGTTTTATAATATTTTATCAGCTTTGTTTTGGCGGTTATCTTTTTTGACATACTAAAACTACCTCCATCTTTATGTCATTAAAATATTAATAACTTAAACAAACAATGTTAATTTTTTTTGCAAAATTTAATACATTATGGGCGTTTTTCTTTTTTAGTTCAGAGCTGAGCTCTGAGCAGACTCTGAGCGAACAGAGTAGAGTAGAGTAGAGTTCGGAGCAGAGTATGTTCAGAGCATCGAGAAAGAACTAATAGAGAGAACCAACTTCGAGGGTTGCTCTCTTTTTGCCTACAAGCTGTGATTTGGCCACCAACTTGCATATGTATTAACTCCATATAAAAAAAATGTGGGGAACAAATACTTATGCAAGTTTGTGTGCATACTCACCACGAGAGAGAATAAACTTTTCTCTCTTTTCTCTCTGCTCACCACCTTTGAAAAATGGCGACCACCTTTGAAACATAAGACTCTGAAAGCACTACAACTATTATTTTTATTATTAGCTTCGTTTATGCGTTTAATTTTCGCTCAGACTGATGAAAAATGCAAAAAAACTCAGATTTGTTTCAATTATTATTAATTAATTTTGTTGGTGCATAAAAAAGCTGAAAAAGTAATTCATGACAAATAAATGTTACGTTAACACTAAGTTCCAGAAAATATCGATTGATACCGCAATTGCAGAAGATATGGATATTTTATATAAATATTCCCGGTAAACTGTAGAACTTTATTATTTCCGCCTTTTATAATTCAATGTAAAATAATTCAATGCAATATATTTTAGATAATTTTAATTTTTTGTTGTTGTTGAAAATTACGATTTTTTAATAATTATTTCATAATTTATTATTATTTTATAATTTTGAAATTCGGCAGCACTGATTTGATAAAAAAACACACACCACTGCTTCTTGCATCTGCATTATTCATGCAACTTTTGGTAATTATATTTGCATCTATTTTAAATATAAATACTTGATTTTTAAGATTATGGACACAGATGAAGAAGAAGTAATGAATTTGGTCAATTCCGTGTGCACAAATTTAGGCGACCAAACAAAGGAAGCAACACCAACGCCAGAAGCTCTCCAGAAGCTAAAAAACGTAGCGTGACTGCCAATTTTTCATTTGCTGAGATATCTTGGCGCATGTTGGTGTTATTTTTTTTTTGATTTGTGGATAAACTAATTTAAACAGATCATTAAAAGTGGCTTCATTCATTCGCAAGAAATTTTTAAATAAAAATTTCTGATTTTCGATTTTTCTAAACTCCGCCAAAGTTTTTACACAAGCGCCATCAGTACTCCTTCTCAGGAGCCAATCGCGCACCCAAACACTTAGCTTCCGTGCCTTTCTTCTCTCTTTTTTTTTGTTTTTCAATTAAATATACACAAAAATGCACATTATGGCAGCTATTTTCTTTTTTTTCCGTATGGACATCATTTTAATTTTATTTTATTTTTTATTTTTTTAAATAAATTAAATTATTATATATTATCAAACATATAAACAATTAATCAGTTGTTGAAAATAATGCCAGATCGTGTGACAGGGTTGTACAGATATCAGTCATATTCTTTTAGTACACAAATAAGCGCAGAAAATATTTGGCTAAAATACACCAATCGTGTGAACACCTAAAAATATTTTCGGTACACAAAATTTCTGTCGCCAAATGTGTACAGACAAATTTCGGCCAAAATCGGTACATTTGACCAATCGTGTGATCTCAGCTTAACTTAGAGAAAAACAAATTCACCACGAACTACCGGTATAACTTCTCCCGTTATTTTTTGACAAACAAAAATGTTTTGCTAGAATTAATTTGAATTATAGGAGTATTTTTGTAGATATAAAAACGACAAGATGTTAGTAAAATTAAAGAAAGAAAATCATGAGAATTACAAATATTATATTGAGACTTTAAAAAACATAGCCTTCTTGGCTATCAATAAACAAAAATGAGAAATGTCGCATTTCCCGGAACTGATGTTTTTTGTGTACTCTTCTCCGAGGTGAAAACATTTATACACCGATACGAATTCAACACGCTATAAAAAATGAGAGTAAGAGGTTTCGAAGAGACGGAGACGAGGAAATTTGGCTCTCTCATTTAGTTTTTTCTCTCTGGTTCAGAGCTCTCTGATTTAATTATGAAACAACTTGAGCACTAAACTGTCATGATTTGAAATGTCGTCTGTTTGGAGGCTTTCAAAATTTTCTTTAATCAAATTAATTAAAAAAACAGTCATCGTTGGTCCATTTGACGCCTGAAATAAATTTGATTCATAAAAATGCTATATGCAGTTAGTTTTTTCTAAATTATCTGTCCGTCCGCACTAAAGCCACCAGCCTCTTCCGCCATTTCTATTGTTTTGACGATGATTTTTTTTTAATTTCCCGGCTTTCAAACATCAAATTATTTGTGTTCAGCATTTTACTCCGTTCACTCTGTTATTTTATTCTGAGCTCACAGAGCGCGCTCTGAACATGCTCTGAACAGAGATGAGTATTTACTTCATATGTACCAGATCTACTTCATTAATTTATTTTTATGTATCTGCTACGTAGCAACTTATTTCTACTTCGTTTTAAAATTTTTTACAACGCACAAAATTTCATTTAAGATGTGTTGTATTGATTCATTTTTTCTTAACTGAAAAAACTTCGTTTTGATTTAACTGACAAAAAGTAAAAATTGTTAGAACTTTTGGATCCAAAAGTAATACAAACTGAAACATATCCGACAATCCTTCCACTTTTGAATGAATTTCCTTATTTTGATAACAAATGTAATGTAACAAACATAGAAACTCTGAACTCCGAATTAAGAACGCTTATGGTTACTAAAAGTATAAAAATGAACGACGACGAAGATGTTGTTGAGTTTTGGACGCGTTTACACTCTCAGAAAAATATATCGGAAGAAGATATGTTTAGGGTGTTGCCCGACTATATGCTTGTGGCTGGGTTTGTGGCTGGGCTGGAAGATTTTGAACCTCCCAAGAAGTTATTACGATATTTTTCAAAGTTTAAATATGTTCAGGAGGGCTACGTATTAAGAACCGATTGAAATCCTTATTATATGCATATACTTTATAATATTTTATGAATTTGTGTTATGTTTCCCTTAGAGGAGAATCTAATTTAATTTAAAACAGAATGTTCCTATTGATTTCAATGTAATAATTTACCTACATAGTATGTACTATATATGTATATATGTACCTAATTTATGAATTTGTGAGACTTGTTCTAGTCAATGTATGTTTTCGTTATATGGATGTAAAATAAAATGAAAATAAATTTGTTTTGTTTGTATTTTTTGTTTTTTTCATTATCTGCTAGGTACATATTTTACAAATCTACTTTGTTTTTTTGGGCAAAATGTTTCACTTTTCGGGCTTAGCATTCTCATCCCTGCTCTGAACTAAAAAAGAAACACGAATTTGGCGCTCTGAACGATCAGAGCTCAAAAAGAAACACAATTATTTTTTTGACAGTTCGAGCTCTGCTCTGAACTAAAAAAGAAAAACGCCATATGTATGTACTTCTAAATAGACCACAAGAGAAAATGGCTGCATTCAATCTCAGACAGGGTATCCGGATACCTTTTTGTTAATGTTTTACGTGTAAAATAACAGCTGATCAAAAACAGCTGAGATGTCAAAAAAGGAATCCAAAGGTATCCAAGAATTTCTGGGGTATGTAGGTATCTGACAGAACAGCTGATTCAACACATGGTAGAATTTCAAGAAACTTGAAAATTGATTTCAGCTTTTTGTATTTGTTGGTAAACAAAAAGATAAAAAATGTTAGTTGAAGTTGTATTTGAGGATGTTCTGTACATAATGGACGATGAAGAAGCTATTTGCCTCCGAATTTTAGAAGGTAATTATGACTTCGAAGCTTAAATGTTTCTCTGCTTTTTGTGAACAGCTGAAAGTTGTTTTTATTTTTTGACAGCTATCTCAATACAGCTATCCAACTCGTTCAACAAGGTATCTAAAAAACCACCTATCCAAGATACCCTTTCCAATTCCAACACGAGATTGAACGCAGCCAATAGGTTTCATAATGGTTCATTAATCATTACATATGACATAAGTAGGACAGTAAACCCCTGGTCAAAACAATAGCAAATTGTTTGCTTTCTCTCTTTTTCTTATTAATAGAGAAAAGTTATTCCGTTAACTACAAAATCCATTGTTCATATTAAAGGTGTTGGCAAACGAGTGCAGATTAATCTATTTATTAGCTGTTATTTAGTTCACGGGCAAGTTAATCAGTGTTCTTAGCTAACTTTTGTAAATGGCCGAAAACACATACTCTAACGAAATAAAAGAAACATTTATAAAAGAATATAAAAGTAGAATGCGTCAAATTAAAATAACGGAGAATTATTCCATTCCAAAATCGGTGATTAATACAATTTTACAAATCCAAAAAGTCATTCCAAACGGTTCATCAAGGTGGCAGACCAAGAAAAACAACAAAACGAGAGGATTCTGCCATAATAAAATCAGTAAAAAAAACCCTTTTATATTATCAAAGGCAATACGAATCCAACTCGACCTGAACGCAAGCGCGAGAACACTTCGAAGACGTGCTGTCGATGGTGGACTTATATCTTTCAAAGCTCTAAAAAAGCATTTTATTTCCACCAAGAACAGGCTAAAAAATAAATTAGGTGGCACAACAGTCCATTGAGAACTAGGTCCTAGGGACTTACAACTCTCAACCATTCCTGTGTGAGAGTAAAGTTGTCAGGGATGGAGGGGACCTATAGTTCTAAGCGGAATCCGAATGCCTAATTTGAGAAAGCTCTTTTCATGACAAGAATTATTCTTGGAGGATTTGTCAATTCCTCGCAAGAGGCATTATCCGTGAAAACTTTTTTTTATTTAGGTGGCACAGGCAGGGATTGAACCCAAGACCTCTGGAGTGACAGCCCTACACACTTTTTTTGTTTGTTTCAAATTCATTTTTATTACTTCAATCTTAAACCTATCTTAAAGCCATAACTTACAACTAACTTACTGGTCCCATACGGACACTCTAAGTTAAACTATAACACTTAATACTAATGCCTTTCGGCCCTAAGATCTATTTTACTTCAATTAAATTTTATTTATTTTGTATTTATTAGAAAATTTGAAAAAAACTAATATCAATATCCTTTTTTATTTTTACTTAAAAACTAGGTACTTAAAATAAGGTCCTAATATAAAACTTAAAGCTAACTTAAACTACCTATTCTACCTATAAACTACTTAAAACTAGAACAACCACAGGGGTTGGTGATTATTTCCCCCCAAGATATAATCCCCAAATCCATAATCCCCAAAACGAAATCCCCAGCAGCAAAATACCCAAAGAGATAATACCCAGGGCTAAAATCCCCAAGTGAATTTCCCCAAAACAATTATGTTCAAATAGTGAATCATGCGATTAAATCGCGCGCGCAATTTAATCGCATGATTCACTACTTGAACATAATTGTTTTGAATATACAGTCAAACTTCCCTATAACGAACTTCTACATAACGAAGATCTCTCTATTACGAATTGATTTTGAGTACACGTCTTTTTGGTTACTTTTTTGGTGTGTTTTGATCTCCTTAAAACGAATTTCCATAAAGCGAATTTTTCTCTACAACGAACAAATTTTGTTGCTGGAAATCCAAATCTCATACGTTTTTGTTTCCACATAACTAATTTTTTCAAATAATTTTCTGTTAAAAACAACAGCATGCAGAGAAAAAAAGAACCTTATAAGGGGATTTCCCCAAGATTTTAAATGCAAGCATTCTATGTTCAGGCTGCAGTGAATATAATTGAAAATGTCTCGAAATAGCATTTCTCTTGAGAAAAAGTTGTTGATAATTAATAAAGTTGAAGAAGGATTGACTAAAAAAAACAGATATTGCTAAGCAATTTGGAATTCCTCCCAGTAGCTTATCAACAATTTTAAAAAACAAAGCAGCGATTTTAAGAAATGTAGAAGACGAAGAATTAAGCACTAAACGCAAAAGACTTTGAAAATGTCTTTTCGAGGATATTGATGAAGAAATGCTGAAATGGACTAATTTATTTGAATCTCTCAATTTATTAGACGATTTTGTTGAAAAAGAAAAATGGAAGAATGTAATCCAAACTAAAATCACTGACTTCTTTAAATAAAAGTAAAAACAAAAAATTTCTGTGCAACGAATTTTCTATATAACGAAATAATTTTACTGTATTAGATTTCATTTAAATTGCATGAAATGTAATCCAAAGTTTTGTAAACAATAACATCATCCATTTCAATTTTCAAGTTTTATTCCAAAACAAAAGAAATACTCGGCACTACAAAACAACACTTAGGGCCCTTTCACACCAAACGAATCCGAATCAATCACAATCACTCCGAATCAAGTTGAATCTGATTGACCAAGATTCGGCTTCGAGCGCTCCGTTTAAATGTGAAGGGATTCTTTTCTCGCCTTCAGACCGGACGAATCTGGTTCAATCAGGTTTGATTCGAGGTCACACTTGATTCAACCTGTCAGATTCCTTGATTCTTGAATCAACAACCATACGAGATGGAGGTGGAGTTATTAATTTTAAAAGTTAAAGAAAATAAGTTCGATTTATGATTCAGGTTGATTCAGCTGGTGTGAAAGAGTGGAGATGACGAATCAGATTCAACTTGATGAGGAGTGATTCTGATTCGTTTGGTGTGAAAGGGCCCTTAGGCCCTTAGGCCCCTTTCACACCCAACGAATCCGAATCAATCAGAATCACTCCGAATCAAGTTGAATCTGTTTGACCAAGATGCATGCCTTCATAGTGATTTTTTGTTTAGAAACTGTTTATCATTATTTTGAGGAGAGTTTTTCTAAAAACTGCATGCATAAATGAAGATATGCACAGATACTGGGGATTTGGAGATTTCGTGGGGATTTTGGTAAAATAAATTATTTAGCTGGAGATTTTGTCCATTTCTCTTACGTCTCTGGGGATATTATCAAAATGGATTAAACTTGTTTGGGGATATAATGCCGTGGGGATTCTTTTTTTTGGGGATTCAATACGACACCCCAACCACAGCAGCAAATCTAACTATCTAACATTTTTTGTTTTTCATATTTTATTGTCCTTTTTTTTTCTTATTCCATGTTTTTTTTTGTATTTTTTTTTCTTTTGTATTTTTTTGTGCCACCATGCCTATTCTACTTAAAACTGAACCCTTAAACTATAAAACAAGTATGTAAGCCGGCCAAGGCTTAAAACCCCATCCGGCTACCCACTATCAAGTGCAGATTGAAGCCACCAAAACTGGTTCTCCTGCTTCACCCTATCAGTTCGGTCCCGTTCGGACACAGCCTTACTGAACCGAAGGAGCTCTGCTCCGCCTTGTGCCATGACGTCCCGGTTGTACAGGAGTCGCCTATCCACGGTTCGTCGTCTGACGTGTTAGATTAGCGGAACTGCCAATCTATCCTGTATCTCTTTTCGGATGAGTCCAAATTCAATTTCAAGGGTTCCGATAGTTTCCTTCGTGTTCGCAGACCAGCCAAAGAGGCACTAAATCCACGTTACACCAAAGCTACTGTAAAACACGGAGGAGGTAACGTAATGGTGTGGGGATGTTTTAAAGGGCATGTACTGGGTCCGATTCACCAAATAGATGGTACAATGAATCGTTTTATATACCGTGACATTTTGCAAAATATAATGCTGTCACACGCTGAGGATCCCAAAGCACGCGTCCGATACGATTAAGACGTGGTTGCAAGGAAACCGGATTGACGTGTTACAATGGCCAGCACAGTCCCCAGATCTCAACCCCATAGAAAATCTATGGGAAATTGGAGATCGACGAATTGTAAGGATTAATTGCAAAAATAAAAATGATCTGCTTGATCAAATTAAATTAGCTTGGGAAAGTATCCCAAATAGCATTTTAAGCAATTTAATTGGCTCCATGCCTCTAAGATGTGCTGAAGTGATTAAAAACAAGGGGTTTGCTACCAAATACTAGCAATATTTTAGTAACACTAAACTAAAGAAATGTATTTTTTAAAAGAGTTAAAGATAAACCGTAATGAATCCCGAAATTCTGAAAAAAACCTTATACTTCATGGGATTATACCATACAAATCCACTGAACTGTAGACTTAAACAAATTACCAAAGCTTAAGTGGATTTTACATGGAAAAACTTGAAGTCTTGTGGGCGAGTACAAAATATAAATCAATATTAAGGGCAGACATTTTCAGGATAATATTTTTGTGATTTTCCCAACAAATTTTCGACATGGAAGCGAAAAAAAGTCAACTCGCAAAAATGAAGCACGCTAATGTATGTACATACATACCTAGATAGATAATTTTTTAAGAATAAAATATAACCTGTCCACAATAAAAAATAAATTCCTTATATATGTAGATAGTTAATATCACTTTAGCAGTTATTTGTTATATGAACTACTCTCACGGATGAAATCTAGAAGTTAAAAAAAGGTTAAAGGTTAAAAAAGTGAAATAAAATGCAACCAAATATACGAACGTGTACAAACTTCCGAATCAATTAGATAAAATAGTCCATTCTTCTTCTGGATTACTTGTGAAAAACGTCAATAGATTAGAACAAATGTGTTTATGATTAAACACAAAAACAATTGACAGTAAGTCGCTAAAGTGTAAATTTTACTAATATTACATTTCCGTGATTTGTTTTGAAAAAATAAAATCATATAAAGGTTTCGTTATTTCGTTGTTTAGTTTTCAGTGCTATTAGTAAATCTTATTGTTCGAGTCACAATGTCGGTAATGGATTCAGACCCCAAAAGATTCTATCATCCAAATTCAATAGAAGAAGCCAAAGAAATCGTTCAAGAAAAGCGTCGCGTTAACATGGAACTTCTTTCGAAGCATAGGAGCCAAAAGGAAAGGAAGCCTAAACGCGTTGAGCTTTTTGCAGAGATCTTCTATTATATTATAATAAACGGTTGAAGTTAATGAATTTGTTGGTTTTATTTTGTTACGATATAAAAATTCTTAAATTTGACACGGAATTTATTGCTCAGCTAGTCGGAGAAAAATGTATAGTGAAAACAAAAATACACGGCTATCCATTATGCGGTTTCAAAAGTAAACGTAAATAAAACAAATTATATTTCTTTTTTATTATATTGGACTTTTTGACACATATTGGGTGGTGTCTCAGCCATAACTTGACGAATGTTGGTTTTTAAGTGCTCAAGAGTTTAATGTTTATCTGCATAAACACGGTCTTTCGTTTAGCCCCACAAAAATAAGTCCAGCGGTGTCAAATTGCATGAACCTGTTGATATCGTCACGACGCACGAGAAATTACGCGGCCAGGAATGTCTCTTGCATAAAGCCTATTCGCGTTGTGTGGCATGTTGTACCGTCTTGTTGAAACCACATATTCTCCAACTCGTATTCTTCAATAGCAGGCAAAACAAAGTCGGTTATCATATCACCATAACTCTCCGAATCGTCGGTGACAATCGTTGAATCGTGCGTCGTTTTCGAAGAAGTAAGGTCCAATCACACCCTCCGGACCAAAGAGCGCGCCAAACAGTGACTTTTTGTGGTTGTAATGGCCTATCTTCATTTACTTGAGGATTTTCAGAACCCCAAATACGACAATTTTGTTTATTAACATGTTCACCGCCTGTTGTTCAAGCACCCATTCTTTCTACGTTTCTACGACGTTGTGAATGGTCAGCTGCCTTCAGTTGTTGTGTGAGCTGGACTTTACATGGATGTAGGTGTAGGTCCAAATGCAAAATACGCCATAATGTTCCGTAAGACAGTCCTTATTCCTGAGAACGACGATGAATCGACACATTTGGGTCTTCGGCAACACTTTCACTTACAGCAGCGATATTTTCAGTGGTACGGGCGAAACGATGATGCACAGGCCTTACAATATCTGTA
Organism: Eupeodes luniger; assembly: GCA_951509635.1. Taxonomy (NCBI): domain Eukaryota; kingdom Metazoa; phylum Arthropoda; class Insecta; order Diptera; family Syrphidae; genus Eupeodes; species Eupeodes luniger. The sequence goes on along the minus strand of OX608073.1, from coordinate 229,615,571 downwards.
ACCTCAAATTTCTTCACAATTTTGCCAATTGCTTGCGTAGTTGGACGATTGTAAACCATAATCTCCTCTTAAAGCACGATATGTGACTGTGGCAGAATCACCTTTTTTGTAGTAGGTTTTAACAATTTTTATGCGTTGTTTGATAGTTAAGCGATCCATTTTCGTAAATGTCAGATTTTCAACAGAAAAAATCGGTTTAACAACTTAGTTTGACAGATGTCGAATTCCAGCAGTATACTTTTGAAACCGAAAAAAGGATAACCCGTTACAATTAATGACAAAATTTAAAAGAATGGTTGTTTGTGTTGCTACTTCGAAGAGTGCGATAGTTAACGGGTAGTGTAGAAGAAAGAAACTGTTGCGATTGTTGCGGGAAACTGTGTGTTTTGAGTTAAAACTGTGGAAAATACCTATTTTTAAAAGTTTGTATTCTGAATTTTCGCTAGAAAATGCCTTAAAAGGTATTCGCGAGAACTATTTGAGCTTTCGAGTAACAAGTAAGGAGTTTGGAGTACCCATAGCTACACTTCATGATAGGATAAATGGAAAAGTTTCCGATGGGCTTAAACGGATGGGTCCTTCAACAGTCCTTACAGAAGATGAGAATCGTAAGGATGCAGATTGGCTCATAATTATTACTAAATGTGGCTTCCCGAAAAAATAAATGAGGTTCTGGATGTAGTACAAAAAATAGTTTCAAAAATGACAGACCTGGCAAAAAAAGATATTATAATTTTTTGAACCGGCATAAAAAGCTTAGTTTAAGGACATCTAAAATGCTACTTAAGACCAGGGCTACTATAATTGAACAAAATATTCAAAAATGGTTCCGTGATTAACTCCAGAGATATTTTGGATGAGCCAGCTGGAATTTTTAATGGGGACGAGACATCATTTAGTTTGGCACCAAAAACAGACAAAGTTATCGGCCCCAAGGATTACACAAACTTATACGATATGAAATTAAACAAAGAAAAAGAAAATCAGACGGTACTCTTAGTTTTTAACGGCAGCCTCACACCACAAACTTTTCCATCTAGATCGGTCCCTAAATAGATGTCTCCAGTTGCGCATGTCAAGTTGGGTAAGGTCAGTTTCAACTTGATCCGCGGTCTTCCTCTACTGCGCTGTTTTGTGAGCGTGGATTCGAAAACTTTCCGGGGCGAAGCATTGGTTTGCATGCACTCTACGTGACCCAGTCATCTCAGTCGTTGAACTTTTATCCATCTGGCTAAGTCTTCGTCGCTGTACAGCCCGTAAAGCTCGTTGTTCCATCTTGTCCTCCACTCACCTTCAAGCATACGGGACCGTAGATCACGCGAATAACTTTTCTCTCGAAGCAATCCAAGTTTCTATACAATTTTGTATGTGCATTATTAAAGAGGACCAAATATAGAGTTCTCTAAAAAGAGCTCTTTATTTAACGAAACAAAGAAAAATCACCAATAATTCTTGAACTAATGTAAACATACATACTTCGTTTTCCAAAAATGTGCTTATTCAAACAAACAACATGATTCATAAAATTCATTCATTAAACTAGGGAAGCCTTAAAGTACACAAAACCGGCATAACTGTTTACCTACAATCTTTTGGATATCCACAGCTTCAACAAAAATCATTATAACAGCTGATTTTAATTTGTAAACAAAACTGACCCGCTTAATTTATTCAAACGCGTGGTCACAAGTGATGACAATAATAATTTGTACACAAAAAAGGGAACTCTTTGTACACAAATATGGTCACGGTATGACGCGTCGGTGGCGGCCGGCAGCTGCCGTTTGCGGAATCGTGCTTCATAGTAGCTTCTGGGAATCAAGTGATAGCTAGACAAGCTGTCTATTGTCATATTTGAAAGCAGGGAGTATTAATTTACTAATGCAGCGATAGATACCATTTCATTAACCGAACATACGCTTCTTGGCTTGACATTGAGTTGGAAATGATATGATAAATGAGGTTTAAGTGTAATAGGTGGAGAGCCGGTCCTTGAATTACTTAGTTAATGAAGAATTGGTTTAGCATACCAAAGATATAATATGTAGGTTCTATTGATTTATTGATATTAAAACATCTGATCTTTTGGGGTAATTGATTCAATGGCCAGGACATAAGTCAAGTTTCTGGTATCTGATTGGCCAGGTGTCAAAATATTGCCTTGGAATTAAGGCAACTTTATTGGACAGTTGATTTAAAAGTTAGTCAATAAAAATCTCCCTAACTATCAAGTCAAGTCTACTTATGTCAAGATGACAGTTGATCATGGTTTTTTATTCAATTGAAAGCTGAACTTTATGACTTTGTGATTTATTTATATTCTGCACAATTTCATTTTATGTTCTATGTTAACAATTTCCTTGTCAAATTAGTAAAGGGATAAGTAATATTTATTTAAAATACAAAATACAAGTCAAGATGGACTTGTACCTTGCCTAAGAAGTTTTCTTTTGTAGACAAATATGTTTTTAGTAGTTTCTGCACGATCAACTGAAAGTAGAGGTTGGTGAAGTAAAGTTCCGAATTTAAAGTTTATGACACTTGCAAAACTAAGTAGTTGCCTTGGTCAAAATGTACGTTCAAAGAAAGCAGTTGACTGCAAATGAAGTCCCTTATGTTGTCTGAACCTGCCCAATGATCAGTACAAGGGCTATAAATATGTAATTTGTTAAGATTTCAACCTAAAGCAAAAGCTTTGACACCTTAATATGTGTGATTTCAAGGTTAGATTAAAGTGGCTGTCCGTGATGGAGTAGGACACACTTAGGCCAGTTTAATGGCCCGTTGTGATACTACATGAATCTTGAGGCTTTCTTCTAAGCTCAATGAAGCCAGTCCCTTACAAAACGTGAGACTAATTATATTAATATGATTGAGATCGTTTAGATCGTTATAGAAAAATTCTACTAAGTAATTCTTGCGTGTCCTCATTTATACAGCTCATCCGCATATGGGGTCATGCTAAGCGATCCGCTTATACATTGGCAAGCTGAACGTTAGACTTTATTTAGTTTGTCGTGGTTTATATAGCCTTTTCTAAAGCAATCCACCATACTTCCACACTGTTTATTAAAATCGAGTGTTAACATATGGAATTTTGTATTTCCTTGAAAAAATCCTAAATCGGTTTTGTGTAGTTGACACCTAGTCCACACCGATCAGCCCAAAGTAGTAGTTTGTCTAAGGCGTTTTCTAAAAGTTCTTTTGGGGTGTGGAAATGCTTTCCTTAAATCGCTATAGCACAACGTCATCCGCACAGGAAATAACTCTGAGACCCTCCGCATCTAGACCAGTTAAGATTTCATTTAACACCAGGTTCCAGAGAAGAAGGGTTAGAACACCACCTTGCGGTGTCCCTCTACAAAGAAACTTTTAGCAGAAGAGATCCCCAGTTTTGTTAATTATTCTGCTAGTCAGCTTTAAATGAATAAACTCCCCAAGCGTACTCTTTACGTTTAAAGGTGTTAGTGCAGATGTGTTCACGTTGTTGAAAGGCCTTCGATGCCAAGGAAAACAACCATAGTGAACTCTCTATGATGGAGGGAGTATTCGATGGTGCGCACTAATGTGTATAATGCCGTTTCCACCGATTTGCCTTTAAATTAGGTATGTTGAGACAGAAGTCTTGTATCAAAATTTCCCCTTAAATATATGTCAATCACTCTTTTTTAGGTCTTAAGAAGGAATGATGATAGACTTATAAGTGGTAGATCTTAAGGTTTGACTTGTGAGCATTTTCCTGTATTGGGTTTAGAAAAAACTTTCACTTCTCTCCATGCCGAGGAAATATGGACTAGATATAGAAAGGTGTTAAAAATTGCTTCAAGAATTGGCGCAATTATGTATGTCTGAAGCTTTTTGTAGCTCGGCTGGTATTATGCCATCTGGTCCTGCAGATTTAGATGGTTCGAAGCTGTTGAGAGCCCATTGTAGCTTGTCCATTGTGATCGGACCTCGTGGATATTTTACATTGGAACTTGAACGAATTTAATTGTTACAAGTTGCAGTTAGAGTGCTACCAGCAATGTGAGTATCCAGTAGTAAGTTCAGCAATTCTTCACTTGATATTGTCCTGAAGCCATTTGCATTTTTCAGAATTTTCCGTAGCCTGGAGGCGTCAGAAGTTTCTTCTATCGTACCACAGAAGGACTGCTAGGAAGATCGCTTAGATTTCCGTGCCTTGTTATAACTTCTTAGGGATTCTTTGTAAGAATCGCAGTGAGAAGCTAGTCTTGTAGCTTTGTCTCGGTTAAAAAGTTTCCCACATTCTCTTCTGAGCGAGTCTAGCTCTAAGACCCACCAGATTAGATTAGATTAGATTGGTTTTATTATTTTTTCAATGATTAAATTCATAATTTACAAAAACAAAAAAGCATGGCATTTTGCCGTCTGCCTAGTTGACAAAACATGAAAATTTCACATAATATGAAAATTTGATTGAGCAATAATTCGTATGTATTTTTGCAATATATATTTATAAAAAAAAAAAAAAAGATTAGTTTATCTTAAAAGCTTTCATTTATGATTTTGTTTCTATAGAGAAGAGCTAGCCTGCAGTATTTGTATAATTTTTGTATATCCATATTGTTAAGCAGTTGTATAATTTGGCTTTGTGTCAACATGTCACTTCCGAATACATCCCTTCTGATTTCTCTTAAAATCGGACATTTACCCATAAAGTGAAAATTATCTTCTCTTTCACCTAAGTTGCACAAAGAGCACACAATGGGTAAATCATCTCTATGAGGTATGTAGTTCAGTGGCATAAGTTCGCTCCGCAGTTTAACCATCATTGAAATCTCGGCTGTACTGTACCAGGTTATGATTCAATTGGCTATATAGCTGTCTGTAGATAGATCCTGTTGCATCATTTAAATATTTATCTCGTTTTAAGTCCACTGCAGTAATGAGTTGATAAAGCGAAGTTTCTAATTCTTCACTGCACAGGTTTAAGACTATCCCACATTCTGAAGCAAGTTCCAACCAATCAGCGCACCAACTTGTCTTTGTCCTTATGACTTCAAGAGCTACTATTTTAGGTAGTCGATTATCATCCATCTTCAAGACTTTCGTGACATAATCCACTTGCATTTTTAATGTTCGAATGAACAATGGCGAGATTCCTGTTTCTAACATGATAACGTAGTTAGGTGTGCTACGCGGAAGCTGGAAGATTCTTTTGCAGTAGTATCGTATAAGTTTTTCCACCGTATCGTACTGCCTTGTACCCCATGTCTGAGCTGCGTAGAAAAGGATTGACGCTGATATCGCTTCAAATAATTTGAATTTACTGCTGTGTGCTATACTTTTGTTATGAAAGCATCTATTCTATGTAGCGCTGATTGCGCATTTTGCCTTCATTAATTTTTCCTTCAGATGTTTTTCCATACTCAGATTTTGCGTGAAAATAACTCCTAGATATTTGAATTCCGTTACAACCTCTATATTTTCTCCATTATAATGCCATTTTTCGTTTGCACATTTGCGGCCTCTTCCACTTTTGAATATTAAAACCTTGGATTTGTCAAGGTTAACTATCAGATTCCAAACCCGACAGTATTCGAATAACCGGTTAATCATCAACTGCAATGATTCAGAAGAGGCTGCCAACAGAACAATATCGTCTGCAAACATCAATAGTTTTATTATCATCCCCGCGTACACTACTCCACATGGCAGAATGTCAACCAGATCATCAATGAACATGGCGAACATGCTTGGGCTCAATGTACAACCTTGCATGACTCCCGATTGTGTTTTGAATTCTTCCGAAAGCGCTTCACCATTCCATACTTTACTTGTTGTGTCGTCGTAGAGATTCTGTATGACTCTTCCAAACTTCCATGACATACCTTTACTATATAGCTTATAAAATAGAGCCTTTCTATCGATCATATCGAAAGCAGCTCTAAAATCCACGAAGATGGCGTATAGCTTCTTTTTTTTGCGAAGGAATGTTTCAGCCATACATCTAAGGGTAAAAATATGATCGATCGTTGAATATCCACTTCTAAATCCTGCCTGGTACTCCTTCAGTAGTTTGTCGCTATCAATTCATTCGTTGAATCGTTTGTGTAGTATTAGTGTAAATATCTTGTATGAAGCGTTTAGGAACGATATACCTCTGTAATTAGCTGGTTCGGCCATGTTTCCTTTCTTGTGAATCGGAAAAATAATCGATTCCTTGAATTCATGTGGTATAGTCCCGGTTTCCATGATATTGTTAAATATGAAAGTTAGCCTTGTGAGTAGTTCTGGTGTCCCATACTTATAAAATTCAGCTGATATGCCATTCGAACCTGCAGCTTTTCCATCTTTAAGCTTCGTTACAGCTGATATTACTTCTTGGTAACTAATTGTAGCATCAAGAACACCACATTCATAGGCTGGTATAGCGTATTCCACCGAAGGTGTCTCATGTACTGGATTCAACAGTTTCACCATTGTGGCTTCCTTTTTCCTCTTATGAGTATAAGTGGGCAATCAATTTCATAGCTAAGTGAGGTCATAGACTTTATTATCAAGTTCACTAACCTTAAAGGAAGGACTCCGTTTTATAAAACTTTGTAGTATGTTCATGTATATAGCCCAATCAGTTTTCCGATCATTTCAAAATGTTAATGGACTAGGTTTTTCATCCACATTGATATTGAATTGTATTTATCTATGATCAGAGAAATGGATACTTTGCAGTCCAGGATCACATGGAGAATAGTATCGGAGACAAGAGTTACATATGTCTACCTTATTTAAGTTCCATCGCAAGGATTCAATAGAAAATGTTTAGAAAATCATAAAAACCTAAATAGAACATTTCAACATTATTTTTTTGGAATTGTGACTATAAAAACCTGTCTTCCTAAACTGATCAACGAATGCACTTCACAAACTTATTACACTATATATGACGTGTCTAATTATTTTAATTTTATTCAAAAAATTAAAAAGTAGTGCAACGTGATCAGCCTCAGAAACATGAATTGAAATGTGTTTTTTATAATATGTCATTCTTCGCACACTCTTGACCATCGTGGGAATAAATTAAAAGGTCAGTTTTGTTTACATTTGAAAATCACTTGTGATCTCTTCTCCCTCCGTCTAAATGTATCTACATATGCACGAGTATGTAGTCTTTTCAAGAAACGAAATAAACAGACGGTTTAATATGATTTTCCTCATCTATAAAATGTAAACTCAAGAGCCTTGTTTGTTTGAGTTGTAACATTTCATTTGGGTACTTCAAATGATAGATAAACAATTAAAATTCGTTTAGATATTTAAGTATAAACATAATTGAATTTTATGGATTTGTTTTCGATTAAAATTTAATTAAAAAATTTACAACTTAATTTGTTTTCTTTTCTGATCTCAAGCAGCATTATTATAATATTAATATTAATTTTAAAAATTTGAGCTTCTGAAGATACCCTTTTATTATACTTAATGAAGTTAACAGGTCGGATTTAATTAAACATAATGAACTTTTAAGTAATTAAGTTCAAAAGTTACATCTTTGATTTCCATCAATCTTTTTTGAATGAAATTCAAATTAATCGTAACCAATCAATTTCGATTCAATCGATTGTTCAATGATTAAAACCAAACAAACAATAAAGCGGTCTCATTTACAATAACTTCATGTTTCCCTTCTTCTTGTTAGGTTTACACATATTACTCGCCTGAATTAGTACGTTTCATGCCCTAAATATTTTCATATGAATATCTACACAAAGATGTATACATAAGTTCAAAATTGATCGGCATGGACAAAGAGTCACTATCTATCTTCAATATTATGCCAAGCAGAACATCGGTTTGCGTGTTTCTTATACTAATCATGATGATGTATGAGTTTTTGTACAGGGTAATAACTATTATAGATTTAATTTTAAATTAATAATTTATTTTACAATCATAAAGAATGATTTATGGAAATTTAGCTTGGCTAAGTATGGAATATTTCGTCTCTCAAATGAGCAGAGGTTCGTTCTCATGGAGAAGGGCTCTTTCCAGAGCGTTTTCCATAACACTTCGTAGTACATCTAAGCTCAGCGCCTATATTTCAGCACGGATGTTCCTTTTCAGCTGCGGAATCGTGATGGCTTTATTTACGTACAATTATATCGTCCAATAACCCCACAGAAAAAAGTCTGGGGCAGTAAAGGTTATTAAATCCTAGATTTTTAGAAAATTTTCAACAACAGTACTTGAGGACCTCGTGGCTTTTATTCTTGCCCAAATTGGATTTTGTAAAGAAACAACTTCAATTCGTTTCTTAGAATTCTTCGCAAAGAGTGTGACCAAATCTTTTCTGTGTCGATGTTTCTGGACTCTCTTCAATACTTGGAAGGATGGGTTTCATATTCGCTTCAGGTCGGGAAGTGCGAGATCTTCCAGCGCGAGGAAAAGCAATTGCATCCCGAAATTATTGACGAAATCGTGGCACCAGTGCCAATGTGCATAATGGGTGGATTTCGTACATTAAAATGACGTTGATAAGCTCTTTGGGTAAAAATAATCGAGTGATTCTTTTCATTTAAATTAATTAGTTCAATTAAGTTGGCCCTTCATAAAACGCTGACATTTATTTCAGTAAAATTTTTATAAGTAATTTAAAAAAAGAAAAAACAAAATTAATACAAAATATGTTTCTTTTTTTTTTTCAAATTAGTAGAAACTTTTTGACCCACCCTGTATGCATAGAGAACTTTGCTCGGAAATAAATTGGACAAATTCAAATGATTTGTTGTGAGAATACGAACAGACTTTTTTGTTCATTTTATTTGGGGCTGTTGTTACTTAAGTCGCCGCAAATGAAAAACTATTTACTTAGGGCTATCAAAACAGGTTTTTAAATAATTATTATTTGAAGTTCATATCTTATTTCTAGACTAGAGGATCTATGTATGTATGGCAACAGCGAATTTCTATAGATATTGCTTAGATACAAATTATTCAAAAATGATAAAATCATCAATCAAAGAATAAATTTTTGTTTGTGTATCGATGAGTAATTTTGGTTATTGAGAATTTTAAATGAGGACTTATTTTGACTTTATTGTCCAAGAGGCCCAGGTAAAGAAAAGAAACAAAAAGATTATATATCTTTTAATTTTTGTATTTATTTATTTGAAACGAGTGTTTGCTTTTTAGGTAGATATTCAATGTGGATTTCAAATTTCTCGGAAATTTTTCAAAACAATCGCATTGTTGTATTAATGTTGGTCTTGGGAAAACTTGTACAGTGATTTTGCAGAAATAATTAGACTTGTAAAATTTATTACTGATACTGCAAACTATCTTAAATTATTATGAAACTGTTATTAGATGACATCCAAAACAGTCTTAAATTCTGTCTATTACACTTACACGTTTAAAAAAATAGTAAGGATTATCGGAATCGAATGCATTATTTTCGAACAGTTGTGAAGTTCTCAAAAATATGTTCAAAAGAGTCATGAGTACATTGACTGTTTTAAGAATTCTTGTTAATGTTTAACTAAAATTCCTACTTTGGTAATGTCAACTTTATATGTAAACAAGAAGCATATCATATCTTCTGAACCAATGTTTTGAGGTCTATAAAACAACATTATCATTTCCCTAATTTGATGATTGAAAATTTGTCATGTTTTGAAATAATTTAAAGTAATAAAAGCTTCCCAATTTTTGCTTAATAAAGCTTAAAGCAAGTTTTTGGTTTAAAGATATAAACCGAATTCCATTTTGTGATCTTATAGTATTGTCTTCAAAATCAGCCACCCGCTTTTTTTTTTGCCGAGGCTAAGAAAGAAAAAAGCAGCGGGTATAACCGTTTTAAAATATGTACATGTAAACTAATGGTAGCAACACTCCAACCAGAATATCAGAAAAACGTCCTCATTACAAATATTTTTTTGTATTTTATTCATTTTGTTGAAATAATCTGTAATTATCTTTAGAATTCGGGAATTTGAGTAGAAGCGGGGTTATATGTGAAAAGTAATTATCTCTAACTAGCTTCGAAGCATTTAAATCTTTAGGACCGGATGGCATAAAACCAGCTGAATTACAAAGAGCCTCAGACATAAATTCACCAATCCTTGAGGCAATTTTTTACAACTGTTTATATCTGGTCCATTTTCCCTCGGCATGGAAGAAGTGACAGTCTACATCATTCCTTCTTAAGACCTTATTAAGTTTGATTGATATCCATTTAAGAGCAAGTATTGATACAAGGCTTCTGTATATGTCTCAACATGCCTACTGTAAAGGCAAATCGGTGAAAACGGTGTTACACAATTAGTACGCACTATCGAATACTCCCTCCATCATAGAGAGTTCACTATGGTTGCTTTCCTTGACATCGAAGGTGCTTTTAACAACGTGGACACATCTGCACCAACATCTCTGAACGTAAAGTGTTCGCTTTTGAAGTTAATTTATTAAATGCTGACTAACAGAATAATTAACTCAAAACTGGGCAACTTTTTTGCTAGAAGACTCGTTAGTAGAGGGACACCGCAAGGTGATGTTCTATCCCCTCTCCTCTGGAACCTGGTAATAAATTAAATCCTAACTGGTCTGGATGCGGAAGGTTTCAGAGTGATTGCCTATGCGGATGGCGTTGCTATAGCGGTCTCAGGAAATGTCTTAGACAAACTAATACTTTGGGCTGATCGGTGTGGACTATATCAAAAGTCCAATTAAAGTTTTCAGATGAGGCCAAGTACCTGGGTCTTATTTTAGACACAAAACTTAAGTGAAAACGTAATATACAAGAAAGACTCGAAAAAGCTACTGTATGTAGGTCTCATTTCTTTCAAAAAATCTATTGGAAATAAATGGGGCTTACAAACAACCCCGAACTACGCATCGGTTAACATCATCGGTAATCAGACCGATTTTACTGTACGGTGTGGCAGTATGGTGGATTGGTTTAAAAAAATCTATAAACCGCGACAAACTAAATAAAGTCCAGCGTTCAGCTTGCCTATGTATAAGCGGATCGGTTCGCATGACCGCATCTGCGGCACTAAATACCCTACTTTACCTTACACCTCTTGATATACTTAGCAAACAAATAGCTGCAAGCTTTGCTATTCGCCTTAAACATTCATCGCAGTGGGTTAACAACAACATTGGCCACTCCGTTATTCTTAAGGATTACTAAGGATACACCAAACCTCAACTGCAATTCGACAGAAACATCCAGATTTATATACCTCCCAGATCTTTCTGTTAGGATAGGGCTTTCCTGGAAGACGAGTCAATCCACTTTTACACAGATGGATCAAAAACAAATGAATGGGTTGATGGAGTTGTGTACTCTGAAACACTGAAATTAAGTCTCTCATTCCGCCTTCCCAATCATTGTAGCGTGTTCAAGGCGGAACTTTTGGCGATAAAAGAAGTCTTGTCCTGACTAAGAAAACGTAATGTAGCATCTGATATCCGTATTTTGTCAAATAGTCATGCCCCTATCAAATCTCTGGATTCTGTCTCTAGAAACATTATAACAGTCCATAATGCATATAAATCCTTCTAAACGTAATATTTTAGTTTTGGTAAATTAATCCTTTTTAGGCCTTTAAATAAGAAGGTCCATTAGCCGATTCCTCACTTAAACCCTTTTTTTTGCAATTACGAATTGCAAACTCCAACAATTAGTTGCCTTTCCTTTGTCATTTATGACTTAGTCGCCCAAAATCTGTAATTATATTTGACATTCAAAAAGTTTTAAGCACAAATGAATTCTCGATTTTAATTATTAATTATCATATTTTTTAAAAACTAATTTACCTAAAAAAAAACTATGCGTTTTACTAATGAGTACTTCTGTCGTGTATAAGCGAACAGCGAAACGCATTTATACATAAAGGTCAGATACAAGACTTGCAATAAAGACACTAATCATAATGATCTCTCATATCATTGTCATTAAGAGACTTGATGTTGATGTATGTCAATGTTTTTTTTGTTATTATTCCGATAAAGCTTTCAGGTAAAATGTTGGTAACTTAAAGTATCTGCAAAAAAAATTCTCCCAACTTTAAAAAATGTGACTGAAATTAAAGCTCCGATTGGCGTTTTGATAATTATATTTTGTTTTGCTATTCCTAGTACGAATTTCCGAAGGGACCTTGATAAGACCATCTAAAAAATTTTTATTTTATTTACAAGTGAGAAGTGGGAATCCAAAACACAATTTTTATTAACTTGAATATGAAATAGATTATTTGTATTCCCGTTTTATTTATTACACTCATGTGTATTTTTAATGAGTATTTTTAAAAATCCTCACATGTTCTTAAATGTAAAATTGTATAATTGCATAATAAATATGGTGTAGGAAGTAAAAACCGCAGAGTTATTACTTGTCATCATTATTTGATAATTGGACTATTTCTCAATCTTTTTTACCTACTTACGATAATTGTGTTAGTTTTTTGCGATCCATTTTTATAATAAAAGCTTAAAACCTGTTGGCTAAAAAACCACTTAAATTTTATATCGTCATATATTCATATCGTATTGCATAAATAAACTTAAAATTAACAAATAATCAGCTGATTTTTATTCCAAAAAATGTTATGACAAAGGTAAAATTCTACTTTTGTATGTTTGCTTTAAAAATTGTGTCATAAAAGGGAAATAATAATTTGAGATTAAAATTTACTTTATCGAGATACAACAAATCGATTTAATGGTGGTATCAACCAATGACGGATCGAGGGGGAGGAGGGTCAATTCTTCATAACTGATTCTGTTTAATTTTCCCACGAAAGAATATCACATTTTTCTGGCGAACTTTCTCATTTCTGGGTTTCTAGATCTATATTTTTGTAGCGTACGTCTTAGAACGCTTTCGTATGTAGGGAGTCGTCCAAATTAAATAGTTAGACCATATATTGCTGGACAACAGTGTTCTTCAATAATCTAATAAATAAAGTCGTCACTTTACCCTTCGAAATATGTAAAATGTAATTTAAATTTTTTCAGCCTCCTTGAAAGAACATTAAAGAACATTTTTAAACGGTGCTGAAAAACTCATCTTGAGTTTAAAACATTTTTAATACTAATAAGAAGCAGATGTATCTGTCTTAAAGGACGGGAAAATGTTGAAATGTTGTTGACAAGTACGCTGTGACTCAGGTAATAACTTCCCTTCAAACATTGTAAAAATTATCAAAATTCGTAACATTAATCGTTTTAGGTGGATGAGAATTAGAGATCCGTATTATAGTTCGCAAGTTAAGTTTATCAACGCGTTAATAAAAGATTAACTTCTTGCTTTCAGAAACAGAACTTGGAATCAAAAACTTTAAACATTTTAGAACAATATAAAAATACATATAAAAAAAGAAAAATTCATTTGCTTTGAAAACGGGAAATATAATTGCTGTGTCCAATTTAGAAAGAGGAAATTCTTTTGCACACATATTTTCTAGCAATCATTTAGAAAATAGGACCACAAACAATTTTATTGAGTCTTTAGGACCGGTTATAGCTATCAGTAAAATCCATCATCAGTATAATTTGAAACAGGAGGAATCTGAAATGTTTTACTGATGAGCGTTTATAGCAATCAGTAAATTTACGTCATTAAATTTAATGTCACTTTGAGGCTTCGCGACACAGACAATTTTTTTACTGTTGCTTTCATCAGTAAAATATTTAATGATGTGATCGGAACAGTAAAAAATTGAAACACCAACAGTAAAACAAAATGGAATTTTGTTTGGCTTTTGGCAGTCAGCTGTTCAGTAAAATGAAATTTCATCATTAAAAAAATTAAAATGGATTTATAAATTAAATAAAACTTTAAATGCATTGTTTTTTTTTTTAAATACTTGAATATAGGATTCATTATATTGCATCAATCTTTTGCTAGAAATAAATCTGTAACATGTTTAAAAACTAAAAACAAGATGATGTCAAAATTATTATCTTATCTTTGAGAGACAACAAATCAGCAGACTTTGACAAGTTTAAGAATTTGTATCTTAAGAATCTGCGAACTTAAGGCAGGAATTGAATATATACAGGAATTGTTTAGTTCTGGTTAGTTAGAAAATAGCTAAAATTATTTCGCTCTTAAGACCAGACAAATCTACAGATATACTTTGCAATTACAGTCCGATCAATCTTCTTAGCTCATTAAGTTAATGTTTCGAACAAGTTATTAAAAAAAAAAATAATAACACATATTAAAAGATACGATACACTTCCGCTAGAACTGTTTTGATTTCGGAATTCAGGAAATTTAGAGTTTCTGTAAACAGTTTGCTTTTTAAGTTTTATTTTGATGTAAGTGCGGTTGTATCTCAAGGCTCTGTCCTTGGTCCTATTTTATATAATATTTTCACTTATGATTTCCCTTCTTTTCCCAAGTGTGAATTGAAATTTCCGTCGTTGATACCTACATCTTGTATTCAGCACGAAAAATAAGTTATTGATATACCAAGTTGTTTTTCAAGCAATAATATTTTACGGTTCTCCAGCGTTCATGGTAAATAATGCAAAATTAAGTCGCAGGAAGGAATGATGATAGACTTATAGGCGATTGACGTGCGAGCATTTACCTGCTTTGGTTATAAAAACTACTTTCACTTCTCTGCCGAGGGAATATGGACCAGATATGAACAGCTGTTATAAATTGCCTCCAGGATTGGTGCTATTATGTCTGAGGCGAGAAATTTAACATTTCTTTCGACAACGCATTCATAGCACACCTAGTTAATTAATAAATATGTCCGTATTTTACTTAATTACACTGGTCAACACTGGTTTTGCCACACGAACTTTGATAGCTAATTTTGTTTTGTCAATCTAGTCTCATTATTAAATCACAATTGTCACGTGTCAATTAGCCTCAGTTTTGTTGTGATACGGTATAACTCAAAACTTGTACTACGCAGCAAATTAACAGAAGCGCTTCCAAGTAAACCGTTTTAAAAATATTTGTGGTTGCATTTTAAAACTTTTTTGTTTTAGCATTTTTTTGTTATTAACCCTGTGAACATGTCGAGGAAGTGTAACAATGATCCTAACTGTTTTTGTTATGTTTGAGGAGAACTGACATTCAAAAAACAAAGACGAAACTTTACGAATATTGTGTTGGAGTGTTATCACCAATGTTTTGGTTTTTCTGTCGCCCATCAAGACAAATCCTGGGCTCCTCAATTTCTCATGTCTGTTGCATAACGTGGGTGAAAAATTTAACTGACTGGAAGAAAGGCGCACGACCTATGCCATTTGCAGTACCCTACCTATGATATGGACTGAACAGCGAGATCACGTTTCGGATTGCTATTTTTGTCTCACTGACATAAACGGTATAAATTACAAGAACAAAAAATACAGTTTTTTACCCTAACTTATCTTCGGCTATAAGACCAGTCTCTGATTCTAAAAAATTGCCAGAACTATTACCAGTTTCAACTACGTCTGTTGAGAATGACCATTCACAACCGTCCACTTCAGGTAAATGTGTTGACGAGGACGATGACTTTCAATTTGAAGGAATTGCAAACGAGCCACATTTCATAACTCAAGGAGACTTTAATGATTTAGTTCGGGATCTAAATTTGTCCAAAAAACAATCAGAACTATTAGGATTTCGTCTAAAAGAATAGAATTTGCTACACAGTAACACAAAAGTTAGCTTCTTTCGAAACCGTGATCAGCACTTCAGAACATATTTTTCTCAGGATGGAGATTTGGTATTTTTCAACAAGATAATAAGATCCAGTTTTTACACTCGCACCTGGATTTTTTTCCTGACAATTTAGGAGCTGTCAGCGACGAGCACGGTGAGAGGTTCCATCAGGACATTTTGAATATGGAAAAGCGGTACCAGGGCAAATGGAACCCAACTATGTTAGCGGATTACTGCTGAACAATTAAAAGGGACCAACCAGAAGCGAAACATGCAAGAAAATTTTAGATTTATTAAGTCATTTATAAAAAAAATACAGTTTTGATTAACAAGATCTGTGATATTTCGCAATATTTTAAATTACTCAATAAAATAAAATCTTTGGCCAACAATTTTTTTTTAACTATTTATTTTTTCTTATGATCACCAACTCAAGCAAAAAATATCAAAAAAGTCCGTGTGGCACAAAAAAGTTTAAATTTTGTTGACCAGTGTTATTTATTTATTAAATTGTTTTGATGATTTAAAACATTTGGTAAATTAATTATGTAGTTCATCATTTGCTTTATTGATGTTTATTACATGTTAATTTATTGATTTATTTATTTAAAATGTTGTATTCATTCTATTATTTGTACATATCGTCCCCTCAGAAGCAAACTGTCGTAACTCAAAAATTTGCGATTTTGAGTTAAGTCGTCCCCTCAGAAGCAAACTGTCGTAACTCAAAAATTTGCGATTTTGAGTTAAGTATACAGAAAAAATCAGTAAAAAAATGCTATCTTTTGGTCAAACTGTCATAAAAATACTTCTTAAACTGAAGGCGTGAGGGCGAAAGTGTCGTTGTGCATTTTTAATAACGTCCCTGAACTATTCATCAGTAAAATGACATTTTCAGTTCCATGTCAGCCGTCATAGTGAGTTGTCGTGTCGTTTGTTGCAGAAAAAGTTTTTATCGGAATATGTCGGACTACACTAAAACGAAGAGAAGTTTTATTTTCGACACTTTTTTATTTGTGGCACTTATCTTAAAAAAATATTATTGAAGTATGATAATTAATTTTTAGGAAAAGTGACACTTTGTTATTTGTGACACTTATCTAAAAAAATATTATTGAAGTATGAAAATTAAGTTTTAGGAAAAGTGACACTTTTCGTTATACGTCATTTCTCACACCAAAACCGTAATTATTTTTCATCCAAACGTCATAAGTCTTGCAATTTTTTGTTTTTTTTTTAAAGATTTTTAAAAATTTAATTATACCATTTGATAGAGGACAAAAAATTAATTTTTTTTTGTTCTACCACTTTAAGCTCCTCAGATAAAATCCAGATAAAAAATCATTTTTTAAGATTCAAAATTATTCAAATCGCTTTTCTGGAAAACTAAGAATTTTGAGTTACGACAGTTTGCTTCTGAGGGGACGATGTTTGTTTGATACATTTGTTAGATAATGTTTTTAATTTTAATATCTGTTTTGATGATTTCCAGTATTTGGTAAATTATTTGTCATACTCATTAATTTATGTAATACTTATTTATTTGTTTATTATAAAAATTATTTATTCAATATTTATTTCGCTATCCTTTTTGTTAATGTTCAATATTTGTTAACTTATTATTAATTCTTATTTATTTATTCTTTTATTTATGTGTCTATTTATTTCATAACTACATTGTAAATCTTGGTTTTATCTAAAGTTTCACAGTTTCCCATTAGTTACAACTAAAAGATTTGTATTCTTATCGTCAATAGCAAGGTAGTTATACACCAAAACTCGTGTAAATTTGGAAATATGGTTTAACACATCAATGCAATATATTTTCTGCTAAAATTATTAAATCTATCTAAAGGGACGGGAAAATGTGCAAATCAGCGTTTTGACACATTTCAATGAAAACTCCATAATTCATTGAGAGATCCACAAGAGATCTATTGATCGACGATATGGAAGAACAAATATCAAATCAAATTATCATACAGAAGAAAAATTCACGGTGTGAGGCTCTAAGAGTAAAAAGAAAGCAAATTTATAAGTCTTTTATTCAACCTATTAAAAATTTAAATTTAATAAAAAGAAATAAAAAAACAAAATAGAAAGATATAATCAGTTCTCCTTCGTTTCATCCTTCTAAATAGTATTTTGTTCATGCAATATGTTAATAAAATTATATATATTTGTTATATACAGTTAACCTTGATAAGTGAAGTATATTGTATACAAATTAAGTGTATGGGTCAACATTCTTGAAAAATATATACATACAATTTTGATAATTCAACCTGTTCAAAGTTATGCTTATGACAATTATCATTGAAACGAAGCATGGCTTACATATATCATAGGTTTAAGTTCCCTACCTCAATCTCATAAGTGTTGTTTATTCCGGACTTAGCATAAGCTTCTAAGCCCTACTCGCGATTCGCATCATAGAGCTTGAATGAAAACCAGTTAAACAAACAAAAAAAAAAAAACGATCATCTTTCATTATTTTCTGGTTTCAAACGACAGGTCTTCGAAATATACCGACTCTTAGATACTCGTACCTATCTATTGAATTTCTCACAAAAACTTATTTGAATTCGTCAAACTTATTAACGATAGATAGGAAGTCTCAAGACATTCAATATGACAAACACGCAAGCTCATGTGTTTCTTGGGTTTGTTGGCTTCATCTATAATGTTAATGAAGGCATGACGTGCGTTTTGTTTCTTACTCTATTCGAGTGTATCATTTCAAGAATTGACCAAAGGGAGAAACGATGATGGTCAAAAATCAGTAGGAATTTAATTTGACCAAAGAAAGAGAAGAATAAAATTTGTTAAATTGATACATGATACATAATATTTTTATGTGATAAAAATATAAATAAATATACAAACTCGTACATCAGTTGTTATTCCAGCTTGAAAGTAATCAGGTGTCGTCGAGTCGGTTCGGTAGCATTTTTGCTATTCAAAAATTTTTATTGGAATTGATTGGTCTGGTTATTTTAAATTGAAATAAAATATGTGTCAAGAAGATCTGAAAGTCTCGATACGGCTGAATTCCTTTTTACTAGAAATAGTGGTAAGTCGGTTAATTGCCTTCGCGATATTAATTCACGCACAGTTTATTTTTACTATTTTTAAGTAAATCTTATAATTTATTTATGGTATACGCTGCTACAAAAATTATGGACAGTGAAACAGAGCGCACTAGTGAACTCTTAAATTTAAGAAAATTAGTTTGACGCCATTCCCTTACAATGTAAAAATGTAGGTCAATCTTTACCGAACCATAACACCTAAAATTTGTTCACGGGTACTGCCTCTTGCGAGGTTCTTGCGAGCAATTGACAAATCCTCCAAGAGTAATTTATTCTTGTCATGAAAAGTGCTTTCTCAAATTATCCGTTCGGATTCGGTATTTAAACTGTAGTTTCCATTCATCACTGACTTACACACAGGAATGGTTGAGAGTAGTAAGTCACTAGGCCCTGGTTATCTATTAGCTGCTGCGTCACATAATTCATTTATTAATTTTTTATTTAATCTTAAAGAATTTCATTTTTAAGATTTAGTTGCGGAAAATATATGTAAACTAAAATTATTTTGGAAGGTATTTTTTGTTGTCACGTGTTTTTAAATTATTGTTAGAACTAGTTTAGTTACAATGGATACTTTTGAAATCATAATTATTGCACTTAGTAAACTTTAGTTATCGAAACGAACGCACTTTTTAAATCAAATGTATGTATTTGTAATCAGCCGATTTTGACTAGAGCCTGCAAGCAAATGAATAAAGCAAAAGTAAACTTTCGTTTTTTCTGTTCTGTTGTTTAGAGTCATTTTGATTCAAACAACTACAAACTTTGACGACTTCCATAAATTGAGGTATTACCTCGTAGAAAACGTTGTTTATTTCGAATTATTAATTGTGTAAAAAACAAAAAGCAAAACATTTTAAAATTTCTCGAAGAATTCCAGGGGAGGCAGTTGTATAGTTTGGTGAGCTGTAGAAGGAGTCGTGTATTTTAACTTTTTTATATAATAAAGGGTGATTTTTCAAAAAAAAAACATAAAATTCAAACAAATGCATGAAATCTTTATTTGAATCGATAGTACGGTCCATATAATTTAATGTTTGAAGATTATTTCATGCAAATGTTGACCTTGACTGCGCCTCAAAAGGTCCATCCGCTTATTCCAATTTTGGCATACTCTTTCCAACATTTCGGCCGGTATATCACGAATAAAAACTTCAATGTTGTCTTCCAATGCGTCAATTGAAGCGGGCTTGTCTGTATAGATAGAGTATAGACATGAGCTTTAACATAGCCCCACAAAAAATAGTCTAAAGCATCTTGCACATGAGCAACGAACTGCGCACTGCGAACTGTGGATGTTCGCATATTTTGACTTTTCTTTCACATGAGCTTTTATTTCTATTCGCAGGTAGCGACGAATTGTCAACCCTTTTCTCCATATTTTCCTCAGCCATCATCTTTCACACAAAAACAAAACAAGAGTGGTATAATTTTGAGGTTAAGTTGAGCGCGAACAATTTATTCGTTGCAGTGTGGATGGTATGTGGAACGCGAATAGAGTTTGACAGTTCGCAGCAACCACATTGCGATTCGTTACTACCAAATTGTTTTTACAAAATTCTCTTGTTTTAGAGAACAAAATGCAAATTTTATTATCCTAATATTAGTGTCAATTGGTTTCTTATAATTTAAATGTGTTTTTGTGTGGAATTGACTTTTTGAAATGTGTAAAATCACGTTTGTTCGTCCATTCGCAGTTCGCAGTTCGTTGCTCATGTGCAAGGCACTTAAAGGCGTTAAATCCCGAGATCTAGGCGGCCAATTGACCGGTCCCGAACGTGAAATAAAATGTTCACCGATCTCGCCTCTCAATAAGTCCATTGTTGCGCGTGCTGTGTGGCATGTGGAACCGTCTTGTTGAAACCACATGTCATGCAAGTCAAGCTCTTGCATTTTGGGCAAAAAAAGATGGATATCATCTCACGGTAGCGCTCACCATTCACAGTTAAGTTACGATTCGCATCATCTTTGAAGAAGTACGGTCCAATGATGCCACCAGCCCATAAACCGCGCCAAACTGTGACTTTTTGTGAATGCATTGGTAGCGCTTGCAATGCTTCTGGCTGATATTCAGTATCGACAATTCTTCTTATTTACATACGTACCCATTGAGACAAAAATGAGCTTCGTCGCTGAACACAATTTTTCGGTAAAAAAGTGGATATTCGGCCAACTTTCCAAGAGCCCATTCACCAAAAATTTTACGTTGCAGTAGGTCTTTCGGCTTCTAAATCCTTTCGCAAAATTTTCCAAGTTGTTGAGTAACAGAGGTCCAACTGATGCGAACGGCGACGAATCGATAATATTGATGGCCATCATTAACACTGTCCGATACAGCTGTGATATTTTCTTCAGTTCGCACTCTACGTAAGCGTGTAGGTGGTTTAATGTCCAACAATGTAAATTTGGTGCGAAATTTAGTCACAATAGCGCGAATAGCAGCTTCAGTGGGTCGATTAAACTGACCATAAAATGGAAGAAGCGCGCGATGAACTTTCTTAACAGAGCACGCATTTTGATAATAAAATTTAATAATTTGCTAGCGTTGTTCGTTTGTAAGGCGATTCATGGTTAAATTATAGACCAAACTGAAGATGTTTGACAGTAAAACAAAACACGAAACGTGCTTCAGCTGTTTAAACCAGTGTTGCCAAAAAGATAATAGCTAAAAAATCACCCTTTATAGATTTATAAAAATAACGGCCAATTTCTTGGTGAAGTTTAAAAACTCGATCTAGTTTATCTTCAGAACTTATTTTATAAACATTTAGAACTCGAGCATTTCTTCACATCTTATCATTTCTGTAGAACTCGGTTTACAATAATTTTTGAGTTCTAGGAGTTTTACATCTTGGTTGAATGAAACTGAGTTCTAACATGTTTTTTGCTAAGTTTGTAGCACCCCTTAGATGGTTCTGATTAAAAATTCTGACAATTGACAAACAAAATTAAAATTATATGTCAGTTTTTGGATTTGGTTTTGATATTCTCACTTTTTTTCGAAATTGTATTTTTGTTTGTTAGATTTCGGTTCAGATTGGTGCTATTTTAAATTATTCTTTTTGATAAATGTATACATATGTACATACATGCATCAACAGAAATTGGTTTCGATTTTATTCTTTCCACTGTTTCTTCAAAACTCGAAACATTCATTCAGACAATAAAGTCTTGCAAAATTATTGAATATTATATCATGCATGCAATTTTAATATTAAAATTAAAATATTAAAAAATATTTAAGAAATCGTGCGATTAGTAGATTAAGCAAAAAGATTATTGTTGAGATAAAAAAGGCAACAATATTCCTAAAAATTTAGTATTTTCAAATACTTCTTCAGATGCACACGGGTGTCTTCAATAAAAAGACTTTTATCTGGCCAAGTTGTTAATGGAAACAGCTGAATGATATGGTTGAATTTGAAGGAACCCGAAAATAAATTTCAAATTTCTATGTTTTTTTGGTAAAAATCCGGTGAAATATTAAATTATATTTTCATTTATTTTTCAATGATTTTGGATCTCGAAATTTAAATGTTTTGTCTGCTTTTTGTGAACAACTGAAAGTTCTTTTAATTTTGTGCGAGCTATCTCTATTTAGGTATCGAACTCGTTCCACGTATCCAGGATAGTCCATCCAACTCGAGCCGATTATGGACATTATAAACGCTAATATTTTAAATGTCATCCCAGCTTTAACATGAAAAATATATAAAACTAAAATAAAGCACACGATAATTAAATAAGTAATAAGTAAGTAAGTAACTTTTACACGTTATATTTCTGAATTTTTGGCAAACCGTCCATGTTTATATGTTTTCTCAAACTATTTTATTATTGCACCTTAAATGTTCTTTTGGTCTGAAATATAATTCAAAACCGGAATGTAACTAATAACTAAGCCTTTGGAAGAAGAAAAAACATTGTTAAATCGAGATCTAATATCCTAGACCCTTCAATTCGAGAGTCTATATTATATCATATGGATGTTCTGAGCAGCAAAGTTTTGAAGTGAAGTTTTTTTAACAAAATTTATGGCACGATTATGTATCTTATATAAACATTTAACATATACATATAACCCGGCCGGCGCGGCGTCTGAAATCACAAAACTTATTAGTGTATTTAATTCAAAGATAAAAGAATGATGTAAAAGAATTATTATAACTCAATGAAAATAAATAACATTGTTTAACTCAAGTTTATTGATGTAATGTGATGTGAATTAGCACGAATATTAATGCATTTTTTCTTATCAGCAGTTGCGAGAATTGAGTACATGCGTGTATTAAAAATAAAACAATATGAACATTATTCTCATGTCTATAACTTGAAAAATATTTTATGCATTCAAGATTTTGTACATGGCGGGGCTAAGAAAAATAATTTAATTTAAATGTTTTTAATGAAATTCTGCCGCCATGCATTCAATTCACGTGAGAAGTATACAAGTAATTTTCTACTGCAAATAGGTACAATTATTATTGTTTATTTTATTATGTTTGTTAGTTCAATAAAATATGGGTTTCAACTCGAAATAAGAGATAATAAACTGGAAATTTGATTATACCTTTCTTTTGGTTTTCTAAACGGGATCATGACGAAATCTAGAATGCCAAAAATCTCGAATGCCGAAAATCTCGAAAATAAAAAAAAATTATCTAGAACGCAAAAATCTCGAATCCACAAAAATCCAGAATTAACAAAAATCTTGAAAGACTCTATCTAGAAAAAAATCTCGAAAAAAATAAAAATTCGAGATTTTTTTTTTTATTTTTAACATAAGTTAAAACTCAATAAAACACAAATACATCAGTTTACCCTATATTTTATTTTCTGAGCAAGAAAAATAGTTGCAAACAATAAGAAAATCAAAACAAGAAAACAAAAACAAATTAAATATGTATTTTAAACAAAACAAAAAAAAATCAGAAAAAAACAAATACTTAATAACGGGTGATTTTTTAAGAGCTTGAGAACTTTTTAAAAAAAAAAACGCATAAAATTTGCAAAATCTCATCGATTCTTTATTTGAAACGTTAGATTGGTCCATGACATTTACTTTTTAAAGATAATTTCATTTAAATGTTGACCGCGGCTGCGTCTTAGGTGGTCCATTCGGAAAGTCCAATTTTGGGTAACTTTTTCGAGCATTTCGGCCGGAATAGCCCGAATTTCTTCGGAAATGTTGTCTTCCAAAGCTGGAATAGTTGCTGGCTTATTTGTGTAGACTTTAGACTTGACGTAGCCCCACAAAAAATAGTCTAAAGGCGTCAAATCGCATGATCTTGGTGGCCAACTTACCGGTCCATTCCTTGAGATGAATTGTTCTCCGAAGTTTTCCCTCAAAAAGGCCATAGAATCACGAGCTGTGTGGCATGTAGCGCCATCTTGTTGAAACCACATGTCAACCAAGTTCAGTTCTTCCATTTTTGGCAACAAAAAGTTTGTTAGCATTGAACGATAGCGATCGCCATTCACCGTAACGTTGCGTCCAACAGCATCTTTGAAAAAATACGGTCCAATGATTCCACCAGCGTACAAACCACACCAAACAGTGCATTTTTCGGGATGCATGGGCAGTTCTTGAACGGCTTCTGGTTGCTCTTCACTCCAAATGCGGCAATTTTGCTTATTTACGTAGCCATTCAACCAGAAATGAGCCTCATCGCTGAACAAAATTTGTCGATAAAAAAGCGGAAACACATTTCGAACCGAACACTGATTTTGGTAATAAAATTCAATGATTTGCAAGCGTTGCTCGTTAGTAAGTCTATTCATGATGAAATGTCAAAGCATACTGAGCATCTTTCTCTTTGACACCATGTCTGAAATCCCGCGTGATCTGTCAAATACTAATGCATGAAAATCCTAACCTCAAAAAAATCACCCATTACAAGTATTATAAATTTGTGTTAGCCGCAAGACTTCTTAGGAACCCAACATAACTTTTCTCTTCCTTTTCGTCGAGGACTTTCAAGATACGTTTTTCTTTTTGTAGGAACTGTCGTCTAACTCTAGTCTCCTGTCCCATCTGAAGTTTTTCAACAAGACACCTAACATGAACAGGTTCATTCGACAAAATTTCAATTAATTTGTACAGGCCAATGTGCAATTGTATGATTGATAACTTTACTTGTCAACTTATCCAGATAACTTATAACTTATAACTTATAAGTTATCCAGAATGTATGTTTGAATTTTTGCATTCGAGATTTTTTTTTTCTAGATTTTGGCATTTCGAGATTTTATTTTCTAGATTTTTGTTTTCGAGATTTTTTCCATTCTAGATTTTTGTTTTCGAGATTTTTACTTTCTAGATAATTAATTTCTAGATATCGTGGTAGAGCCTTCCTAAACACTGTGTAAAATGTCTCATAAGATCTCGTTTCGACGTCGTAAGTTATGGACGGCCAGTTTTTGATCATCTCCGTTTCTAAAGCTCCAGTTGTGTTAAGACCTTTACCAAAACGACCAACCATACAATATGCTAAATTGTTTGTCTCAAACAAATTTTCATATAAGCTCAACCGTTTTAAAGATCGAGGGCGGAAAAATTGCAACGCTCAATAACAAAATTGTACAACAAATATATTTTTTTTTTTTTGAAAGTTCAGCATGTAAAGGGTTGACTTAATAATGATATCTTTCAAATACCTACCAGAAAACATACAGGTTTTTTTTTAAACATAACACACCTTTAATTATTATGTTTGTCCCAATCCCAAAAGCTAGAAGTCATAAATCATTGTCGCCGTCATCGTCATTATCATAACGTTCAGGTCTCCTGCTTTACAAATGGCTAACCTTTTTAATTATCTTGGGGTTAAGAGATTTTTAATGTTTTCTTTTTCTATTTCAAACTGGTTAAATTTTTATTATCTACATCATATGCGGTTTGTCATGTGTAACTGAAAATATGTACCTACATCAAAGTTTTTTTTTTTTTTAATTTTAAATGAAAAGAACTTTGAAGAAAATGTAACCCTACCATAATTTTATATTTATGTACATACATACAGCTTTGGCTATAAAATAGGAACATTTATAAATTTTGAATCAAACTATTTGCTAACTTTTAACATATTGTCAAACTATACAGTTAAAAATTGTATCGTTTGTTTAGATATGTGATATACATATGTACATTTACTTTATACAAATGTGTAACTCTGCAGCGAGATTTTGACACGCATGGCAGGTCTAGAACGGTTTATCATATTCTGCCAGGAGGCTAAACTTAACCACAATCTCCTTAGAAGTTGCTATTGCAAAAAAACGGCTGTACTTGAAGTGAATTCATTTTCGAAAAATATAGTGTTGAAACGAAAATGAATTTATTTGGAATGGTCTGTATGTCGCCCATTGTAAAACTGAAGATTGTTGTTGTTGTCAGTATTGTTTGTCCGATACCGAAAAACGGAGAACCTCTAAACCGCAACAATTATTAAGTCTCCTTGACATCGCTTACAAAATCTTCTCTGCCGTATATGTGAACGTCTAAAGCCCATCGTCAACAACCTGATAGGTTCTTATCAGTGTGGCTTTCGACCAGGAAAGTCCATAGTCGATCAAATATTCACATAACGACAGATCCTGGAAAAACCCAAAAAATCAAATCGATACTAATTTTGTTTTTCATCGATTTCAAGGCCGCATGTGACGGCATCTACATGGATGAACTGTATAGAGCCATGCCTATGTCCATTTTTGACATTTCTACTAAACTCCTTCGTTTGAGCAGGACAACCATGGAGAATTCGCACTGCTCCATAAAGGTTTGAAGCAACTTAACCGAACCTTCTGATGTCAAAAAAGGCTTTAGACAAGATGATGTGCTACCATGTGTTTTCGTCCTTGAGCGCAAAACGAAGTACAAGAAAGTACCTACAACACAAACGCGACGTCTCGGACAAAACGTCACCATCGACAGGCGTAACTTTGATGTAGTTCAGGACTTTGTCTACCTAGGCTTCGCTATGAACATAGAAAGCAGCACCAGCTCTGAAATCAAACGAAGAATTACTCTTGCTAACCGCTGTTTCTTTGGGCTAAGAATGTAATTGAGTAGTAAAGCCCTCTCTCGAGCGAACAAAGTGTCGCTATATAAGACCCTCATCATCCTCTTCCTGCTATACGGTGCAAAAGGTTGGACTATGACAAAGGAGGATGAAAGCACCTTGGGTCTACGATTAAAAATGAATCGTTAAATTTAAGGTTTGTTGCCTCACACAAATGCACAAGTGTTAAAGATATAAAATCCAAAAATTAACCTTCGTTTCTAATATTTTGGCCATAGCTGTATATAAGACATAACAATTGCAAAAGAAATTTTGTTTATCAAATGACTAAACCAAAAATACAAAAAGAAAGATGTGTACTAAATTTACATTTATGTCTTTGTACATATTTATAATGTTAATAGGACAATTTTTAAAAAGATTTGCAATTTTTAATCTTTTTTGAAGTGCACTCAACGAAAAATAAGTTTTAGATAGCGGTTGCGACACGTAACGTCAAATATTTAGAAGAATTGTATTTTTGGAATAATACTTTATCCGTCTGTAGAACGCTTATTGCAACATCCGTTGCACAGGGGGCGTAAAAGTTGACATCCGACCCAAAAATTGGGCAGGTTCAGACAACATAAGGGACTTCATTTGCAGTCAACTTCATTCTTTGAACGTAAATTTTGACCAAGGCAACTAGTTAGTTTTTCAAGTGTCATGAAAATAAAATTCAGAACTTTACTTCACAAACCTCTACTTCAAGTTCATAGTACAAAAATTACCAAAATCATTATTTTCTACAAAACACTCCTCAGGCATGCTACAACTCCATCATGATTTGTATTTTGTAATTTAAAGAAATATTACTTATTTCTTTTATAAATTTACAAGGAACCTTTTTACAGAAAGCATTAAATGAAGTTGTGCAGAAAATAAATAAATCATTGAGTAATAAAGTTCAGCTTTTAGTTGAATTAAAAAACATGATCAATTGTCATTTTGACATAAGTTGACTTGACTTGATAGTAAGGGAGATTTTTCTTGCCTAACTTTCCAGTCAACTTTCCAATAACGTTGCCTTAATTGGAAGGCAATTTTTTGGCAGCTGGCCAATCAGATGCAAGAAACTTGCCTTACTTTCAAGTCCCTTATGTCGGCTGAACCTGCCCATTGTCACCACCCGGTGCGCTATTCTAATAATTATGTTATTCAAAATATCAAAATAAAAAAACCTTTAGCGGCTTTGGTGTTCCTTAATGATAACTTTAAAGTAAATTGAAATAAAATATTTCATTGCTCCCATTTCCATTTCGTCTGAAGTTTTTAAATAACTTTTCATCAAATAATTTAAACCCCCCTTCAAGTGGTTTATAGAGCTGTTGCCATAATAATGTTATTCCGCTTGAGTTATCACAATTAAATTCAACATAAATACTTCTTAAAACTTCTTTCAACCGTTGGCCAACATTACGTATTCTTAAGTAAATCCGTGACGTGATTTAAGAACAAACATATTCGTACACACATTTATAGGTCTATGTTTAAACCCATAGACCGAATCTTGAGTTATTTGACGGCTGAAAATTTGGTAATCTTTTTTAACAAGTTTTAAATCTTGATTTGTTACAGAAGCAAAAATAACTTCTTATTAGGTGTCCCGAAAAGCGATTATGTTATCTACATGTTAGAGAGCCGCTTATTTTTGTGTTGTTTTAAACCAAAATTTCGCAATGTTTCGAAGAGTATTTTCAAATACAAAAACAATCGTAGGTACTCAACGTTATATTTTGTTATACTATTAAATTCCTTTTTATATTCAAAAAGGAAAAATTCAGACATTCAAATTCGAATACCTTAAAATCTCTAGATAATATATGGATTGGATTCAGGTCAAAAACAAAATATGTACCTAAAAACTTGCACAATTTATAACAAACAATATTTCGTTATGATTTTTATTAAAATAAGAATTAAAAAGAAAAGTGTTTTGTTAAAATATTCGTATTTTACTTTCAGATCTCATCAAAACCTCTTCTTAAATGTTTCTGTGGCTGTGGAGACCTTACAGAGGATGAAGTCAAACGGATATACCGTCTTAGTACTCAAGAGACACTCATCAATCCGCAAGCCTCAAGATTATTGCGCAAACACATGGAATTAAATCGAAGAGGTGACAAATCAGTAGCCGAACAAATGCTAGATGTTTATGAAAAGAGCGAAGAGTATATGAGAGACTTTCGACTTCTGACCGAAGACGAACTCGAAGAACTCGCTGAATTAGGCCTCACATATAGTATGGAAAAAGAACTCCTGGCGAATATCCAAACAGGTGAAAAGTCCAACATCGAAAGGTGCATTAGACGTATACAAGGAGAATGTCGCAACGAAATCGAAGCCAGCCCCGAATATACCCTCTACAAAGAAGCCATACTTAAAAAGCTAAAAAGTATCGATGTCAGCAGGCGAAAATATTAAAATCGAAACACTAAAAATTAACATAGTTTTAGTATAACTATTTAATAAATTGTATAGAATTGTAATAATATTGCTTTACATCGATAAATTATTAGTTTGCGCTTATATTCATTAATAATAATATATTTTCACAAATTATTACTTGTAACATCACAATGCGTACATTTTATAAGTGCTTAATAATAAATCTACGTATGTAAATTCAGGGTTTAATAGAATATATTCCTTTGTCCTTTGTCACAAAGGTTTTAAGTACCTTCATTTTTTCTTTATTTTGATCGTCGTGCGTCGTTTCAATGAAATATTTGCTGAATTAAATAATTTGAATTCTCTATTGTGATCTTCATTTATTTTTTGTTTGTTTTGAAAATGAATAAAATTCTTAAATTTGATAAATTAAAATAATCGAGTTTGATTGAAAGATATACTTTTGAAAATTTGTAGATACATACATATATGAATAAATTTGAATCCCGCACAAAATTCAATTATGATGGAAAGTGAAAAGTTACAGGATAACATTTAGATTAAGATTATTTTTAGATTTATTTCATTTTCAAAATATCAATTACCAATTATTTAGATAGAAAAGTATTTTAAGCATGGATTTGCCGTCTGCCCGATTGACATAATTTATTCACTGATAATGCTATTTTAAAAGTTAAAAGAGATAGATACCATTTTTAATATAAGAAAAGAAAAAGAGAAGTATAACACAGTGAACATAATTCTTTGTATAGGCCGGTATTAAAAGGCTTCATTAATGATTTGGATTCTATAGGACATTGCCTTTTGATAGTAGAAGGACAGCTGAGTTACATCGCCATCGCAGTTAAGAAGAGCTATTACCTCTGAATCGCTTAATACATCAACATCACTGCCAAGGAAGGATTTCAGGATTGGGCACTTTCCAATGAAATGCACAATGTCTTCTCATACCGACATGTTGCAAATTATTGGAAGATCGTCTCGGTTCGGCATGAAGTTCAATCTTTCCAACTCTCCTCTTATCTTAAATATAGCCGTTATTAATTTTTGATTAGAATCAATCCTAAAATAATTTCTTTCACAAAGATTGTGTTGTAGAACGCTGTAGGTATATGGTTTTTTGTATAGATGAAGCCGCTTGATGGATACATTGAAACCTGTATTTTTCGTCTAGTTTGGCTATGAATTCATAGAGTGCATTTTTGACATCTCTTCCATTGCATGACTGCAAGTTGAGGGTAAAATTCATATCACAATATTCAACCAGTTCCTTTCATTTCTCGAACCAAGAAATAGTATACAGAGCTACAGGAAAATCTTGGCAATCATCGATTAGGCATGATAAAAACTCTTAAAAGATAGTCAATATGTAGCTTAAGCGTTTTTATAAAGAGCGGAGACAGTCCGGATTCAATGATGGCCATATAATTTGGCGTGTTTTTCGGTAGTTGAAAACATCTTTTAACATAGAACCTTAGTAGTTTTTCAACAGTTTTATATTTTTCATATCCCCAAGTTTGCGCTGCATACAGCATTATAGATTCGGCTACTGAAGTGAAAACTTTGTATTTTACATTCGGCAGGTTCAGGCGACATCAAGGACTTGAAAGTAAGGCAAGTTTCTAGTATCTGATTTGATTGGCCAGCTGCCAAAAAATTGGATTCCAATTAAGGTAACTTTATTGGAAAGTTATTCAAGAAAAATTTCCCTAACTATAAAGTCAAGTCATCTTATGTCAATATAACAATTGGTCATGTTCTTTTCAATTAACTAAAAGCTGAACTTTATTGCTATCCGATTTATTTATTTTCCGCACAATTCCATTTAATATTTTTTGTAAAAGGGTTCCTCGTCAAATTGGAAAAGAAACATGTAATATTTCTTTACAATACGAAATGCAAATCGTGATGGACTTATAGTTTGCCTGAGGACTGTTTTGTAGACAATAATGTTTTTGGTAGTTTTTGTACGATGAACTGAAGGTAGAAGTTAGTGCAGTAAAGTTCTAGTTTGAAGTGTATGACACTTGAAAAACTAGTTGACTTGTTCAAAATTAACGTTCAAGGAATGCAGTTGACTGCAAATCAAGTCCCTTATGTTGTCTGAACCTGCCCATTATGGGAAACAAAATTATTTGCAAAGAATTTTTTCCAAGTAGCGCTTATTGCACTCTTGGCTTTTAAAAGTGTCTCCTTAAACTTGGTTTCCATTTGTAAGTTGCTTGTTATCATTACATCAATTTATTTATATGCTTTCACCACTTTGATTAGTTCGCTGTTGAAATATCATTTTTCATTACTGGAAAGTCTGCCACCAACATTTTTAAACACCATAATCTTCGATTTATTTAAATTAACCATTAAATTGCACTGTTCGCAATATACAACAATATTGCATACATTCAGGTAACATAAGCGATTCAAAAATTAGATTAGAAAAGTTGTTTAGAAAACAGTTTCAAAAACTCTTTATATTCTATTCTTCTACCTCTAACTCCAAATCTTTGCCTCTTAAAATATTTTAGCTGAAATCATTGAATTAATGCTTTCAATTTTTAATTTAGTAAGTTTGTTTTTCCTAAGTGTAAGGTTGGAAAATATTCTCTCAGCACATGCTCTGCTGTACATCGAAGTTAATATTTTTCTTACAAATTTGTATATGTTCGGATACATAAAGTGGTTTTTTAAGTTTTTTATTTTGAGCCAAAATTCTTCTATATTTTTAATTTAATTTTAACTCTTCTATTAATGTGTTATACTCTTCTATTAATTTTCGAAATAATTTAATTCATTTCCGAATTTTATAACTTCTGGGCCCAAGAAATGTAACATTAAGTCTTATTGTCTATTTTAAGTAATTCAACATTCAAAACATCCTTTACAGAAGAAACTAGGTATATAAAGGGTGATTTTTTTTTTATCTTTTTGGCAACACTGGTTTAAACAGCTGAAGCACGTTTCGTGTTTTGTTTCACTGTCAAACATCTTCAGTTTGGTCTATTATTTAACCATGAACCATCTTACAAACGAACAACGCTAGCAAATTATTGAATTTTATTATCAAAATGCGTGTTCTGTTAAGAAAGTTCATCGATTGCTTGGGCTCTTGGAAAGTTGGCCGAAGATCCACTTTTTTACCGAAAGATTGTGTTCAGCGACGAAGCTCATTTTTGTCTCAATGGGTACGTAAATAATAAGCAGAATTGTCGATTTTGGAGTGAATATCAGCCAGAAGCATTGCAAGAGCTACCAATGCATCCAGAAAAATTCACAGTTTGGTGCGGTTTATGGGCTGGTGGCATCATTCGACCGTATACTTCTTCAAAGATGATGTGAATCGTAACGTAACTGTGAATGGTGAGCGCTACCGTGAGATGATATCTTTCGTAAATCAAACGATAAATCCTGCGAAGTCTTTTAAATTACTGTAAGATATGCGAAGTCTTTTAAATTACTGTAAGATATTTCTAAGCTTTGATTAAAATAATAGTCCTGTAAAGTAGATTTGTCAATACATATTAGCTTTTCTATTATGTTTTCTTTTGTACACTATTTTTGATAATGGCTTGTTTTAGACATTAAAAATAAAATCAGAAAGAAACAATTTTTATAAAATATAAACTTCGATAACTCTTTCCCTATACGCTATTAGGTGCCAGTTATAGCTATCATTGAAATCGATCCGGAAAATTTTTTGAATCGACATTTGACGGTGTTTCCCTTTGATTAGAAATGAAAATTATATACCGATCGATCGGAAATCACACAAAGAATTTTTTTTGAGAAAAAAAAAGTTTAGTTGCACATTTATTTTTCTCTAAAAATGTATTTTTCTATTTTCCGGACGGAAATTTATTTTCCTGAACAGCTGAAACTTTTATGTTCAAAAGGGAAACGAATTGTTCCACTGATTTGTGTTCCAATTTTACACAATTCCAATGACAGATTTCTGTCAGTAAAAAATTTTCGGTGGATTTCAATCAGGAAATTTTTTCAATGACCGAAATTTTTAATGATAGCTATAAGGCGCCAGTTATAGCTATCATTGGTTTTCATCATTGAAAACAAACATTGGAATTTTTTTGGCAGGTCGTTTATAGCTTTCATTTAAAATTTCTGTCATTGAAAAAAAGTTCCTGATTGAAAGCCACCGAAAAACTTTTAGGCGCCACTTATAGCTATCATTGAAATCGATCCGGAAAAATGTTTAAATTGGTATTTGATGGTGTTTCCCTTTGATTAGAAATGAAAATTATATACTGATCGGTCGGAAATCACACAAAGAATTTTTTTTGAGAAAAAAAGTGTACTAACGCATTTATTTTTCTCTAAAAATGTATTTTTCTATTTTCCAGACGGAAATTCATTTTCCTGAACAGCTGATACTTTTATGTTCAAAAGTGAAACGAATCGTTCCACTGATTTGTGATCCAATTTCACACAATTCCAATGACAGATTTCTGTCAGTAAAAGTTTTTCGGTGGCTTTCAATCAGGAAATTTTTTTCATTGACAGAAAATTTTATTGAAAGCTATAAACGACCTGCCAAAAAAATTCCAATGTTTGTTTTCAGATGAAAACCAATGATAGCTATAACTGGCGCCTTAACCAAAAATTGTTGCATGCATTGATTTTCGCCGATTGGAAGATTGCATTGATTTTGTTCGATTGAATAATATACAATTAAATTAACAAAAAAATCAAAAACATAAACAGTAAAGAAATATTTAATACAATTAAAGAGTAGCTGTTTATAACTTATTGATTTTTTAATTTAGAATATAAGTTAAATAAATTTTACTATTGACAAAATGAATTTCATTAAATTTGTACTGGTCATCTATGGCAATTTGTATTCTTTGGGTTGTCTTTTAATCGGCTGGGCTAAGGATAACAGAATATTTGTTAGCTTTCAAGCGTCAGATCTAGTGTGATTTATTTTCATTCATTTTTATTAAACGGGAAAATTCAATAACACTGGTCGACAAAATTACGTTTTTTTTTCTGTACCATAAACAAAACAATATTTTTTTAAATGATTAAGATGTCCAAAATTTGAATCTTATCATCAAATTTTTGTATCACATCAGGTTTTTAAAATATGGTCCTTTTAAAATGCTAGATACAATTTAAATCATTTTAGTATCTTACTTATTGTATGGAAATTCTCATGAGTTATGAGTATTTATTTGATTCTATATGAATTTTTGAGAAAACATTTAGGTTGATACTTTGATAGTTTTGAATAGTTAAAAATACCCGTTTTAAACTTTATTTTTATATTTTTTTTAATATATTTTAAAAACTTGGTACAATAGAACTGTTTTGAAAACAGATTCGTTACAAGAACAAAACTTACTTACAAACAAACCGTTTTGCCTTTTTCTGTTGAAAACCGTTTTATAATAAATGGTTTTGCGTTTTTTTTTCAGATTTTTGTAAGATAGGTGAAAACTAACAACTTATGAAGATTTTTCAAATATTATATGAACTAATATAAATATTTCAACTGTAGGTATATTGAAGAAAATGGGCGGGTTCAGACAACATAAGGGACTTCATTTGCAGTCAACTTCATTCTTTGAACGTACATTTTGACCAAGGCAACAAGTTAGTTTTTCAAGTGTCATGAATTTAAAATTCAGAACTTTACTTCACAAACCTCTACTTCAAGTTCATAGTACAAAAACTACCAAAATCATTATTTTCTACAAAACACTCCTCAGGCAAGCTACAAGTCCATCACGATTTGTATTTTGTATTTTAAAGAAATATTACTTATTTCTTTTCCAAATTTACAAGGAACCTTTTTACGGAAAGCATTAAATGAAGTTGTGCAGAAAATAAATACATCATTGAGTAATAAAGTTCAGCTTTTAGTTGAATTAAAAAACATGATCAATTGTCATTTTGACATAAGTTGACTTGACTTGATAGTAAGGGAGATTTTTCTTGCCTAACTTTCCAGTCAACTTTCCAATAAAGTTGCCTTAATTGGAAGGCAATTTTTTGGCAGCTGGCCAATCAGATGCAAGAAACTTGCCTTGCTTTCAAGTCCCTTATGTCGGCTGAACCTGCCCAATGATTATAGATTTGGAAAACCATCACGGATTTTATTGAAAAAATAATATCGAATATTAAAAAGTAATATTTTAAAAATCTGACGTGATACATTAATTTTGAAGTAGGATTTGAATTCAGGTCATCAAAACCCATTTGAAAAATTTAAACAAAAATTAATTTTGATCGAAGTTTATAAGAATTTCGTACCAAAAAATTAATGTTTGCCAATACTTGATATGCTTGACTAAAAATCAATGAGTAAAGTACTCGTACAAACGTAGGCACTATTTTTTTTACTCTTCTACTATCTTTGTGGATATATTTTTGTAACCCACATATCATCAACTTGGTAAGGTTATTATTATCAAATATCTACATACATATGTATATGCAGGTACATATTTACCTATTTAAGAGCCAGTCATGCATTTCGTTACATATGGAGTTATAAAGATTATAAAGATAAATATTTGATTTAATCCAGTAAATATGTCGTGATTATAGTGCTAAGCATGTCTCGTAGAA
Source organism: Eupeodes luniger (assembly GCA_951509635.1). Classification (NCBI taxonomy): domain Eukaryota; kingdom Metazoa; phylum Arthropoda; class Insecta; order Diptera; family Syrphidae; genus Eupeodes; species Eupeodes luniger. The sequence goes on along the minus strand of OX608073.1, from coordinate 229,579,779 downwards.
AGAAAAATGAATATGTTTACAAATAGTGTTATCGCTATAATATTGCAAATAAGAACACAACTTGTAGGTGTCTAGATGACTAAAATTTAAAATTAAGAGTGTTTTAAATTAAGAATTTTCTTTTAAAAAAGGATAACCAAAGATCAAACAAACTTTTCATAACAGAAAATTTTGATTAGATTTTATCTTTCTGATTATTACAGTAAAATTTAAATAGGTTGATTTGCATAAGCAGCAAAAGCTATATATAACATGTAGAAAATAGAAAACAAATCTGAACTATAATTGTTGAGAACAACCATTGTAAGGCACCTGGAGATAAACCTTTAGTTCACTTCCTACTATTTCAAAGACGGCATCATTATCACCCAATTAATAACAATGCCTCAACATTAATCCATCCTTGACAACATTAATCACACACAGGAATGGTTGAGAGTTGTAAGTCACTAGGCCATAGTTCTGAATGGACTGTTGCGCCACCCAATTTATTTTTTAAACATTAAAACCTTTTAAGGAAAACAAAAACTATCCAAATACAGCGTTTCTTGACTTGAAGTAAAATTACATACAAGGTTTTGTTTCTGGCAACCAAATTGCACTTTCCCAAAGATTTTTGATGGCCTATTTAAAATCCCACTTCAAAATAATTCTATCAAGGGCAGGTTCAGACAACATAAGGGACTTCATTTGCAGTCAACTTCATTCTTTGAACGTAAATTTTGACCAAGGCAACTAGATAGTTTTTCAAGTGTCATGAAATTAAAATTCAGAACTTTACTTCACAAACCTCTACTTCAAGTTCATAGTACAAAAATTACCAAAATCATTATTTTCTACAAAACACTCCTCAGGCAAGCTACAAGTCTATCATGATTTGTATTTTGTATTTTAAAGAAATATTACTTATTTCTTTTCCTAATTTACAAGGAACCTTTTTACAGAAAGCATTAAATGAAGTTGTGCAGAAAATAAATAAATCATTGAGTAATAAAGTTCAGCTTTTAGTTGAATTAAAAACATGATCAATTGTCATTTTGACATAAGTTGACTTGACTTGATAGTAAGGGAGATTTTTCTTGCCTAACTTTCCAGTCAACTTTTCAATAAAGTTGCCTTAATTGGAAGGCAATTTTTTGGCAGCTGGCCAATCAGATGCAAGAAACTTGCCTTACTTTCAAGTCCCTTATGTCGGCGGAACCTGCCCGCAGTTGAAATATTTATAGTATTTCATATAATTTTCGAAAAATCTTCATAAGTTGTTATATTTCACTTGTCTCAAATTAATCTTTAAATACAACCCTGAAACATTTGGCTAATTGAAAAACATAATAAACGTTTCATAGGTACCTATATATTAATTTAATAAAAAGCTTTGAATCTCTCGAGAATTCAAGTGAAAAGAGATTCTGCAAACATGTAATTTGTGAGTGCCACACTAATCTGGAAACAATTATATCCCCAACTGATTTGTTTACCTTAATTTGTTTTTATTTAATTTTTAAAGAAATAATGTACTTAAATGCTTTCTTTAATTTTTGTAGTTCTGTTGACTCCCTTAAGATCAAAATATTTTCAAAAAGTTCACACAAAACAGTAATTCCTTAGAATTTTTCTTCTAGCATCAGCTCCAATCTACGAGTAAGTAGACTGACAACGATAGTAATAATAGACTCCCGAAAACTGAGTCCTAAAAAATTCTTCATAACAGATTCTGTTTTATTTTCCTACGAAATAAGATCACATTTTTCTGGCAAACTTTCTCATTTTTTTGGGTTTCTGCATCTACATATATTTTGAAGCGTCCTTCGCATTTATAGACCAATATTAAGATACAAATTATGTTATTTAAATTTTGTCAGCCTTCTTTAAAGAACATTTTTAAGCGGTGCTCAAAAACGAATCTTTATGCTAAGGGTGGGACCCCCCACCTCCTATTTAAAAGTCTGGAACAGCCCTTGACCGTGCGTTAAATTCGGTAGTTACGATTTGTTGGTTACTTGTTAATTATGTTGGCCTTATTTTCCGTCTCCTAACGCTGAACGCAATATGCCCTAAAATCCGCGAACATTTTTACAAAATTCGAATTAAGACTAAAATATCAAAAATAGACAATATGCTATAAGGTGTACCTTAACTTTGAATGGAAGATTAAGCCAAACAAAAAAAAAATGGTATGGGATGAGATTCTATATCGTCCTGTTAGGGAAGGGTAATTTTTTAGAAAAGTAGGTTGACATACATAATCCAAGATCGTAAATCAACGGCAACAACTACATACATACATATGTACATTATTTAATATAAATTTTCTGAGAGCCAGAAATCCATTCTTGCAGTAACTTTTCAAAAATGATTGCTCTTGACCATAGTATGAGAATAATTTTAAGTCTAAAAGTTAAAAACAACTGAAAAATTAATTTAACCAAAAAAATATTTTTTGTCATTTTTCTATGTATTAATTTTGTCAGTAGTTAATTGAACACCAAAAAGCCAACTCTAAAAATATATTTTAGTTTTTGAGAAAACTGAAAATAATTACATCTACAATATTTTTTTTAAAATTATAAATAGTCTTTTCTCCGAACAGAAACAGCCGTTCCCTTAAATCCGGTTTATCCATTTTGTTTTCTATGTATTTATAACATTGGTCTTATAAACAATCTAGGTTTTCTAGTTTTTTCCATGTATTATCGATTTAACCCTGATGGGCTTGTTTCCTCACCATAATATAAACTACAATTTCAAGCTAACTGAATTTTCTTCATTTCAAGCCTGTTTTCCTCTTTAAGGCCCAACATTCAACACTGATCTAAACTCTACCATGAGCCACTAAGTCCTAGGTATGTCAAAACCACCAAATAGTTATTTTGTCCTTTGCCCCCACTTCAACACTAGAGGCACTATCTTTCAAAAGTCTGTCCAATTATTAGCATATGCTGATGACATTGACATAATCGGAAAAACTTAGCGTGATGTCAATGGGGCTTTTGCGAGTATTGAGGCAGAGGCGACAAAAATGGGTTTAACGGTTAATGAGGGCAAAACAGAGAACACGCTGCCATCAAGAATTACCTACATACAACAGCTACGTCCCAGTCAAAACGTCACCATCGACAGACGTAAATTTGAGATAGTTAAGGACTTTGTCTACAAAGTGAACACAGAGAACAACACCAATTCTGAAATCATCTGCTCTTGCTAACAGCTGTTTCTTTGGGCTAAGAAAGCAATTGAGTAGTAAAGCCCTCTCTCGAGCGACCAAAGTGCCGCTTCATAAGACCTGCATCATCTCCGTCCTGCTATACGGTGCAAAAGCATGGATTATGACAAAAGCGGATAAAAGCACCTTGGCTCGTTCCGAAAGAAAATGTATGCGCGTGGTCTACGGTTCCGTATGCATAGAAGGCGAGTGGTGGAGAAGATGGACGACGAGCTGTACGGGCAATATAGCGACGTAGACTTAGCCAGAAGGATAAAAGTCAAACGATTGAGATGGCTGGGTCACGTAGAGCGCATGGAAGCCACTGTTCCGGCCCGGAGTCTTCGAATCCACGCCAACAGCACAAATGGAAAATGACCTCACCCAACTTGGAGCGCGCAACATGGAGGAGTTTGTTAGGTAAGAGGTGAGTGAGACCCAGCTCACACAGGACTGTAGCTCCACACTAAGTAAGTAAGTATTGTAAATAGTGATAAGCTAAATAAATTAAAACAAAAGCGTATGTACGTCCTAAAATGTATTTTTCATTTTAATAGATTATTATAATTATAATAATAATGATGTGTGTTCATTCCAAAAACACATAAATAAATGTAGATTACATTTCATAAGCTGAATTAAAATGACATCAAACATTTATTATTTTTATTTTAATTACTGTTTGTTATTTTTTTTACCGTTTTCATAATATAAGATAGATAAATACGACAAAATGCACTCTTTTTCTAATTAGAGCGATTCAATGGTCCCTAGGATTTCTTCCACGAGTAGTACATCTCCATTGGTTTGTTGACCTTCCAGAACTTATCATTGACCTGATGCAATGTCTGATTACCATTCAAGATGACCAACTGCTGTGGCTGCGGAGCAATGTAAATGCAAAAGTTTATCATGCGATATGCCTCTGGCAGATCAGCCCCTAGATCCAACGTCATTCGAGTAGCCAAATATTTGCTTAAGTGGTCAACTGGAAAGCAAGACCAAGTCATCCATTGAAAAATAAAACCTTCTCAGTACGATGGTGGACACTTACCTGTAGCATTAGCTGTTGTCTTAATGTATCTGACACAATTTTCCTTCAGCGCCTTCATCAACTGATTATCGCCAGCCATCTCAGTCGGATGAGGCTTGAATACCAATTCGATCTCGTCGTTTATGCCCAGTTCCGAGGATCCCTCGCCTTCGGTGTCGATGGTGGAGTCGCCCTCGGTTCGACAGTCCATCTGGCTGTCGCTCTCCGACTCCTCGGAGCGCTCAGATGTCGGCACCGACATTGCCCGCTTTGGCTTGCTGCTGCTGCTGTTCGACGGAACAGGAGAGGGTGTACTGCGAACCGAGGGTGGATTCGAGGCATTCCTGGTCTCAGAAGCCTCGTCATTGACGCGATTGTTGCATGACGCACTAGCGCCCACTGCCTGCTGCACATTGCCGCTGTTACTATTCGAAGTGTGATGCGACGAGTGCTCCCTGTGGTCGCGGTCGCTTTCACCTCCCTTGCGATAGCGTGTCGGCCTATTCTGCGACTGTAGCTTGATCCCCTCTTTGATCGAATTGACCAAAGCTTGTTGCGATTGTGTCTGATTAAACTTGGCCATGACTTTCTCCTGAATCGCCTCGTACTCCTCGCGACTGGGATAGATCTTCGATATAAGCAAATCAAAATTCGGGTCTGGTCGCAGTGAGCGCTTGGAAACCAACTTCTTGCGGCAAGTGGGACACTCTTTGTTGCCCGAACGCAGAGCTGTTATAATGCAATCGGAGCAGAAACGATGCAAGCACTCCTTTGTGGTCATGGTTTTCTTGAGCATGTCCAGACAAATTGGACACATAAGTTCTGAATGAAGACTCCGCGGAGACACTGCGATTTCTGTGCTGTCTGTGATGATTTCTTGGGGTTTGCGTTGCAATTCATAAAGGGACAGATCCCAGGTTTTATTTTGTTGTGGCTCCATAGTAGTCATAATAGTTAAAAGGATGAATTTAAATAAACTACAATTTCATAAGTTTGCGTGGGATTATTTTCACTTTTTATTTTCACAAATTGTTAAATTTTCTGCAATATTTTTTCTGTGTTGATGGAAATAAAAGAAGATTTCAGAATGAAAACAAAAGTGAAAAATAGTGAAGTTGGTTGTGGTTGAAAGAAACATTTGGATCGAATATGAGCCAAAGAGGCCGCTGTACAAATTTGCTCAATTTAAATTGGTTTATGTATGGGGTAAGTAAGAGACGTTATTTTTAAAAACTTTTGAGTGTCCTTTGCTCTGTGAGTTCAAGGATTTCCAATGAACGGTTATATTTTAATAAAAATGAGTATTTTCAAGAGCTATCAATGGATGTAAGGACGGAAAAGTTTTTACCCAAACAATAAAAAGCGATATCAGGCAAATGGCCTCCCGCACGCCTACTGTTGCAGCAACATATCCTTTTCATGAAATTTTCCATGAACAATGCGAAGATTTGCGGTTGTATATCCTTGAAAACTTCACGAATTCCATCTTTGAGGTCAATTGGTTGTGGAGAATTGACAAAAGCTATATTTTCCGTTGTACAAAGAAAAGAGTTTAAAGGTGTTAAATCATACTAAAACTTTGATCACGACGAGAAATAACACAATAGGCGTTTTTTTTTTTTAGTTCAAAGCAGAGCCTGAACTGTCAAAAACTGTGTTTTTTTTACCTCTGAACGTTCAGAGCTTCAAACTTATGTGCCCGATTACACGAGATGTTTTTTCGGTTGTTTCCTCTTTCGTCTTTTTGACAGATTGGGTGAGGGGTGTAGAAACGTAGGGGGAAAGAAGTCGTGAAAAGAGTCCTGAAAATGTATGGACTTTTTTTGGTTGAACTTTGACGTTTATGCTTTGACAACCAATAAAAGAAAACAAAATGCATAATTTACAGCTATAAGTTCAGTTTTCCAGAGTACGGTTTAGTAAAGGCAAATATAAACGTGAAATAATGTAAATTTAATTTTTTATTTAAACGATTTAAGAAATGTGGACAAAAACTCAAACGGAAGTATTATTAACGCTGTTTCAAAGTTGGCCCAATTTGTATAACAAGCTGAACAAAAATTATAAAAATAGAAATAAAAGAATTGAGGCACTTGAAATTATTCAAAAAGAGCTTTTAAAAATCAAACCGGGTGTTACAATTTCGGATATAAAAAGTAAAATAAAAACAATTCGGTCACAAACGTCAAAAAGAGGAATAACAAAAGCAACGAAAAAAGGAAAGGTGTAATCACGAGGGTAGGTACCTGTCAAAAAGACGAAAACGAACGAAAAAACATCCCGTGTAATCAGGGTCTGTTTATTTTTTCGTCCTGATCGTGTTCTGAGCTTGTTCAGAGCGTGCTCTATGAGCTCAGAATAAAATAACTGAGCAGACCGAGTTGAATGCTGATCACAAGCATTTGACAGGTGAAATTGACGAAAAAAAATTCTAGGTAAGTTTATACAAGAAATAACAAATAAAATACATGTATATTTTTATATCTTGGTTTTATTTCAGGAGGGTTAAGAACCTTGGAACAACATCTTCCACATATTTTTCATTTTTAACAATACATTATGTACAGTTTCATACCACCAACAATTTTTGGTAAAAAATCGGCTTACGAACCGATTTATAACCCGAGGTTATTTACCGAAAAGTAATGAAATCGGTAAAAATCACGGCTGGGAAACGTTCCAGAACCATTACCATTACCCGAAATGGTCAGTAACTTTCGAACTTGGGTTTTTTCTTGGTAACAAAAAACCGATTTTAAAGAGTTAAATAATAACTTCTTCTAAACCTGGGTTTTTGTGTGGTAACAAAAAACCAGCTTTACACGGTAAAATAATAACTGCTTATTGGAGATTAAATGTAACCGATAAGAAACGGTTAATATCTTACGTTCCGTTGACGTTATTTTGAAGCGTTATGGTGACGTATTTAATTTACCAGTTATTACAAGTAGTAAGGAAACCTACAAATCGGTTTTTTTAATACCTGGTTTCAACGTTGTAATTAGGTTACTTAAAAACCATTATTTTTCGTCGGTTAGAACTAGGTTACCAAAAAACCCAGTATATTTCCGAGATCAGTTATTTTATAACTATTTATAACTTTCCTGATAATAAAATTCCTTTTAAATAAAAAGAGGTTGAAAAATTACTTTTTACATGTTTTTTATTCATGTTTAAACTAAACATTTATCTACTTTAGGAACTTAAAACTAATGCATACTTAAATATATATATATATATATTTATATAACTTAATATTAATAAACAAAATTTAATCGGTTGCTGCCCCGTCGCTGAAAAAAAATACACAAATTTATTAGAAAAAAAAAAATAAAAGCAATATTCTATTTTTTAGTTTATTATTAGCTACATAAATATATAAATATGATTATAATAAAAAGAAATGTAGGTAAAATTAACTTACATTTTTCCTAGCCTCAAACGGTCCTGTTTCAAGGACGTTTTTATGTATGTAGATCCCTCCGCATCGCTAAAGTTAGGGAAACTCTTCCTAACTGTCTCCACCATCACTCTAAAAATTTGCTTAAACACATCGAACCGTTTTTTGGTGACCTTCCCGAACCACAAGTATTCGAGGAGCAAAGTGTCTTCAAACATGCACCTGGACATTGTGCGAACAGTTTTCTTCGTTCTTACTCCTCCAAATGTGCTGAGTTTCCGAATCTATTTAAAAGAAAAACAGAACGAAACAAAAATTTTAGTTATAATTTAACACATAGAGAAAAATAGTATTAGTACAAATTCATTAGTAAGAATACATTAGTAAAAATACATTAGTAAGAAACATTATAAAAATACATTAGTAAAAATACAAAAGAATTTACGCATACCAAGGCTCGCTTAAAAACTGGATCAGCCCCAATTTTTTCTTCCAGCTCATCCATCTGGGCGTGATCTCTGATGTGCAACAAGCTGTCGGGAATTTAAGCTGTATCCGTCCTCCAAGGCACAGTTTCTTGATATTATCTTTTCGAAGAGTTTCTTATTTTCGACGAAATCTACTTTTAATGCCCCAGCAACATTTCGAGGGACTGGACTTGCCCTTTGTTCAGCCCACACATTTTGAATTGTTTGTAAGGCAATTTGCTGTTGAGAAGTGTTGGAATCTGAAATGTTCAATAATAATATTTTACAACTTATTTTTAAATTGAAACATTAAACAAAAAGAATAACATTTTGTTTGGAATGATAAGAGTTATACTTTTGGGCAATGATATCTGCTGCTAAGTACTTCTGGAAACTGCATAGTTTCGAATTGAGACGACAAGTATTTAAGCTTTTTAGGTTTTGGAAAATTTAAATTAAATTAATAAATAAAAAGTACTTACCAATATAATCAAAAATGATTTTGCGCGCTATTTTTTACCAGTCGTCCGATAGTTCGAGTCATTGTCTGCGTCCAGGAAAAATGCTAGTAATATTTGTACTTGTTTATGAGGAAGTAAAAAAGATGTGATTAGTTTACTTATTTTTTACTAGAGAGTTAAAAAGAAGAGATTTTTTTACCTGTTCTTTATAAGAAAAGGTGAAATAGGGAAAAAAATTACCCAAATTACGTTTCATCCAATAAAAAATAATTAAATTTAATATATTCCAAAGTTACTTAACAAATATCCTTTAGGACACAATAATCCTGTTGACTCCAACTCCTTTGATAAACAATCCTTTTGTTTTCGATAAATTACTTTTTTATAATTTTCACAACTCACTTATTAGCACTTAGCAAACTTTACGACTTCACGCCACGCACAACAAAAACCAACTGACGAATCGGAGACATAGTCTGATACTGATTGGAAAATAGTTTGTGTGGTTGAGTAAGTTTGGTTGTGGAGAGAATACAAATGAGTTAGATTATTACTGAGGCTCTAGATAGGTAATATTTAGACTAAATATAGATAATATGGAGTAAAAAACAGTAATTTTTCAACTTTTACTAAAAAAAGGTTATATTTCAACTCAAAATTAAGCTTTTTTAAAACCAAATTTACATTTAAAAAAAAATAAGTAAAATAGGAACCAATAAAACAAATTATTTAAAAACCAATTTGACTAAATAATAACCAGAAAATTGAAAAAAGTAAATGATTGGTAAATATAAACCTGATTTATGACCCAGGTTTAAAATATGGTTTTTTAAAGCCAATTTTAAACCTGGGTTATTAAAATACCTAAAAAAAAGGATCCAAAATTACCTGAAACTAACTTTGGGTTTATTTCAGGGTTTGTTTTTACCGAAAATTTCCCTCAGTTAAAAGATAACCTATTTCAAACCATTTTAAAACCAAGGTTATTCCAGGTAAAATTAATAACCGCGGTAATTTTGCTACTGAGGTTACAAATTGTTGCTTGGGATTTCTTCAAAAAACAAATCGAATGCTTGTTTGGTTATAAGTAGTTTTTCCATTTTCATTTTACATAGGTAAGCTTTGAATCTTATTTGTATTTCTTGTTTCTGAAGAAAATGACAAATAAATTGAAATGACAAATAGTGACAGCTTAAGTGTCCAGGTCTGTTTCAAAAATAATTCTTAACGCTCAGAACACGCTTTGTTCAGAGGATGTTCAGAGCATGCTCGATGTGCTCGGACTCTGTTCAGAGCTCTATTCTGAGCTAAAAAATAAAAACGCCTTATTAGGGAACTTTCCTTTGTTTTGCGAACTGTCATAGCGTTTACTTGCTAAATGTCAAACGATGACAGTCCTTATTGGAGAGCCCTGTATTTTCAATGGTATATGCTTTCTAACTGAGTTTATCAGAAAATGTGATTTTTGATTACTAAAATTTGTTTATAAATATTCTCAAATACTAACCATAAAAACAACATTGGGAACAGAAAGGGAACAAAACTGATATCCTCTTAATTGAAATATTTTCAAGTGCGGTTATGACAAGAGTTGACATATGTGCATCTTTAAAAGACAAAGAAGCTAGCTTTATTTTTCTGCAACATAAATTCTATCATCAAAAACGGTGTTCACAGTTCAAATATTGGACTATTTATCTCGCTCGTGGTTGAAAACTGAAAAGAAAGAAAAGTAGAGCAATAAGTAGGAGCTTGATAAAGTGATGAGAGGTGTCAAAAATAAGTAGCGTCTCAAACAGGTCCAATGTAAACATTGTGCCCGATTACACGAGATGTTTTTTCGGTTGTTTCCTCTTTCGTCTTTTTGACAGATCGGGTGAGGGGTGTAGAAACGTAGGGGAAAAGAAGTCGTGAAAAGAGTCCTGAAAATTTATGGACTTTTTTTGGTTGAACTTTGACGTTTATGCTTTGACAACCAATAAAAAAAAACAAAATGCATAATTTACAGCTATAAGTTCAGTTTTCCAGAGTACGGTGAAGTAAAGGCAAATATAAACGTGAAATAATGTAAATTTAATTATTTATTTAAACGATTTAAGAAATGTGGACAAAAACTCAAACGGAAGTATTATTAACGCTGTTTCAAAGTTGGCCCAATTTGTATAACAAGCTGAACAAAAATTATAAAAATAGAAATAAAAGAATTGAGGCACTTGAAATTATTCGAAAAGAGCTTTTAAAAATCAAACCGGGTGTTACAATTTCGGATATAAAAAGTAAAATAAAAACAATTCGGTCACAAACGTCAAAAAGAGGAATAACGAAAGGAACGAAAAAAGGAAAGGTGTAATCATGAGGGTAGATACCTGTCAAAAAGACGAAAGACGAAAACGAACGAAAAAACATCCCGTGTAATCAGGGTCTGTTTCTTTTTTCGTCCTGATCGTGTTCTGAGCTTGTTCAGAGCGTGCTCTATGAGCTCAGAATAAAATAACTGAGCAGACCGAGTTGAATGCTGAACACAAGCATTTGACAGGTGAAATTGACGAAAAAAATTCTAGGTAAGTTTATACAAGAAATAACAAATAAAATATATATTTTAAAATCTTGGTTTTATTTCAGGAGGGTTAAAAACCTTGGAACAACATCTTCCACATATTTTTCATTTTCAACAATACATTATGTACAGTTTCATAATCTTCGTCATCACTTTCTTCAAAAAACAAATCGAATGCTTGTTTGGCTATAATTAGTTTTTCCACTTTCATTTAAGCTTTGAATCTTATTTGTATTTCTTGTTTCTGAAGAAAATGACAAATAAATTGAAATGACAAATAGTGACAGCTTAAGTGTTCAGGTCTGTTTCAAAAATAATTGTGAACGCTCAGAACACGCGTTGTTCAGAGGATGTTCAGAGCATGCTCGATGTGCTCGGAGTTTGTTTAGAGCTCTATTCTGAGCTAAAAAATAAAAACGCCTTATTATAGTACGTTTCCACCAAAAAATTATCCGAGATTTAAGGCAAGTGATTTAAAATAAATTATGAGGTGTTTCCAAATAAAAGGAGATTAATTTGACGTTTGGTTTATGTCATAACAACCAAACTTCAAATTATTCTCCTTTCGAAAAGAAAAAAAATATGTATTTGTTCACTCACCATCTGTAAGTAATTAGTTTTATTATATTCTTGTACATATTTATTATTTTTGTATACTTACATTTTATTTCGTCTGTGATTTCTTGAAAGTTTTTTATTGTTTTGAATTTGAGTCATATGGAAGTGAGACAGATAGTTTTTGTTGACATTTCCATCTGTCAATAAACGAAATTGGCTTTTAAATGGGTCGGTTCAACAATTATTCTCCGAAAAAAAAGTTTGTTTGATTTGACAAACTAATGTTTCCAAGTAGATTTCAATGAGTTTTATTTGAGGAGATTAAAATTTGTATGGTAAATCTTCGAGATTTCAAGGAGTTTTGTGACAAATCTAGCTAAATCTCGGTTTAGTGCCCGGTGGAAACGTAGTATTAGGGAACTTTCCTTTGTTTTGCGAACTGTCATAGCGTTTACTTGCTAAATGTCAAACGATGACAGTCCTTATTGGAGTCCTTATTTTCAATGGTATATGCTTTCTAACTGAGTTTATCAGAAAATGTGTTTTTTGATTACTAAAATTTGTTTATGAATTTTCTCAAATGCTAACCATAAAAACAACATTGGGAACAGAAAGGGAACAAAACTGATTTCCTCTTAATCGAAATATTTTCAAGTGCGGTTATGACAAGAGTTGACATAATGTGCGTCTTTAAAAGACAAAGAAGCTAGCTTTATTTTTCTGCAACATAAATTCTATCATCAAAAACGGTGTTCACAGTTCACATATTGGACTATTTATTTCGCTCGTGGTTGAAAACTGAAAAGAAAGAAAAGTAGAGCAATAAGTAGGAGCTTGATAAAGTGATGAGAGGTGTCAAAAATAAGTAGCGTCTCAAACAGGTCCAATGTAAACATTGTAAGAAGGGTCTAATAGTTAAAACACCACCGTTCGGTCATGCCGACTTTGACATATTGAATAGAAACAATGGAATCTTATGAGGAAATTTGAAATGTTACTTCTGTGCTTGCGTATGATCGTAAATATCGTAAGCTCAACGCCCGAATAGATACATTTTCTATTTTGTATCGCTTTGACATTCGAAAACTATATTGTCATTGTAATTTTGTTTGTTTAATTTATAAAAAAAATAAACTTAAATAAACTTTCTTCTTAACGGCACATGTTTGAAACTACATAACGTTTTGCAAATTCTTAGGTCACGCTTTATGCCACATTATAATCATAAAGTCGGTAAGAAGACTGTCGAAAGACCGATGACGAGTGGCTTAGCCATAAAGTTTTATGTTGACAGTCTTCTATGTAACTCATCAAATTTGAATGAACAAATTATTTGTATAGTTTTAAAGTAAGTTAAGTCTATTTATGTCAAAATGTCAGTTGATCTACTTACTTACTTAAGGTGGCTACAGTCTGGGGTGGACCTTGGCCTCAACCAACATGCGTCTCCAACCAGCTCGGTCCCTAGCTAGTTGTCTCCAGTAGCACACCCCAAGTTGGTTGAGGTCCTCTCCCACCTGCGTGCGCCACCTGAGTTGATGTCTGGGATTGGATTTGAAGACCTTCCGGGCTGTAGCGTTGATGTCCATTAGCTCTTCATGACCCAGCCATCCAAGTCGTTGAACTTTTATTCTTTTAACCAGGTCAGTGTCGCTGTACAGCCCGTACAGTTCGTCGTTGTATCTTCTCCTCTACTTTGCATCTATACAGACGAGAGAAGAATTTTACTCCGGAAGCATTATAAGACGCTCTCATCTTTTTTTAAAAGGGTCCAGGCCTCAGCGCGAGTACCGGGATGATGAATGTCTTATAGATGGTGATTTTAGATGTTCGGGAGAGGACTTAACTACTCAATTGCCTTCTAAGTCCAAAGAAGCATCGATTTGCACGAATTATTCTTTCAGCGCTGGTGTCGTTGTCTAATTTAAAGCGGTGCCCAGGTAGACAAAGTCCTTAACTACCTCAAAGTTTTACCTATCATTGGTGACGTTTTGTCCAATGTACAATGGCTGCGTTCAATCTCAGACAGATAGGGTATCCGGATACCTTTTTGTTAGTGTTTTACGTGTAAAATAACAACAGGTCAAAAACAGCTGGGATGTCAAAAAAGGAATCCAAAGGTATCCAAGAATTTCTGGGGTATGTAGGTATCTGACAGAACAGCTGATTCAACACATGGTTGAATTTCAAGAAACTTGAAAATTGATTTCAGCTTTTTGTATTTGTTGGTAAACAAAAAGATACAAAATGTTAGTTGAAGTTGTATTTAAGGATGTTCTGTACATAATAGACGATGAAGAAGCTATTTGCTTCCGAATTTTAGAAGCTAATTATGTTTTATCTTACAACAATTTTGACTTCGAAGCTTAAATGTTTCTCTGCTTTTTGTGAACAGCTGAAAGTTGTTTTTATTTTTTGACAGCTATCTCAACACAGCTATCCAACTCGTTCAACAAGGTATCTAAAAATCCACCTATCCAAGATACCCTACCGAACACGAGATTGAACATAGCCATTGTCGTTCTTTGATGACAGTTTTTACTTGGTCTTGCCCTCATTGACCATTTTACCCATCTTCTCCGCTTCCGTTACAATGCTTAAAAACACACTACTGAAATCACATTTTAATCTTTCGGCGTATCCAAGTTATTGGATGGACAATTGATTTTTTGCAGAATTTTTTCCAGAACGACGTTGAAAAAGTCACATGACAATGCATCGCCTTGTCTAAAACCGTTTTTGATATCAAATGCATCGGTGAGATATTTTCCGACCTTCATAGAAAAGCATGCATTCTCCATCACCATTCTGCACAAACGGATGCCTTTGACAGGGATGCCAAAACTGGACATTGCTCTGTAGCGCTCTTTCCTATAGATGCTGTCATACGCCGTTTTTAAATCAATAAAGAGATGGTGGGTATCTATTTGAAGTTCCTGGGTTTTTCCCAAGATCTGCCCTAATGTGAATATTTGGTCAATGGTGGACTTTCTTGGTCTGAAGCCACATTGATATGAAATGGACAGTGTTGACGAACGGCTTCACATACATAATAAGGCAGAAAGGATCTTATAGGCTATGCTCAGGAGACTGATGCCTCTGTAGTTGGCGCAATTGAGAGGGTCTTCTTTCTTGTGCATTGGGTAAAACTGTGCTGAGATTTCACTCATCGGGCTGCTTCTTTGACATTCTGTCAGTTGATTATGTCTTTAAATTCTGAAATGAATGGCTTATGGCTAATTTACTTACAGTACAATTTTATTTTAAGTCTTGTGTAAAGGTGTTCTTTGTCATATTAGGAAAAGAATGAGGATTTTTCTTTACAATACAAAATACAACTCATGATGGACTTGTAACCTTAGTAATAGTTTATTTTTTGTAGATACAAATATTATTGGTACTTTCTGCAGGAAAAAGATAGGCAAGTAAAGTTTCAAGTTTGACATTATTAACACCTGAAAATTTGTGAGTTCAATTGCACATACGTCACAGTGTATGAATACTTTAGGACCTAAAGTAACATTTTAATGTATGAGCAGTAGGGCCATTATTGGTTAGCACTTTATTGAAAATTATCTATCCTTTATGAATAATCATTATTGCCTTTTTGGCAATATCTAGAAGGAGGAGGTACTAATAAAACAGATAAACTGTACCCCACTCTTAAGCTCTAGGGGGAAATTTAAAATTTTTCATAAGTAGGTATAGGATATTCATGAAAAATTTGCATAAGATTTCTTTTCGACGCTAACTAACGTTGCGTGGCGTCGTCGTCGTCGTGCTGCACGAAAATCTCTTTTAACCTTCGAAACGTGACATGTAGTTTTCAATAATGAGAAAGCCACAGGCATTTTAGATATTTCAGAATTAATGTGTGGTATAAAAATGCGGGGGATATGCAAAAGAGAAAGAAGTCTGAACGCGCAAATATGCTTAGAATTTGTCTATCAATTTTTACTTTATTTTCTTCAAGCCATATACGAGTATGTTAGGTTTTCCCTCGATCATCGAATTTCGTTTATAGAAGCTGCAATGGCAATGCAGGTAACTATCAATTGAACACACCATTAAAATTATTATCTGTTTTTTGTTGTGTGCTTCTTGGTGTTAAGCATCCAGGTTGTAGAGCTCTCAATAATGTTGTGAAGGGAAAAACGTGACTTTGAAATTTGTTCTACAATGTACACGGATTTTTGAAAGTGAATACTGTCTTTTGTGCCGACGACACGCCGCCGATAGCAAATTTTCAGATTGATTATCTTAACCAATATATAAAAAGGTATACTTTCGGCTGATTGCGCATCGTGCTAAACAGGATGTGACACCAAATTAAAGGGAAACAATATTAACTATTTCAAAATCAATTCAAGTTTTCTAGACGATGAAAAGCGTACCATAACGTACGTGAATTATCTAATCGTAGAAAGATCTATGACAATTATGTGTGAACAAAAATATCGGGTAAATGCTTGATATGGTTTATTCGACATTTCTCTAATCGATGGGCGATCAATGACTGAGGCATAATAACACTTTTTCTTGATGATACCAAATTACTTGATGGGCAACTAATTGATGTCATATCGTCGGGGCTTGAGATAACACGGCCATTAAATTTTTCGTGCAAAAGAGCCATGATTAAGTTAGCTGATGTTGACAGCATCTTTCCAGATAGCTCCTAGCTGATTCTATCTGAAAACAATCCTTTATCGGACCTAGCGGCTAGCTTGTTAACGAATGAGTTAAATTATTCTTACCAAAAAATTCACAAAGTGCACGAAATGCATTTTGATTTTAAAGCTCATAAAACGCAAAATCATGTGAGCATATTTCCAAAAACGTCATTGTGAGCCACTGTCAGATGATAGATATCATTATTTAAGAATCTATACTAATATTATATAAAGTCAGTTTGTTTGCTTGTTTGTTTGTTTGTCCGTCTTTCACTTCGCAACGGAGCAATATTAAGACATGATTTTTTGCGTTGAGGTAGTTATGAGGCCATAGAGTGTTTTAAGCTACTTTTTACCTCGGTAAAATATCTCATTCGGAGCATATTCGAGAATATCCACTGGTAACGCTTAAATTAAATATTTAATTTTATTCTTTTTTTTAGAACTTTAATTAGCAGCATATCAAATGCCTGCTTTTTGACCTATTATCGTTGTCTATCACGAGGCGTTCATTATAATGACATTAACGCACGAAACTATGCTGAAAAACTGTTAAAAACATGAGGTTAGGTTAAGGTTATGTTAAAGTGGCTGTCTATGATGGAGTAGGACACACTTAGACCAGTTTAATGGCCCATTGTGATATCACAAAAATTAGAGATGAGCGGTTAAAAACCGATGTGACACAAACGGAAGATGTTTTTGATTTAGTACAGAGTAATTCTGAACTTATTGGAAGTGTTTACCCTGATTCACAAAATAACATACATGACGATCAATTTCTCTGCCAAAGGGTGATTCTAGCACCAAGAAAAGATGTTGTTTTTAAAATAAATTGAAAAATATTGAATGGAGTCGCAGGAGATATGAGGGAGTATTTGTCAGCGGACACTGTCAAGGACTCTGAACAAAGCTCTTCGTGCTCAGTAGAGTTTCTAAACTCACTTGAGCTGTTCGGTGTGTCTTCACATAAGCTGCAATTGAAATTAGGCGTGCCCGTAATGCTTATGCGAAATTTAAATGCCCATGGAATGTCTCTATGTAATATTTTGATATTCTTTTACAATCCGGGTATGGCCGCGGGCAATATAATAAATATTTTGAGTGTGTGGAAAATTTAAAGTGGGCTTACACAATCATATGTATCTGCATCTGCACTGCAATGGAAAAAGGTCAGATAAATGTAAGTTGAGACCCGAAGTGGGAGAAAATGGGCAGGTTCACACGAGATAAGGGACTTAAAAGTAAGGCAAGTTTCTGGCATCTGATTGGCTAGCTGCCAAAAAATTGCCTTCTTATTAAGGCAACTTAATTGGAAAGTTGACTGGAAAGTTAGTCAAGAAAAATTTCCCTAACTATCAAATCAAGTCTACTTATGGCAAAATGACAGTTGATCATGTTTTTTCATTCAACTGAAAGCTGAACTTTATTACTCTATGATTTATTATTGTTTTATGCACATTTCCAATTCATGTTCTGTATAAATGGTTCCTATACAAAATACAAATCGTGACGGACTTGTATCTTGCCTGGGGAGTGTTTTGCAGATAATAATGTTTTTGATATTTTTTTACGATAAAGAGTAGGTACATGTTTCTTAAGTTAAGTTCCAAGTTTGAAGTTTATGACACTTGAAAAACTAACTAGCTTACTTGGTCAAAATTTACGTTCAAAGAATGCAGTTGATTGCAAATGAAGTCCCTTATGTTGTCTGAACCTGCTCAATGCACCAGTACTAACTATTTTTTACTTTCTATAAAATGCTATGATATTACCTAACAAAAGTTTAAACATAGTAAGAAAATCGGAAAATATTTTCGGATAAATAAAAAATATTGTTTTAAAGGAAGAAAGTGTGTTTTTCCATAATCTTAAAATGATAGTTGAAAGGTAGGTACTTTTAATTCGTAATGTAGTATAAACGCATTAAACTTCGGAAAAGTATCTCACTAAGGTATGTTAGGATAATATTGAAATTACAATTAAAAGGAAATTTAAATGGAATTCTTAAAAAACAAAACACAAAAAATGTTATATAGTAATAACATTTCTTAAAATTTGTCTTAAAATTTAACACAATATTAATAAAAATGTCGCAAAATTTTAAACGTGTTAGTAAATTGTTTAATAGATTTTTAGCAATTTACTAAGCTAAAAAGGTGATTTAGCTAATTTTAAACGATTTTTACACATTACTATTTTCTAGCATTTTGGTAAATCACGGAATGGCTTCAACTTTTAGCAATTTGCTAAATCCATATGATTTTAACACATTACTATTTTGTAGCATTTTGGTAAATCACGGAATGGCTTCAACTTTTAGCAATTAGCTAAATCCATATGACGTCTGTCAAGTTATTCTTATAATATCAGTGGATGGAAAGGTCCATTCAACATTTGGGAATTCCAATTAATTCCATTTAAGAGTGTTTGCTTTGTTTATTTTCACGAACTGTCACTTTTTAGACATGTTTGGATGCTCGTTTTTTAATAATAATCTAATTAGCAATTTACTATAGAGTAAGTAAAACGAAAAGAAAGGTTTAAAAATTTGGAGTGGCTTAGTAAATTGCTAAATATTTAGCAAAATTACTAACTAGTAAATTGATTTTGCTCCAATATTTTCTATGAGATCAAAAAATTTGGAATCAATTTCTTGTGTATTCAAGGTCTGCAGATATACATACGAGTACATGTAAATTAACCATAAATTAAGCTATTGATATACATAGGTTTTTTTTTTAAATTTTTTAATAAATACAAAAATAAATAAAATTTAATTGAAGTAAAATAAATCTTAGGGCCGAAAGGCATTAGCATTAAATGTAATAGTTTAACTTAGAGTGTCCGTATAGGACCAGTAAGTTAGTTGTAGGTTATGGTTAATTAGGTTAGTTTTATGAATTTTTGTCTAGCTTTAAGATAGGTTTAAGATTGAAGTAATAAAAATGAATTTAAAAAAAAAATAAAACCATAAATCAGCTTGTCATCTGAAAATGAGATTCTAAGACCTTGGAACAAAATCTGCCACCATTGTTAACGGGACATGTGTATGAAAGCACCTAAAATTAAACTATTTTTCCATCCTTCATATCTCAGCATCTTATTGCAACATCTTAATAAAATTAAAACACACGTAAAACTGAAGAAATAAAAATCAAAAATGTTGGTCATTTTTAACATACATGTCCCCTTGACAGACAATTTTTCATTACAATAATCTTCACCTATTCTTAGCTCATTGGCGGTTTTATGGTAAGAACACTGGACAATATTGTAAGACCTGACAACACCATATCATTACCATTAGAAAAGTGAATAATGAGTATGAAGTGAGATTAAATGATGAAACTTAAAAAGTCCAATGTGAACACCGACTTGAAATTGACAGTTGGGTGATTAGTTGAAGGGTGCCATCAGATTATAAGTACCAAAGGTTTTGCAATCAGGAATATAAAAAATTGCTTCTATATAAAAATCACTAAACATCACAGTTTCAAATGGACAATCAAAGTTTTGATGAAGAAACACTAACTTTTGAGAAATGATTGAGGGTATACAAATATTTCACGGCTATATTTTATTTGTTTTTAGTCAATGCGAAGTAATTCTTTTTGTACGAAAAAATCATGAGTTAATTTCATAAGATGCTTTTATAGAAATGTCAACGGACAACGTTCATAAGGTAAAAAGAATTTTCACAGTCACCTTACTCGATGGAAAAAAGTATACCTTTATCCATAAATAGTTATAGATGCGTTCATACGTAGCATATTACCTACCTAAAGAATATAATCATTTTAAAAGCAACTCGACCCGGAAGACTGGAGTTTTCATTCTCTTAAAGCCATAGCTCCACAGTTTTTATTCCATAATAGAAGTTGGAGCATGTATCGTATTATTCTCGAAAGAGGTAACACTATATCCATTAGCGACAAATGCGACCTGATACTTCTAATTATTAAGTCCAGACTTCTTTCCAAATAAAATACAATTTATTAAGTCGAACTATTTTTCGTAGATACGTATAACGTGAAACGCATCAATATTACCTCTGATTGAAACTAGGTGCGTAAATGTGGATTTAGATTCATAACGAAATATAAACCCATTGATATAAAATAGTATATAGAGTAACTATAACCTAATAGGCATACAAGAACTTATTCGTCTAGACCATCATCAGAATATAATATTAAAATGGAAGTGAGAATTGGCTTAAGTAAACGCAAACAAACATTCTTTTAAAGATTCTCTTTACGGACGCGGACGGACAGGCCCATGATCTGGCACAAAAAAAGAACTTTTCAGCTAGGTATAGCGTCTAAGCAGGGATATTGCTGAGTTGGTCTTCATATTTACTTGTACGATTCTATTGAACAAATAATAACAAAGCTGACGCACCCATGGTCCATGCTGCATTGTGGATGGCCATTTCAGAACTTTGTATGCGGTGGCTAAATAGTTTTTCTTTTTATTAAGATGAGACTTCATTTCTTCTTTGTGGAAGATTTTCCTTTGATTGGTGGAACAAACACAATGTATCTATACAAGAACTTCTCTCATCATCAAAGATGGTTCTAACCATATTCATATGAATTGGAATAACCATTCAACCGTTAGTCATAGCATCCTGATGAGTATATGGTCTCTTATAGCTCTATACATATTTTTCGTTAGGCAACATAATGTACCTACCAATAAAAAATCTTTAGAAAATTAAATTTAGTTTAAAAAAACATATTTTGTTACAATATGTACATGAAAATTATTCAAAGAGAAATTAGACCGAAAATAGTTGTTTCAATCTTTAAGAACTGTGTTTCTGGACACTTAAGCTAAGTCCACACCATTGATAAGTCTTACAATATTGACAGCCCTAAAAGTTACCTACTAATTAGCTGACAATTAAGTCGTATGTTGGTTAAAAATGTAAAGATTTCTTTACAGTACGAAATAGTAATGGAATTGTAGCTTTCCTGAAGAATATTTTGTAGGCATCAGTAATGTTTTTGGTAGTTGCCTTGGTCAAAGTTTACTTGGTCAAAGTTTACTTTCAAAGAATGCGGTTGACTACAAATGAAGTCCCATTCTTTACCTGAACCTATCCAATTCTATTCTCTGTTGTCTCTATTTTGTTTACATTTCTGATAATATGGAAATCTAGGAGAGCTTTATAAAACATACACATAAATAAGCCAATGACACGGCTGACAATAAATTGTGTGCAACATGACACAAGTTCTAAGCTGACATACAAACATATTTTAAAATGTCAAGCTTTGCAGTTTTTAGTTTTGTTGTTATTTGTTCAATGTCGGTGCTTAATTTGGGCCATTTTCTCTGACATTTCCGGCTTTATTATTTTAAAAGTAAGACTACTTCAGGAACGCTTAACTTATGGGGTAAGCTGGCGAAGACGTTACGAAAAGTGTAAAGGACCCCTAAATTTTTTGCTGGAAGCAACATCTGTATACTAACATCTCTGAACGTACAGGGTTCGCTTGGGGAGTTAATTCATTTAATGCTGATTAGCAGAATAATTCACTAAAAACTGTGCAACTCTTCTATTAGAAGATTCGTTAGCAGATGGACACCGCAAGGTGACGTTCTATCTCCTCTCCACAGGAACCTGGTGGTAAATGAAACCCTAACTGGTTTGGATGCGGAGGGTTTCAGAGTGTTTTTCTTTGCGGATGACGTTACAATAGCGGTTTCAGGAAAACATCTTAGCACCCTAAAAGAACTTTTACAAAACGCCTCAAACAAACTAATACTTTGGGCTGATCGGTGTCGATTGGGAGGCTAAGGCGCCAGTTATAGCTATCATTGGTTTTCATCATTGAAAACAAACATTGCAATTTTTTTGGCAGGTCGTTTATAGCTATCATTAAAAATTTCTGTCATTGAAAAAATTTCCTGATTGAAAGCCACCGAAAAATTTTTACTGACAGAAATCTGTCATTGGAATTATGTGAAATTGGAACACAAAACAGTGGAACGATTCGTTTCACTTTTGAGCATAAAAGTATCAGCTGTTCAGGAAAATGAATTTCCGCCCGGAAAAATACATTTTTAGAGAAAAGTAAATTCTCAATTACACTTCTTTTTCTCAAAAAAAATTCTTTGTGTGATTTCCGATCGATCAGTATATAATTTTCATTTCTAATCAAAGGGAAACACATTCAAATATCGATTCAAAAATTTTTCCGGATCGATTTCAATGATGGCTATAACTGGCGCCTTAGACAAAAAACTAAATTGGAAACGTAAAATACAAGAAAGAGTCAAGAAAGCAACTGTAGCTCTCTTCTCTTGCTATTGGTAATAAATGGGGCTTATAATTCCGAATTACGCATTGGTTATACACATCGGTAATAAGACCGATTTTACTGTGCGGTGTGGCAGTATGGTGGATTGCTTTAGAAAAAGCTATAAACCGAGACAAAGTAAATAAAGTCCAACTTTCAGCTTGCCTATGTATTAGCGGATGGCTCGATAAGCTCGATATCCGGTGTCATAACCGGGCACTGTTTAATAGAAAAGTACTCCACGCGGATAGGCGTATTCTCAAATGACTTTTGCAGAAGCTGTATGGATGAGGAAGAGGAAGAGGAAGAAAGAGTTCTAGGTCAAAAACACAACACTTACCTAAGAGAATTCTTCTAAACGATCTCAATCTTATTAACATATTCAGTATTCCACAATTCGTAAGGGACTGGTTTCATAGAGCTTAGAAGAAAGCCTCAAGATTCATGTGCTATCAAAACCTAACTTTACCTTTAAGTTCTTTATAGCGTCTTAATTTAGTGCTTCATAATTTTGATATTCTGGATAATCTGTAATTGAATGATAATAATCAATCCATGAACTACTAAACTCTTCTATCTCGGGAACAACAAGTGGTTTGGAATTGAATTTCAATGAGCGCTAAGAAAACGTTTTAAATTTTAAGATTTTTGTGAATTCATTAAATTATAAAGATGTGTCAAAAAGTGCCCGAGATGGGTCTCCGAAAATGGTTACCCTTACCACCTTTGTTAAGCTCATTTTTAGATGAAATTGTTTAAGTTCAACGCAAAAACATACCTTTGCCATTCAAATAAAATGAAATAATTTATTGCTGCCATCATTCATTGTTAAAAATAAAGTTATCTAAAGCAAACGAACCAAATGTTTAAAAGGCTTAATGGCGAAACAGGCTTTATTTTTATTTTTTCAATAGCGACAATGTGACTCACTTTGACCAGATAAAACAATGTGTTCTGTGTTCGCTATTCCCTGAATTTATGTGTTTTATTTGTTTCTTTTCTGAGTGCCATCTGCCTTCTCCCATTATGTGTGTTATTTCTATTTTGTTAAACTCTTCATAAGGCTGTGTGCCTGAGATTATTTTATTTTTAAAAACGAGAGAATCATTTGAGCTATAAAGTTATTGTTTTGTAGCTTTGTTATAATAAAGTTCCTTTGATATCGCGTTATGGTCATACAGTTGGCTTTGGCTCCTGAAAATGGAGCCAGCAGTCATGGGTGTCGGCCAAAGTTATTTGAACCATGAAACAGATATAAGAGATGACATCTTTGACAGGGTTCCATATTCCTGCTCTTATGGATCAAGGTTTGCATGAAATTATACGTTTTTAAGGTTTTTGATGGCTCCAGTTCAAATCCGAATTGAAAATGAATCTATCACAACAGGTTTTTGAGGCAAAACCTTTTATAAATCGGAAAAATCTTACATTAGGGTTTTTGAGGCTATGCAAATTCATCATTCCATATTATTTATAAGTCTTCACATGTCATACATTAGACTTAAAGAAAGCCGAATCATTTTTGCTAAAACGGTTTTTAACAGAAGAACGTCAAACGGTATAAAAACAATTTTTGATCTTATCAGAAATTAGTAGTCTTAAGATTATAACACCAAGTTTTTAAAATATATTGAAAGAAATATGAATATAATGTTGAAAACGGGTGTTTCTGAGTTTGAGCACATAAAGAGAAAACCAAAGTTTGGGTTCGGAATTAGCACACAAAATTATCTCTAAAACTAAACAGTCATAAACATAAAAGAATTGCTATGCAAAAGTCATCTCATTACTAATGAGAAATTACGAAAACTAAAATTTAACTAGAAGATAAAGATGTGTACTTTGCAAAATCATCATACGATTTATTGTTAAGAGATACGTTATGTTTTTTAACTCAGCGTTTAAGACCCTATTTTTGGTTGTTTTTAGTATTTTTAAGAGGGTATATTTTATAAACATGATGTGATGATTCTATTTCAAAACAACTGAATTCTTTAAAAAATTATTCTTTTGTTTTTACAAGAGTATAGTACATAACATAAGCATGAATGTCGTAAATGATTTTGATTTATTAAACCCTCAACATTTCTTTTTGCACAATACCAATGCCTGTCCTATAGAGTCAACCAGCAAGGCTACAAACTTTACAAAGATTGAAAGGTATATGAAGATCATTAAAAGAAAAGTTTTTAGTTCTATTTTATTATCTTCGATATACATAGCTTTATAGCAGTGTTTTCAAAAAGGAGATTAAGGTAATCTAATTATTGTTTTAATTTTAGATATGATGTTAAAATATTGTGCTAGTAACTGTTAATGAATAATTATTTTTCTCCTCAATGAAGATAGAAAGCCGGATCTACTAATAAGACTATAAGCACTATAGGATGTATTTTCTCAGAAAAAAGTCACGCAGATACCTTTGTAATACCTCGATCTCAGGAATTTATGATGCCGTAGAAGAAAATGTTTTCGCATTTTTCTCTATAAAACTATTCTCATAGCTGGAATTTGATTAAAATTAATTTAATATGTAGTACCTTGTGCCTTGAAGTTGTTTCTGATTCATCTGTATTCTGAATTTATTATAAAATAAGATTGCACAAAAGGAAGAAGTATGAATTTATTTATGAGTCAGTATAAGAAGATATAGACCCTTAGTCTGATGTTTTCATGCCATGGTATAAAAGGAATTAATTAAGTTTGTTTAAGAGGAGAAAATATGAAACTAAATAAAAGTTAGTAGCCTGAAATAAGGAGATATTTTGACCTTATTATTAAAAACTCTTAGTTTAGAACAAATCGTGTGTTAAGGTAATTGTTTTGGGTTGACTACTAGGATGACCTCATAAAATAGAGCAAGCTTCAAACTTTGAATCCCCTCTTCGTTGAGTGTTTAATTTCGCATTCTTGTCCTTCGAATTTTGACTTACAATGGAAGCTCATGAAGTTTTGATCTTGAAAATGGAAAATCATAAATTGTGTTAAATTTAATGTTTCAAAACTCAATGCTGTCTGCTTCTTTTGATCGCAGCTCTGGTGTTGTTTGCAGTGTTCAAAGCGGCACCTAGGTAGACACAGTTCATATATACCTCAAAGTTACACCTGTCGATTGTGAAGTTTTGACCGAAACGTCGGTGTTGTATGTCCTTTCTTGATGACCTCATTAATAGTTAAACCAATTTTTGCCGCCTCTGCCTCAACACTCACAAAAGCCCCATTGCCATCACGCTAAGTTCTTCTTTGGAAAGTTAGTGTTTTTACAGATAAGTTGGTGCATGATCCTAACTAAATTATCTCTAGCTGCTTTGAAGAGCAAATTTGTTAGACTTCAGCTTAGATATGGCAATCCTTAATTCGTCTGAATCGGGGGGACGGGATTGTTGACTTTCGTCGCAGAAGTGGTCTTTCCATATCCTCAGCGTCAAAGGCGGTTCCGTTATGATGTTTCCACTTTCGTCTTTGCAGCCTTCGGTTCGAGGTTTATGTGATTGTGAATTTCGTTTCACCTATACTCATAAAACTTTTGAACTTCATTCCTGCTTTTGAACCCCTCAACATCATTCACCGCACTCTTTTCATGCGCCCTATTTTTACTTCTGAGAAGACGGTGACCCTCTATCCATTTCTTTTCATAGAGCTCGTCCTTTTAAGCAGTGCCGTTTTGTGTGCATGTTGTTTGGCTACATTCATCATCAAAATACGGGTTTCAAGTTGGTAGCTGCTTGAAACCCAGCGTGTGCGTCAGCTTCTTTGATTGCATCTTGGCGAGGTAGTGGTTGACGGTAGATTGATCTGGAGAACTCCAAGTTCCTTAGTGGATGTTGAGGTGTGGAAAACGTGTACTGGCTACCATGACGTTTCGCCCTGCAGCAAAATCGAAGAGCCTGAGCCTGTCGTGCAAGCTGTTTTTCCCAATTTTAGCCTTTATGCGGATGGTCATGAGGCGCTCGTTGATCCGCACCTATAGCTCAAGACTTGTTTTAAGTCTGGCTCTAATGACAAAGCCGCGTCGAAATAAGCTTTATTTATTTTATCGGTGTTACCATAGTGAATATCCAAGGTTTTCATCCTCTTTTTGCCCGGTCCATCCCATCGCATTTCCTGGATGGCGGTAATACCTGTAGTCTAGGGCATCCGCTAATTCTTCGGCTGTACGTGCCGATCATATTGTTACGAAAGGTTCAAGACGCTCATATAGTACGTTGGATAGTATCTTGTAGGCAACAATAATCATGGTATTGTTGTTTTGTAGAATTAGCATATTGAGCTATTTTAACCAGTAATCGGGCATAGTTTCCTGTTCCCGCTGTTCCCGGTTGATGAGCTGGTGCATGTACTCTACCAGAACATCACCTCCATATTTGAATAGTTCCTCAGTCAGGCCATTCGAGCCCGCAGATATGTTGTTCTTAAGCTTGGTTATGGCTTTCTAAACTTCTCCAATAATGGGCAATGGGACTGGGTCTTTTTGACTGGTCTAATGCCTCGTTGCTCTTCAATTGTTTCCTCTTTGTAATGCCCATTCAACAGCTGCTGGAAGTGCTGCTTAAACAATATCCTGTGCTTGGTTGACTAGAGGTTTCTTTCGCTGATTCGAAGAACCTGCGTGCTGGTTCTATAACCAGTTGATATATTGAATTAAAGAATTGTCTTTTCTTGCCTTAAGAATTTAGCTTACAAATGCTTCAGCTCAGGAAATATTCGAATCTACCTTTGAAATCTGCCTTCTTAAATACAAGAAGATAATATCTTCTATATAGATAGTGATGAGTAATGCCAGTAAATGAAAGATATCCTGAGCCAACTCGACGTACATATAAAAGTAAAAACAGCCATTTAAACAATATTATGCGTATATTAAGGCTCTGGTCTAGTTCGGACGGCTTGTGCGTGTGTAAAGTATGTGCTTTAGATTATGTTGTAAGGTAATCAAATCGAAAAAACTTCTTGAACAACTTAAAAAACCCATTAAACTATAGAAATCAGGTACTTTACGCAATAAATAGTCCCTCGCTCAGGCGTTCCTCTTTTTAAAGCTTCTTATGGAAATGTTTTTCCTTATTGCCAATCAACTGTCAATTACAATAATCGATGGAACAATACCAACTCCATCTAAAGCATTTGTTCTTCAACTTATACAAAAGCCAATATCAAGGAGTTCATTATTATATACAATCATCATTCTATATCTATCAATGTCTTTTCGTCTTCATTTAAGCAGACTTTACTTAACAACCTTCCGCTCTCGTTTTAATATATATGTACCTCCGATATAAACCACAATATCGTGCTTGCATGCAATTTATAGAGCTCAACACTACTTGAATTAACTCAAGGAATGCTATAAAGTACTTAACATCATTTAAACCACATGTTCCCGTTTATATAAACACCTATAAAGGCGGCTCATCGGCTTCTGAACTCACAAGGAGCTTGAATTATCCTTGCATGTGGCACCAATCGGTGTGCGATTCTTCTTCTTCAAAGGGATTGTTGGGCATATTATACAAGAACAAGAACAACATAGCCCATAATACTCGATTCGGTATTATTAATCCAATTTGTCGCCATCAAGTGCAACTTCAATTGGTAAAACGGTATTATTCTATCTATCCATACAATACCACTAGTACCACAATCCACAATGGTATGCAAGAAGAAGAAGTACTTCTACTTCCCGGGTGGAACAATGTTTATATATATTTTCTCCGTATAGATGTCCGTGCCGAACATATGTTGCACCATTCGGTCAATGCTCATGTACCAGCTATATAAATCACATAATGATATATCAACCATTGTTCGAACGGGAGGCTTTAAACGAGCTGGAATGACAGAACTGAAACCTGAAATGCCCACCACTAGGCAACCAGAGTCGGAGTCGTCAGCAACAACAACAATATAACCAAATTCTACTGTTCAATGAAACTGATGAAGTGGTTTGGCAACGAACATCGACGACCCGACCGCTATACAAGGACGATATTGTGCCATGGGTGCTGCTGCTTTTGTTCGATATCTGACGATGCAACACTCTATGCTACGGTATACTTAACTCGTGTATACACCACCACCCGCTTTCATTGTATTACCCTCTTGGACTTTGAGTAACTCCATTTAAGTACAGTATGATTGACAAGACGTTTTTTGAATCAATTTGAAATGAAACATGTCAGAAATGGCGCCCAACGCTAGACGTTTTAAACAACATGTTTACATCGATCTCGTGTTTGTTTTTCAAGGCGAAAAAATCAAAGTTGCGTTGAAGTTTTTTCGGAAT
This sequence comes from Eupeodes luniger, assembly GCA_951509635.1. Lineage (NCBI taxonomy): Eukaryota > Metazoa > Arthropoda > Insecta > Diptera > Syrphidae > Eupeodes > Eupeodes luniger. The sequence goes on along the minus strand of OX608073.1, from coordinate 229,550,834 downwards.
AAGGTTCAATATTTCATATTTCATTTTGTGTTTTCTTCACCGTTTTACAAGACTTTCATTGAAGGGTCATTCCTTTGCTATGAGATATTAATTTTAATAATTTTAATATGTTTCTACACCTGCAAAATGCTTTTCTGTAGGTAGAGGAAGGCAGATACATATATGCTGAAGTACGAAAATGGGAGAAAATACACCAATGGTAACTCTTTTGTACTTCCTTTTAAATATTATAACTCTTAAACATTAAAGCGTTGCCGTAAGGCTTCACGAAAGTGTAACGAAATAAATTAAAAAAAAAAACTTATCAAAAGTTAAAAAATAGTATGAAAATCGGAAAATATTTTCGGACAACCAAAAAAATATTGCTTTAAAAGAAATAAGGTAGCTAAAATTACACCATAGTCTTAAAATTATAGTTAAAAGGTACTCGTAATTCTTTATACATATGTGTAGTTGAAATTGAATGTTTTCTCATTAATGTAAGACAAATTTTACAATTAGTTGGATGAAATTCGCATATAAAAGGAAATTTAAACGAAATTCTTCAAAAAAGTGTAACTAAACGTAAAAATGAGGCTCAGGTGCGACCCACACTGATAACTTCCCATCCCGTCTGTTGATATGCCTTGATTAAAACTTTGACAAAATATTCATAACAATATTTTGTGTGAGATAAATAATTTAAAGTCAATGTCTTTCTTTGTTCTCCAAATACTTGGGTCGAAAACCATTTCTTATCCGTTTTTTTTGTTATTTTTGTAGGTTTTCGTGTTTTGTTAAAAAAAGCTGTGAGTTGAATTTTTCTAAAAAAATCAACTAAAAACTATCAACAATATTTTGCATACGATGAAATATTTTAAATTCAAAATCCATTTTTGTTAGCGAGATCTTTAGTAGAAAACGAATTTTCACCAATTTTACCAGAATGAAATAATTTTGAAGTCAATACTTTTATTTAATCACGAGATATCGAGAATAGAACATCAATTTTTACCAATTTTGCGTATTATTTTGTTTAGATTTTAATTTCTTATGAAAAAACTGACAGTTGGATTTTTATAAACATTTTTCTGAATGTCGAAAACAATATTTTCTACAAGAAGAAATTATTTTAAAGCTAATGTCTTTAATTTAAGTCGAACACTAGAGGCACTATCTTTCAAAAGACTGTCCAATTAGTCGCATATGCTGATGACATTGACATAATTGAAAGAACTCAGCGCGATGTCAATAGGGTTTTTGTGATTATTAAAACAGAGGGCGCAAAAATGGACTCAGTGTTTAATGAGGACAAAACAAGGTACATGCTGTCATCAAGAAAGGACCTACAACACCAACGATGCACGTCTCGGTCAAAACGTCTCCATCGCCAGACATAACTTTGAGGTAGTACAGGATTTTGTCTACCTAGGCTACCAATGAACAGAGAAAAAGCACACCAGCGCTGAGATCAAACAAAGAATTACTCTCGCTAACCGCTGTTTCTTTCGGCTAAGAAAGAAATTGAGCAGCAAAGCCTTCACTCGAGCCACCAAAGTATAAGACCCTCATCATTCCCGTCCTGCCATACGGTGCAGAAGCATGGACTATGACAAAAGCGGATGAAAGCACCTTTGGTCGTTTCGAGAGAAAAGTTCTCCGCATGATCTACGGTCTCGAATGCATAGAAGGTGAGTGGAGGAGAAGATGGAACGATGAGCTGAACGGGGTGTACAGCGAAGTAGACTCAGCCAGAAGGATAAAAGTCCAACGGTTGAGATGGTTGGGTCACGTAAAGCGCATGGAAAGCAATGATCCGGCCCGAAAAGTCTTCTAATACAGCAGTAGAGAAAGACCGCGGATCAGGTGGCGTGCACAAGCGGAAAGTGACCTAATCCTAAAGTTGACGTTTCGATAGGTTTAAATTTAAAATCACTTGATTTAGTTTACCAATGGAAAAACTGTCATATACATATAACTTACCCATTTCTTTGACTGTTTATGTGCTTACATAAGTTGATTAAAATGTTTCTCTATTTCTTGTATTTTCTTGTCAAAAGTAAATAAACTATTTTAAGAAATAAAACCACAATTCTTGAACCTCATTTCTAAGGCCTGCAAGTTACTAGAAATTCACATACAAAATTTCATTAATGAGCAGACTGTATTTTTTCTTGTCAGCCCGCCTGTGACACGTCCCAGAATATTCGAGGGAGTAAATAAAAAGCATACTTTTTTGTCATCAATGCGCTGCTGCTGTTTTGTTCAATTCCCGAAACCCATAGCCATAGTCACAGTCACAGTCACATGGCCAAGCATCACAAAAGACAAGTTGCCATAATGCCTTTTAAGATATTATTGGCCTTTTCCAACTCTCATTTCTCATGGCCTATTCTTCTATGATGGTTGGTATTATTGCTACGGAACGGATGGCCCCTATACAATCTAGAGGATAGAAATGTTTCTGCGCCTCTCTTGAGGAGATCAGTGGCAGAGCCAGCCCAGCCAGTCAGCCATGCACATAATATATAGCACAACACACCGCACAGCTTAGTACCATACACGAAACACCACAGAACGAACAGACAGAGCACAGCACAGCGACAGCACAATCTGTGGTATATGTCTGCCTGCCTGGCCTTTGCTGTGCTGTGCAGAAGAAGTCCGTCATCATCGTCATCGGTTTTGTTGAATTGTTGCAGGTGAAGTCAAAAGACCAGGCAACAGTCAGGCCAGAGTCAGTCTTCGATGAGATTTTATCTAGAACGTACGTGTTGGAACATTGGTCGTCCTCGTCATCGTCATTTTCATCGTCTTATTGCTGTGGTTCAATAAGTCGCATTGAGCTTCAATATCTCAGTACCGTATTAAATAATCCAAAATATTGCACTACACATCTAGGAAGTACGAATCTACGAATATAGTGAATCCAAGTTTGATTATTGGTTTGGTTGGCCAATTTGGTTAGTTCTACTCGTAGTTAGTGAATTGTGAGAAAAGGCGTAGTCAATTTCCTTCTCGGAAGACTGCAAAAGTTGAAATTGAAACCGAAACAGAAGAAGAAACCGTTTCTAGACCTTTGTGAAGAAGATTCTTTTCAAGGAGTATCTAATACCTATCTCGTTATCTGCATCGTCCATCGTCATCATAATTATTGTGGTGGGGGCTCGAAATAGCGGTGTTGTGAAGTGTTGTTGGTGAAAGAAGATTCTGGGTTAGCGTGATTGTTTGTTGTGATTTTTCTGGTGACATCCGAATATATATTTCTAGGAAGTGCAGTAAATCCAAGTCGACGACGCGACGATTGATATCGTGGATATTGATTACTCTCTGTACTCGTGGTTTACGACTTTCATTACTTGAAAGTACGTTTAAGTGAAAAGTCATTATTTGTAATCTTTCTCTCTTGAGAAAAGTGTAACGTGGGTGTTAAATGATTATGTTTAAATTGTTTTAAAGTATCGCATTAACACAATTCAAATAACTTCTTTTTGGATGTTAATAAACAAAATAAATAAATAATTGTTTTAAACCTAACTCTTTGTGAAGTCAAGTGTGGGAACAACAACGCAACACAATGCATTTCCTGAGGATGTATCTTATGAGGTTCGTTTGAATTGAGTTACTTTTTTGTTTTGTGTGTCATAATATTTCTTTGTGATCTTTTCATCTTTGTTTCAACATCTTGATGGTGTTGCTTTGCTGACTGTGATACTGTGAGTAGGTAAGGTTCATATAGAGTGCAGGCATTTATGTACTTTAAGCTGAGTTATGAATGAATAAATGTCGTCATGTTGTATTGTGAAGTTGACATCCCGATCCCCAAGAAAATACGTGCAAAAAAGTATCTAAAGGGAAAAAAAGGTTATATTTAATTCCCTTGAGGCGAAAGTGTAGGACAGCAAAACATTTCTGTTGAGTTGGATTTTTCTTCTGCTGAATTTTTAATTCAATGAAATTTCGGAGACGGATTTTTGTTGGTTTGGTTCATTCGGGCGTTTATTGTTTAAGAATAAATTGAGTTAAAAGTAGTATACTAGTATAAATATTTAAACCATTAATAAATAATTAACTAGGTATATCGATTTTAATTTAATGATGGATGGAAATGTTTATAAATCTTTTTGTCGGCATGTACTTGAATTCTTAAAAAAAATAATATTTATACTTCTTCAATCCCAATTCCCAAAAAGAGGTTGGGATGCGACCCACACTGATAACTTCTCATCACGTCTGTCGATTTATTTTAACAATATACCTATTCATAGCAATATTTTGTGTGAAATAAATAATTTGAAGTCAATATCTTTCTTTGTTCTTCTGATACCTACTTGAGTCAAAACCATTTCTTATCAGTTTTTTGTTGTTTTTGTAGGTTTTCGTGTTTTGTTAAAAAAGTTGTCGGTTGAATTTTTCTAAAAAAATTTACTTAAAATTAGCAACAATGTTGCATGTGATGAAATTGTTTAAATTCAAAATCTATTTTTGTTAACGAAATTTTTAGTCGAAAATCAATTTTAGTAGCATTTCTTGAAAATTTGTATTTCTTATATAAACAAATACAGATTAGATTCCTGTAAGAACATTATTTTACTTTAACAATACAATTTAGCACAGAATGAAATCATTTTAAAGACAATACCTACCTTTATTTATTCACAAGATATCGAGAATCGAATATCATTTTTTACCAATTTTGCGTACTATTTTTTGTAGATTTTAATTTTCATGAAAAAAAAACTGACTGTTGTATTTTTATAAAAATTTTACTGAATGTCGAAAATAATATTTTCTATAAGATGAAATTAGTTTTGAAGCTAATATCCTCCATTTAAAAAAAAGTCGAAAATCATTTTTATCAACTTTTAGTAATATTTTTTTTAGGTTTTTAAAGAAATGTCAATTCGATTTTTCTCAAAATTTTACCAGATGTCAAAAACGTTATTCTTCGTTGCATAAAATTATTTAGAGGATAAAATCATTTTTTGTTCGTAAAATATTCGAGGGATTAATAAATTGTTTGCCCGCGATGGACTCTTAACAACTAAACCAATTTTAATCAAATTTGTACACCGTGTGCAGTTTGATCTAACTTGAAAGATACGGCAGCTTACATCTCAATTTATGATCGCAATATTTTTTTATTGCAAACTATTTGTCATGGGTAGCTATTTGTTGCATGTTCACTTGTATTAAAACCGTCGAAAATATTTGTGTTAGCGAAAAACTTTACTACTCATTTGTTACAAACTTAAATATAAATAAAAATAATTTTTAATTTAATTCTTTTGTATTGATAAATAGCTTACAACAGTGTTACATAACAAAAAACGTTAGCCACAGCATTGCGTGGCCGGGTAAGCAAGTATAATATAAAATTAAATTCAAGTCGCTAGCGTTATTGGTTTGGGTTAACCAAAATTTTCAATTTTATCTTAAATTGCTATGGTTAAAAAAACACCCAGTCAATTTGTCCTTTCTGCATTTTTATCTGAATAAAAAAATGTATTTTATGTCGATATCTCTACTGGTTCTTGAGATATTTACGGCGAAAACAGCTTCCCGAACGTACGGACGTACGAAAATGCATTGACATACAAAATCAAAGATTGTAAGTCAATGGCAACACCTAATGTACAATGTACATTACTGTGATATAACTTTTCTCAAAACCAAAAAACCATGTTTGCAGTAACTTTTAAAAAAAATGCTGTGTTTATCCATATGTAGTATCAAGAAAATATAATTTAGAATCTCACAATTAAGAACAACAGACAAATATTTTCAACAAAAAAATTGTTTTTAATTTTTGTATGTTATTGAGTACTATTGAAATTATGGTTTTTAATATTAATTTCATATACATTTTGAATCTGTACTCTGTACTCTGTACTCTGTACTCTGTACTCTGTACTCTGTACTCTGTACTCTGTACTCTGTACTCTGTACTCTGTACTCTGTACTCTGTACTCTGTACTCTGTACTCTGTACTCTGTACTCTGTACTCTGTACTCTGTACTCTGTACTCTGTACTCTGTACTCTGTACTCTGTACTCTGTACTCTGTACTCTGTACTCTGTACTCTGTACTCTGTACTCTGTACTCTGTACTCTGTACTCTGTACTCTGTACTCTGTACTCTGTACTCTGTACTCTGTACTCTGTACTCTGTACTCTGTACTCTGTACTCTGTACTCTGTACTCTGTACTCTGTACTCTGTACTCTGTACTCTGTACTCTGTACTCTGTACTCTGTACTCTGTACTCTGTACTCTGTACTCTGTACTCTGTACTCTGTACTCTGTACTCTGTACTCTGTACTCTGTACTCTGTACTCTGTACTCTGTACTCTGTACTCTGTACTCTGTACTCTGTACTCTGTACTCTGTACTCTGTACTCTGTACTCTGTACTCTAAAAATGATTTTTTTTTAAAAGTTCTTAAATCCTGTTCTTCAGTTATGCGTGAAAAAACAACAGTTATGCGAGAGGAAAACATTAAGTACATCTGTCTAAATACATATGCAAATCAGTGTACCTAGATTCGTAAAACGTATTTAGCTAACACCTAGATTCTTACAATTTATTTAGCAAACATAGTTTAAGCTGTAACTTCGCACTGAAAAAAAATATATTTTCCACCCGGAAATTAATGTTTAATGTAAAATGTTTATGTTTATTGTTTCGCTATTAATTAGTTGTGATTGATTCAATTTCTAAGTCCCATTTTTGTATACTTACTTCAAATTAAGGAACTTTAACTTATTTAATGAAAATAACTATATTATCTGTTTTTCTGGAAGTGCTTTATTACTTCATATCAAGCTACGAAAACGCTTAAACAGACATACAAGCACCTCTATTTTGAGTATCAACTATCAATTGATATCACTGGTTGGCCAAATTAGGTTTTGTTTTCTTTTGCACAGACAAAAGAATACTTTTTTAAAGAATTAAGATGTGCTAAATTCGAATCTCGCCTTTACATTTTTCTATCACACCAGGTTTTGAAAATATGACCCTTTAAAACGGTGTTTTTAAGAATAAGTTAAAACTCATAACATCTCTTAACAATAAATTATATGATGATTTTGAAAAGTACATATGTAATGTATCTTTTTTTTGATACAATTTAAAGCATTTTATAGTATCTTCCTTAGTATCAGGAAATTCTCATTAGTTTTGAGTGTTTATTTTAATCTATATGAAGTTTCGAGAAAAACATGCATTTTTTACTTTAATAGTTTTGGAAAACACGTTTTGGACTAAACTTTTAGTGCTGATTTCGAATCTAAACTATAATTTAAACTATTCCCTGAAGTTTTAAAAATATCCGTTTTCAACATTATTTGTATATATTTTTTAATATATTTCAAAAACTTGATATAAAACAATTGTTTAGACAACGGATTCGTTACAAGAATCACACTAACTTTCAACAATTTCAACTGAATATTGAAGAAAAGGATTATAGATTTGGAAAACCATCATTTTGTTGAAAAAAGCTGCTTCATAAACGTAGATAGCTTCAGAAAGCCTTAAAGACGTGTTTTTTTTCGGATTTTAAAAAGTGATATCTGAAAAACCTGACGTGATGCCTTAATTTTAAAGTCGAATTTGAATTAAGGCCACCAAAAGCCATTGGAAAAGTGCAATTTTAATGCCAGTAAGAAAACCTTGTCGACCAATGTATTTCATAAATATTGACATTCTTAAAGGTTGAATTTTATTATAAAATTATTCAACTTCTTATTACTTTATTGTTTTATATTTTCTTATTAGTTTTAATATTGGAGAACATTCTCAATCATTAAAAATCTTATCAATTAGGCTGGTTTGATGTTATTATTAGTTACTTTGTACTACAAAAGTACGTTTTTCAATTTGTTGCTTGTAAAAGAATCCTTTTTTCTAAAGGATTAAAATGTTCTGAATTCGGATCTCGGCTTTGAATTTTTCTCTGTCACATGAGATTTTTAAAATATGCCATTTAAGAAATGCTAGAGGCAACCAAAGTGCGTAACACAAATAACTACCTTTACAATAAGTTGTAAACTACTACAAGGTTTTGAATTATAAAAGGTTGTATAACAGAAATCCTGACGTGATAGATTGATTTTTAAGTCGGATTCGAACTAAAGCCATCAAACACATTTTAAAAAAAGTATAGTTTGAAAGACAGTAGTCATTTTTCACAAACCAGTTCTGAGTATGAAAAGAGTAGAGACTTAGGTGCCAGTTATTAGCTATCATTGGTTTTCATCATTGAAACCAATCATCGAAATTTTTTTGACATCGGACACACATTTCCTGATTGGAATCAAGCTTTTCCTGAAAGTAGAAGCCTAGAATTTTAATATCAAATTTATTTTAGCAATCAATAAATTTTATAGACTGAGTGTATTGTTGAGTACTTTAGTTCCATTTCTTCCAAATGATTTAATTTATCAGTGCCCGAGACTTCCGCCAGATCAATCTATTTTTGTCTAATTTTGTATTTACTTTCCCTTTTTGTCAATTCTCTCTTCAACATTACTCAAATGCGCCGCCCGCCGGCCGCTCGTCATTCCCGTTTGTCATTTTTAAAGTCCTTAACCTTGTCATCACCCACCCTGTCTGCGGCATCGGCTGGGCCGGCAGTGCCTTTTCAGGGCGAGAAAATTCAAACAAGGATCTTTTGTATGCACTGCATTTTGCACACTCTGCTCAAACAAGATATTCTATTCATGGCGTTCTTGGTTACATCCCGGGGGTTGTTTTTGGCAATACGATTCCGATTCCTGCCAACCTAGTCTTTTGCTCTGCAAACAAAATCAGACAAACGCGTGGACAATCGCTCTCGCTCTCGCTCTCGGTCTCGGTCTTTTTATTCTGTTGCTTTTGCTGTTGCCCCGTTACCGGATGTCGGATGGTAATGCGTGCAAGTCAATGTGACCAGAGATTTAATTTAGATATAAAGGCAGACAACTGCATATTATATTTATGTAGGTACATCACATCGAGCACGTGGAGTCGGTCTCGGAATACTTAAAACCTATAGGTGTACCCGTCAGAGTCAATTTTATTGATTTTGTCCGTTTGCCAAAATAAAGTTGTTGTTTTTTCGGTCGTCGTTGTTTTTGTTTTCTCGGTTTTCGTTTTCTGTCATGTCAGGAGTGGAATTTCAAGCATTTCACCGGCTTTGTCCTTCAAGATATTTGTTTTGTGGGGAATGTCCTTTGTAGAGTTCCTTGTTATCGAATAATACCTTATTGTATCGTGATTCGTGAAGCGTTGGGTTTTGGTATTGTGTTGGTGGCTCTCCTTCTTTATAGCGTGACTCTTTTGGTCCTTTGTGTAGGAAGGTTACCCTTCCTTAAATTATATTGTATTTAAACAAGTGGTTGTTTTTGTTGAAAAGAATTTAAATTAATTCCTTACGTTGTTTTGATTTCTGCCATACGCTTAGATTAAATACCACTCTCACCACCCCCACCACCCTATAGCTCTTGATATATTTTTGTGAAATTAATTCTGATTGGCGGACACGAATATTACATGAGCTCTGAGTAGTGATTAGCTTACAAAAACGACGTTGGTTCTGGTTTCGTGGATGAATCGGACACGGACAGACTAGACAATAATTGAGAAAAAGGGGTTTCAAACTGGACCCCAATTAAATGCACGAAGAGAAAGTGCATATTTTTATATACAAACCGATTTATATAGGTATTGAATAATTTATTCACAGTTTGTCATGAAAGTGAAACAGTGACCAGTGATAGATAATTTAGATTGGATTTAATTTATTAATAAATTATTTTCATTTATTTACTTTATATTACATAAACTGTTTAAGGAAGGGACACAAAATTATTTGCCAAGTTTGTTATTTGTGACTATTTTCAACTCTGTCAGACAGAGATATACAGGGTGGAGTATTTAGTGGTTGCTTTTTAAGCGATAGGTTATTTTGACATTGACAGTTGTTTTCCGTCAGAAATGTTGCTAGAAAGTCAATATCATACTTCTTATTTCTAAATTAAGTGCGTTTTTTGAAAGGAGCTCTTACCGAAATGAGACGTTTAATGACGGAAAACAGTTATACGGTGCATGAAAACGAGAATGTGTGACACTTAATACAGGAACATCGATCTCAATAGCTCAGCGTTTCACTCACTATAACATGCCCAAAGATCTCGGGAATATTCGTTTACGAGGACTTTCAAGTTATTGACTCAGCTTTTGAAAGCTCACGTCCATCCGATTTGTTGTCACTTCTCATTTTTGTACTTAAAGCACCATTAATTGGAAGCCGGTTTTGGGTGAAAATTATCTTTTCTGCAAAGTCGCACTTTCATGCTCGTAACCGAGGTTTTTTTCATGTCTTCCAGGATTTGGATGACCTCTGGTTCAAGAATGATCTCGCGTTATGAGACACAGTCTATCGTCAAATCGTGTTATCAACTGTCTTGATGATGTTAGTTAAGTGCTTCGAAAACGCAATTTGACCCCTTTTGACTTTATTTGTAGGAAACCATGAAGAACGAAAAATACGTAAAGGATTCAAGCATTTAAGATCAATGTGATCAAATAAATCAGTGAACTTCAGCCTGGAACCATCAACAAGATCTTGTAAAATGAGAGTGACAGAAAACTCTACTTCGAAGCCCTTTGAACGATATTGTGTTCAATAATAAATGAAATTTGTTTGAATTTATAAAAAGACACTTGCGTTTGATCTACCCTCTATGAATGTGCATTTATTCATATTATGTGCCCATGGTTAATTAAATGTGAACTATAGGTTCCAAGTAAACATTAAACAAAATTAACATAAAATATTTTTATTATGCAAATTGATTATTTATGTACTGAAAGTTTAGTTTTTAAAATGGAAAAAGATTGTTTCCAGTTCCGATAAAAATAAATTATTTCCTACATGTACCATCATGGAGTATTGAAAATCATTCTTATGCATGTACTGTATTTATTTGTTGGTGCTGGATTTCAAAATAAATCACAAATGGGTATTTTTTTACCATCAAATGTAAATATCAATAAATGTGAATTATTACGAGTATATTTTAAAAAAACAAAAAATAGGCTGGGATGCGACCCAAAAACTTCCCATCCCGTCTATCGATTTGTTTTGCTTAAAACTTTAATAAGTTATTCATAACAATATTTAGTGTGTGATAAATAATTTGAAGTCAATGTCTTTCTTTGTTCTCCTAATACTTCAGTCGAAAACCAATTCTTATCAGTTTTTTTCTATTTATGTTTCTTGTTTTGCTTAAAAAGTTTTCTAAAAAATTACCAATAATAGTTTGCATATCATATTGTATTGTTTATTGATATTTTGTACATTGGCACTAAAGGGGTTATAAATACCCTTGTAATGATTAGAAACAGTGCGAGAAATTAGAAAAGAAGGATAGGATTAGAAAGGAGAAACCGATGCACATTGGTTTTAAATGTCTGCACAACGGGTAGTACCCGTGGCATGATGGTTAGTGCGTTTGACTGTCATGCCAGAGGTCTTAAGTTTTTTTCACGGGTACTGCCTCTTGCGAGGAGTTGACAAATTCTCCAAGAGTAATTCTTGTCATGAAAAGTGCTTTCTCAAATTAGCCGTTCGGATTCCGTTTTAAAACTGTAGGTCCCGTCCATCCCTGACAACAGTACTCGAACACAGGAATGGTTGAGAATTGTAAGTCAATATAGGCCCTAGTTCTCAACGGATTGTTGCGCCACCTAATTTATTTATTTATGCAACTGGCTATTTGACTCTAGCATTGTTTATAAAATTAAGAGAAGAAAATTTCTCGGTAAGAGAACGATCTCCCATCATTTTTAGAGCTCTCTTTCCAATTCTATCCAAAGGGTTCAAGTACGTTTTTGGGGCACCAGCCCAAATATAAGAATTATACTCGAATTTCGGACGAACAAAAGTTTTGTAAATTATAGCCAGATCAGAAGGTTTAAAAAACTTCTTGCGTTGTTGGAGAAAACCTAAACACTTAGCAGCGATGTTAAATATGTGATCACTTCACAACTGAAAGCTGTTCAGTCTCCTCAGTCCAAGTACCACCCACGGTCCACGGATAGTGGCATTGGGGAGGGTTACGAGTTTGCGGCAGTAGACAGAATTGAGTTTTCGAAGCAATAGACATGGTTTTTGATTCCTCATTGAACAATGCTGTCAAGATTAGAATTTAATGAGCTTTTCATACGCTGCCGTTGATATAGTCCATATCCGAAGAACAAGGATGAGAATCTAAAAACGAATATGAAAACCTAAGGGTACTGTCATCAGCGAAACTATTTAGTGGGTTAGAAGTTTCAGACAAAGAATCATTTATAAAAATAAAAATATGGAAGAACGTCGGAGACAAAACGGAGCCTTGGGGCGCACCAGAGTTTATTTTGTGGATATCAGCGTCCAATACCACTTGAATTGAATGGTCCGAAAGGTAATTTCTAACCCAAGAAAGAAGATATTAATCAATACCAAATACACGCATTTTCGATAAGAGGTTTGATGGCAAATTGACAGATAGAAATCTTACGCAATGGTTTTGCCAGCGTTGAAGAACACCTCTTCAAACAATGGTGTATGTCAGTATCTTTAAGTACTCTAGCAACTGTACAAGTGGGAAAGAAGATTCATCCCATAGAATCGTTTACGAAAACGAAAACAAATAGATGTATTTCGGTCTGGAATCTAATTCACTTCTTTGCTTTTCTATATAATATTAAAAAGAGACGGAAAAAAAAAACAAAAAAACACAGCTTAATTTTGTTCTAAATTATTCACAAAACCCAAATCCGTAAGCACAGATTCACCATATTTGGCGCCAAACATAATTTCCTAAATATACTCGAAATATTGTGAATTTGTGCTTTGGTTTTGGGGATTTTGGTTTAGGAGATTTTAGATTTGGAGATTTTGTTTTGGGGAATTCGTGTTGGGGATTTTGTGTTGGGGATTTTTATTTTGGGGCTAGGGTACCCAACCCGTTTTGTATCACGTCAAATTATGTAACATAAAATTAAATTAAAGTCGATGGCGTTATTGGCATGTGAGATATTTTGGGTCAACCAAAATTTTCACTCTTTTTTTAAATTGCTATAGTATACAAAAAACAAGCACTCAATTTTTTTGAAAGTTCTTTCTGCATTATTATCTGTATAACAAAATTAATTTGAAGTCGATATCTCCACTGATTCTTGAGATGTGCACGTCAAAAAAAACTTCCCGAATGTACGAACACACTTATTCACAGACATCTCTCTAAAAATTTTGTATTTAAATTCTAGGGATTTTAAAACGTCGAGAAATAGTAAAATTTTTAACTCGACAAATCGGACCGATTACAATAACTTCCAATAAGAAGTTCAAAATGTTTTAATAGAATTGATGTTCCCTTAACAATATGCTCCCAAAATAATGACGTAGGTTCTTTTTTATAAGGAAAAGTTAAAAAATCGAAAAATAATAAATAATATTTAAGGGGTTTTGTATGAAATTTTATACTCGCAGGTTAAGGCAGCTGCTTGCCGAATTTACAATTGAAAATTTAGAAAAAAATTTTGGTGGTAACACACACAAGTTGTTGTTGTTTCATTCTAAATTTTCAATAAATAATATTGTTAAAACTTCTAATTTTTTTTATAATGATTTAGTTATGTTTTAAATGTTTAGTAAGTTACAAACATACATAGTACAACTAGTCACCGCAAATCAAAGGTTGTAAGAAAACGATGTAGGTATGATACAACGGTCACCGGGTCAGCTAGTATTTTAATAGTTTCCAAAAAATAAAACCTTATTTATTTAAGATTTTGATTCATTTTAATTTCACCAAAATAACTTTAAAGTTCTTAGTTAAATCTTATGAACTCAGTACTTAAATATATATGTAAATAGATTTAAGTGAATGTAGGCAATGATAATAAAACAACTTATGTTCTCATAATTTAGATTTATACATTTTTCTCAAAATTTTTTTGTTACTTATGTTATCAACCTTTATAAGAATTTATGTTCCGTATATCAACAAATGATAATAAACTACTTTACACATTCTTGAAACTTTCTTAATATAACATATTTGCCGATTTAAGCTTTATTTAAATTAAAGAAGTTCAATCAATTTTTTATAAAGCTATTATACTCTGTCCAACAAAAATAGTCAGTACACGTCTTATGGGAGAGCTTTTTTCTTGCAAATGGTGCCAGTCAGTGGTTTTATTCCCTTTTTATCTACTGAAAAAGAAAATTCAACCACTGACTTACACATAAATTGTTGTTGTAATTACGCTTCGACGAGCGTACATCCCCACAACCTTTACCATGCGCAGCCAAAGCCACACTGACACTGATAAATAATGTGTTCACAAACAACCCTCTTCGTATGTATTGAAAATAAGCAGATTGTTATTAGAGTTACCATTTCCACTTTAATGCAAATCATGGTGGATTTTTCTTTGGATTTTGTTTAGGAGCTTTCAGAATGTGTGCTTTTTTAAAAGCTTTTGAGAACAAATATGCGAATGGTGTTGTCGCTTGCTGTTTTTCGGTAAGTGAAGTTTATTTATTATTCTTCGTAAATTAACCCTTTGTTCCCGGAGATGTCAACTTTTTCAAAAATTTGTATAAAAACTTAAAATTTATATAGAATGTGTATAATGAATAATGCATTTAAATAAAAAAAAAAAATATTTACTAAAAATTAAAAAAAAACCAGTAGGAATATAAAGAAAAAATAAAGAGTATTTGGTTTAATTGCGAAACCACTAGGAAGCAAAGGGTTGAGTTTAAGCGAAAATTATTTATAATACATGGTGTAATTATAGATGGTGAAAAATAGTGATTTTGTTCATAAAAAAAATATTCTTTGAAAAAGTGTTTATTTATACGGTGTTTTTTAATCAGTGCCAAAAAAAGAACTGCTTTTATTTTATTATAAATCTGTGCTGTGTTGTTTATAAATTGTGTATTTGTGAATATTGTGCGATACAGAATCGAAAATTTTCATTATTTTTTCATAATTGAATTTATGTTACTCTTAGTTTTCACAAAGGGGTTTTTGAATTCGGGATTATGTACATAATTTATAAATTTTCTTAAACGGAATTTATTTTTAACTTTCAATTTAAAACCAAAAGTTGGTATCCCTACTAATATTTATCAGAGCTTTTTCGAAATTTATAATGGGCACTACGGAAACCCTGTAATATTTGCTCTCTCTCACAGCTTAACGAGATTTCACTTCAGTCAGAGTGAGAGGTAAACGTCCCATCTTCTCTGTACTGACTATTTTTGTTGGACAGAGTATAGATCTATAATCGTCGTTAAGCTTCTGTTTCTGATTTTTCATCATTAACAAAACAAAAGACAATAAATCTATTGATGACATATTATGGTAGATATTAAATATTATTAACACTAATGAACTCCTTTATTTTGTTATGCAAATTATCAAGTCTCATTCAATGCTGGAGGCAACTTAAAAAAAGATATGTACTCTTATAAGGGTGTTTCCGCTCGTTGCATTATTTAAGGAGACAATATATTGATTGTGGAAGCAGCATTTAAGTATTCATAAAGAGTCCGGTTCGTTCACATGCCCTTCGGTGATGTGCCTGAAGCTTTTTATCAAAGATGTACTATATTTACTTTTATATAAATATTTATTTGTAAATATCAAATGAGAGCTTGAATGGAGGTAAATAACTTTTTAAATAAACCACAAAAAGTTCAATAGAAGTTCATGAAGTTCGATATTTGGAAAATTGGCCGACCCCACGTAATATGTATCTTTGTACCTCTCGAACCAATATCGCTAGCGACTTCAATTTAATTTTATATTATGCATTGTGACATGATACCAAATTGGTATACATTCTAAAAAAAAAACAATTAACGGTTTGTTTTTAATTAAAAAAAAAACTTTAAAAAATGTTTGTCACTCAAAAATATTGTCCTCCAAAATAATTATATGCATCAATGAATATGGTTTCAGACATCTTGTACAAATTGAAGAAAAATCAAGATAAAAGACTTTGTAAGGTTCTAGTAACCTTGAAACGTCGAGAAATGTCAAAGTTTTCAATTCGACAAATCGAAGCGATTACAATAACTTCCTACGGAAAGTTAATAAAATAAAAGAATAAAGTACGTATACGCCGCAGTGAGCAAATATTTAAAGATAGTTTTATAGATTCTTCGGCTAAAACCGACAATGCAGGAAAAAATAATCCCAAATGCATTTACTTACTTACTCAAGGTGGCACTGTGTGAACTATAGGGCATCACCCAACAAACTTCTCCATCTAGCTCGGTCACTAGCTAGATGTCTACAGTTGCGCACTCCAAGTTGGGTGAGGTCCATTTCCACTTGTGCGCTTCACCTCATTCGCGGTCTTCGCAGTGGTCATGAATTTTAAGACTTTGCAGGCGGGAGCATTGGTTTCCATGAGCTCTACGTGATCCAGCCATCTCAGTCGTTTGACTTTTATCCTTCTGGCTAAATCTACTACACTGCAAACAGGACCGTTGATCATGCGAAGAACTTTTCTCTCGAAACGACCCAAGGTGCTTTTATCCGCTTTTGGCATAGTCCATGCTTCTGCAGTACGAGGGTGATGAGGGTCTTAAATAGCGACACTTTAGTCGCTTGACAGAGGGCTTTGATATTCAATTGCTTTCTTAGTTCAAAGAATCAGCTGTTAGCGGTTATAATGTTAATATTTGATCGACTGTAGACTTTCCTGGTCTAAAACCAGACAAACCATATATCTTACAGATAAGTTGGTGAATGTTTCTAACCAAAACATCTCCAGCTGCTTTGAAGAGCATGGCATTCAAGCCATCTGCTCCAGCGGCTTTTTTAGACTTCAGCTTAGATATGGCAATCTTTACTTCGTCTAAGTCGGGAAGACGGGGTTGTTGGCTTTCGTCGTCTATATTAAATGGATCATCCTGCCTATAGTCTGCTGAAGTGGTCCTTCCATATTCTCGGCATTGACTGCGGTTCTACTATTATGTTTCCATTTTCGTCTTTGCAGCCTTCGGTTCGAGGTTTATGCTCTTGTGAATTTCGTTTCACCTGCTAAAAAAACTTTCGAACTTCATTTCTGCTTTTAAAATTATCAACATCTTCGACCGAACGCTTTTCATGCTTTCTCTTTTTCCTTTATTTACATAATTATATTCTAGCTAAATAATCATCTCATTTTATTATATTTTATCCCAACATCCATTTTTAAAAACATAAATATTAACTTTCTGAAATTCTGCATTCTAAAATAGAATCTACATAAGTACATACATACATACATACATACATATACATATATGTATAAAATAAAATGTCATTATATTTAAAATCTATTTCGTTTCTTCTTCGAAGATTGAAATTTTGAACTGATTTGGCTTACATAATATGTAGGTAGTAATTAGAGAATTAATATCATTCTTAAAAAAAGTTGCATTAAATTTGTATTTATGTTCATAACCTAAAATATGTATAATAAATAAAATATGTACATACATAACCTTATTCCACCTTTATTACTTTGATCTTAATTGTATTGCTTTGCAATCTATTAAAACATAACTGAACCAGGTTTAATAAATAGAAGAAAGATTAAATCTTTCAAAGTTTTTAAACCTTTTACAAGTTAGCACCATTTTCGTTTTGATTGAAATATTATTCCAATTTACTGAAAGATTTATAAGCTGTTCATACAAACAAAAAAAAAAAGAAAACAAATTTTATTTTCCGTCAGTAAGAAGACAGCGTGCTTCCTTATTAAAATTCTGGATCAAACCATATTCATAAGCAGCTTAATATATTAAGACATTCTAATTCTTGTTTTGCAATTATTCAAATCCGTATCTAATTAATTTTTCTGCACGCTTGTTCTAATTCGAAGAACAAAAATTTATATTACAATTTCCGACAGTGTGTGACAGATACGAGTACTACGTTTGAGTAGTTTAAAAAGTTGTTATTCTAGGTATTCTAGGTAAAGAAGGAAATAGAATATCGCTTCTTATAATAACTGTAATTATTTAATCTTAAATGGCTATGCCAGAAGTAGGTTAAAGGTATTATAATAATAACTCTTCAGAGGGAACTTGATGTAAAGTAATCTTTTAATAATGCATGAATGTATATAGTCCCTACCGGAGCGTAAGTAAATCATTCTTACATACAAACAGGGTGATTCAAAAGATATTTTTTTTTTAACAATTTTGAAAAATTAGTTAAATTAAGTTCCCATTGGAAGTTATTGTAATCGGTTTGATTTGTCGAACTGAACATTTTGACATTTCTTGACGTTTCTTAATCAAAGGATTTTATACAGATGTCTTTGTGTACGTACGTGTGCACGTCCGTAAGTTCGATAAGCTTGACATCAAACTAATTTCGTATCATGGGAAATATAGTTTCTGACATCAAGTCAAATTTTTATATAATTTACAAAAAATAGTACGCAAAATTGGTAAAAATTGATGTTCGATTCTCGTAATCCCGTGAAAAAATAAAGACATTGACTTCAAAATGATTTCATTCTATGCAAAATTTTGTTCTCAACGTAAAATAATGTTTTTAGAAAAGTCTTATCGATGCTTTTCTTATAAGAAATAAAAACTTTCGAAAAATGCAGCTAAAATCAATGAAAATTGGTTTTCGACTAAAAATGTAGGCAATAAAAACATATTGAAATAAAACTTATTTTACTAGTTAATTTTTTAAGAAAAATTCAATTGACAATTTTTTTTATAAAACACAGAAATACATATAAAAAAAAAAACTCAAAAACTGATAGAAAATGGTTTTCTACTCAGTTTGAAAAATATTGACTTCAAATTAGTGTTTCACACAAAATATTATTATTATTATTTTGTTAAATGACTTGTCTGAAATAAGACAAAGGTGAGACCCGTTCTATCTATAGGAGTGTTTTTTTGGAAAAACCATCAGCAGTGTATTAGAAATACAACATCCGCCACAATCTTAAAATAAAGGCGAGTATTTGAAAATCACTTAAAAAAGTTCTTTTATGTTCTCTAAAGAAGGCTGACAAAATTTAAAAAACGTAATGTTTGTCTTAACCTTACATTTTCATATTTCAAAAGCTAAAGTGACATGTTTAATTATAACATTATTTTATCTAAATACGCCATATTTAAGAGCTGAATTACAATAGGTAGGTAGGTAGAAATGGCAATCTCAAGGCAACCTAGCCTGAGATCCAATTAGCGCTGTAGTGCGCCGCGCCGTTTTGATACCAAAACTCGTTTGACCTGTGATAGAAAGGAAAAGATTTATAGAGAAGCTTCATAGCGATTATGTTAGAGCCATTTTGTCGCATTGAGAAAAAAGATAAGGTCTCTAATCTTTGTCTCAGATAGCTCATCAAATTCGTGAAAGAATGCTTTCCCAAAGCATTTCATTCTAGTGTTTGCCAAAGTAGGACATTTGCAGAGGAAATGGATTATCTTTTCACTTTCTCTTTGGTCACTACAACTACGGCAAAAGATGTTGTAAGAGATACCCAACTTCTCTGCATGAACTCCTATAGGCCAATGTCCGGTACAAACCGCAACAATCCTGGCTATATCTTGCCTTGGCCTGCATAGAAGATCGTTTGTACGGGTTTTATTATAGGTGGGCCATATCTTCCTAGATATAATGCAGTTGTTTAAATTGATCCACCTTCGGTTTGATTCAGTTTAGTAGATAGAAAAGATTTTACCCTTCATAGCACCAAGAGGAATGTTAACCATTTCCGCAAGTGAGCTATGAAGGGCCGATCCTTGCCTGGCTAGCTCATCAGCCCGTTCATTTCCCACGATACCACTATGGCCCGGAACCCAGATCAGGGTGACACCGAGGTTAATGTTCAGGCTCGTAAGCTCATCGCGACATTGCTGGACCAATTTAGATGAGGATGTGGCCGAGTTAATGGCTTTGACAGCTGCCTGACTGTCTATGAAGATAGCCGCATTTCGGGTTTGGTTTGGGCTTTGTTTAAGTATCTTACATGCCTCCCTTATTGCCAGCAGTTCAGCCTAAAAAACGCTAGCAAAGTCAGGAAGCCTGAAGGATTTAGCTACATTTAGGGACTCAGAAAAGATCCCAGAAGCAACTCCGCACTCCATCTTTGAGCCGTCAGTAAAGATGGTTGTGTCGAAACCTATCGGCACGATGTCATCCTCCCAATCTTCTCTGAATTGGAAAATAACCTTAAAACCCTTACTAAGGCTCAAAGTAGGAGTGCAGTAGTCAGTGTCTACCGAGATAATATCTGAGGGAATCAATTTCGTTGTGTTGCTGTGACCATAAGGTTTTGACAACCAGCTGTTTGATTCCTTCAGCCTAATAGCGCTGCAGGAAACTATGTATTTAATAAAAAGGTCGATTGGTAGAAGATCCAAAATAACGTTTAAGGCGTCCGTTGGGCAAGTACGCATGGCCCCTGTGGTGCCCACGCAAGCTGTTCTCTGAACCTTCTTTAGCTTATCAATATTATAGGCTTTGCTAAGAGCAGGCCACCACACAATCGAACCATATGTTAAGATTGGACGTACTACGGCTGTGTACGTCCATAAAATCATCTTCGACTGAAGTCCCCACTTTTTGCCGAAAGTTTTGCTGCAGGCGTAGAAGGCAACACAGGCCTTTTTAACCCGTACTTCAATATTTCGTTTCCAGTTTAATTTAGGGTCGAGTATAACTCCCAAATATTTTGGGCGGTACTTTAGTTTTGGTCGTAAAGAGCATCAGTTCAGTTTTACTTTGGTTAACTCCTAGTCCACAACTCATGGCCCAGCTGCTAACTTTCTTCAAAGCTGACTCCGTGATTTCACTAATCACAGAGGTGTACTTTCCTGACACCAATAGCACCAAATTATCCGCATAGGCTACCGCCTTCACTCCACATCTCTCTAATTTAACGAGAATTGTATCCATGACCAGAAGCCATAGAAGAGGCGAAAGGACACCACCCTGGGGTGTTCCCCTACTCACGTGTTTTGTTGCGATTGTATTGCCTAGAGTGGCTCGAATCTTCCTACCACTGAGCATGGAAATAATCCATTCTCGTATGAAGTATTCTACACCGAACTTAACGAGCGATTCTTCTATGGATTCGGTAAGGACGTTGTTGAAAGCACCTTCTATGTCTAAGAAGGTGGCAAGAGTAAATTCTTTATAATGGATTGTTTTTTGTACAGTACGCACTACCTCATGGAGGGCAGTCTCCGTAGACTTGCCCTTAAGATAAGCATGCTGAGAGCTTTCGAGAGGTCGTCCAACCAGGATTTCTCTAATATGGTAATCAAGAATGCGCTCAAGGTTTTAAGCATAAAAGATGTTAAGCTTATAGGTCTGAAATCCTTCGCGGATTCGTGACCTCGCCTACCCACTTTCGGGATAAAAACTACTTTGACCTGTCTCCACGACATGGGCACATGTTTGAGAAGGAGGCATCCTTTGAAAATTTGTTCCAGCCATGGAGCCAGTTATGCTTCAAAAGTTACATGATGTGGCATGTAACTTTTGAAGCATAACTGGCAGTATGCCATACATGCCTGGGGATTTATATGGAGAGAAAGTATTGATGGCCCACAAAATATTTTCTCTGGTTATAACGGAATTGCTCCACATGAGCTACGTTTAGCTCTGTGGTTTCACGCGGTTCGGGGTTATCACTCTCGCAACCCGGAAAGTGCGTCTTCATTAGTAGCTTAAGAGATTCGGCTGGAGAGGCTGTCCAGGTTCCATCAGGCTTTTTTAGAAATGAAGGATTACAATGTTCCTTCGATAAAACTTTGCTGAGCCTTGCGGAGTCCTTTATGTCTTCGATTAATTGACAGTATTCTCTCCAGCTTTGTCTTTTGGCTGATGACAGGGCTTGCTTGTAAATTTTAAGATAGTCCTTATACGGTTGGTAAAACTTATGTTTGTGGCAGATATTGAAAATTGTCCTCGTCATTTTCCTAAGACTGGACAGTTCTTCATTCCACCAAGAAGGGATGGTTTTACGGCTATATTTAACTGGGCAAGAGAGTCTAAAAGCTTTACTTATAGAAGTTTCAAAGGGTTTTCACCTTTGACTCAAGGTCTACTATCGATTCTGTGAGATACGGTAAGTTTCTCAGTTTGGAACTAGCAATTTGACTGAATTTCTTCCAGTCAGTTCTTTTGGGATTTCTATAAGGCGGAGGTTTTTTCGACTCGAAATTAATTTGAAAAAGAATCCACTTGTGATCCGAAAACGAATTCAAAGGGGAAACTTTCCAATTCTCCACTAATAAATTACGGTTGTTTACTAAAATAATATCAAGCACATCCTCCCATTCATCATAATTTTCCGAGCTCGGAAAGACGAAAGTGGGAGTATTGCCTCTGTTACAAATGGTCATATTATGTTCGTTGATCTCAGAACTTCCCCAAAGGGTATGCCGAGCATTTGCGTCGCCTCCGATCAGAAGGTTTGCCTTTTTGATCTTAGCTTCGGTTATGATTTTGC
Organism: Eupeodes luniger; assembly: GCA_951509635.1. Lineage (NCBI taxonomy): Eukaryota > Metazoa > Arthropoda > Insecta > Diptera > Syrphidae > Eupeodes > Eupeodes luniger. The sequence continues at coordinate 229,528,324 of OX608073.1, read as the reverse complement.
ACACCTCCTCCGGAGGTGACGGTGCATTATGGGCAGAGTAAAAAGAGACCAACAGCAAACCCTGTATATTCTATTCAAATCTGACAACTTTCAGATCGGAAGTGCTAAAATTTGGACATAAAAAACCTTTTAAATGTTTCTTAGCTAAAATACAAGTTCTGCGATTACCTTGGTCTTGATCTGCGGTTTTATAAAAGAGGTCGTATTGGTTGTCTTTGAGGCCTCGCACCTTGAGGCCGTTTATCCACGGTTCTTGGATAACGCCAATATCGAAGTTTTCCTCCCTAAGGAAAACTCTCAGATTATCTGAAGCACACTTAGAGTGCTTCAGATTAATCTGGATGACTTTCAGCGCGTTTTTAATTATTATTTTTAGCTGCAGAGCTGGGGCCCGGCAACTCGCTGGGGACCTCGACTCCGCTAACAACATCGTCAACCTCGAAGTTGTCATCAGCTTTGTTGGTGTCTGTTCCCTGACTCTGCAGAATTTTAATTTTGGCATTCCTTATGCCAAAACTAAGTTTGTACTCGGCCTTTTCGAGAGCCCCTAGACTTTCCTCGCTAATCCTCAGAAGTTAAGAGGCGCTGCTCTTCTGCAGTTCTTCTGCCTTTATTACAGCCCAATCGTGCATGGGGACCAGCGTATTTTGCCTCTGAAGACCGCGGATCAGATCCTGTCCGCTTGGCTTTATGCTCATGAGTGGCAACCAAATGCGAGCCTTTGGTTGTCTAGGGATGTCCTTAGCCGGGATAAGCTTGAGCTTCAAGCCCTCCCAGTCATTGCTAACCTTAGCAATGCTTTCACTAAGGAAATCCCTAGAAAACCTGTCGGCACACTTGATTACCCTATACCCCCTGAGCATCTCGCCAGAGTCAAAACTAGGGTAGGAGCCCTCACTGTTTGTTATAGTGTCTGAAAACACCATCTCAGAGAGCAGAAAATCAAAAAGATGGTTTTTGGTCTCTTATTCAAGATTTCTCTCTAAGAACCTGAATATTTGCTCTTTCTCTCAGAAAAAATTGTATGAAAATAATTTAAAGCATTACTAAAGTTTTTCCATATTCTAAACCGCTTTTTGGTGAATATCATTAAAATATTAATTATAAACTTTATAGCTCATATCAATTTACCATTTGGTATTTCTGATTATATTAATTATAGAATTTTCTATAAACAATCTTTTCAAGCTTTATATTTTGGAAGCAAGGTTTAGAATCAAATTGCACTTTTAATTTATAAAAAACTAACCCGACGAGGATGGGATTCGAACCCACGCGTGCAGAGCACATTGGATTAGCAGTCCAACGCCTTTTTTTTTTTTTTTTGTAAATTCATTTTTATTAATTCATTCTTAAGACTATCTTAAAGCTAGACAAAAATTCATAAAACTAGCCTAAATTAACCATAACTTACAACTAACTTACTGGTCCCATACGGACACTCTAAGTTAAACAATAATACTTAATGCTAATGCCTTTCGGCCCTAAGATCTATTTAACTTTAATTCATTTTATTTATTTTTGTATTCATTAGAAAATTTCAAAAAAACTAATATCAATATCCTTTTTTATTTTTACTTAAAAACTACTTAAAATAAAGTCCTTAATATAAAACTTAAAGCTAACTAAAACTACCTATTCTACCTATAACCTACTTAAAACTAGAACAACCACAGCAGCAAATCTAACTATGTAACGTTTTTTGTTTTTCATATTTTGTTGTCTTTTTTTTTTTTTATTATTTTTTTTTTTATTCCATGTTTTTTTTTTGTATTTTTTTTTTTGTTTTGTTTTTTTTTTGTTTTTTATTATTATTTTTTTTTATATATTTTTTGTTTTTGTGCCACCATGCCTATTCTACTTAAAACTAAACCCTAAAACTATAAAACAAGTATGTAAGCCGGCCAAGGCTTTAAACCCCATCCCGACTACCCACTATCAAGTGCCGATTGAAGCCACCAAAACTGGTTCTCCTGCTTCACCCTATCAGTTCGGTCCCATTCGGACACAGCCCTACTGAACCGAAGGAGCTCTGCTCCGTCTTGTGCCATGACGTCCCGATTGTACAGGAGCCGCCTATCCACGGTTCGTCGTCTGACGTGGTAGATTAACGGAACTGCCAATCTATCCTGTATCAGACCGCATCTATCTAAAAAGAGGAATGCTTCTGGTGGAATGAAGCCGCTCAAGCGTGCACTTTCAAAATACTCGTCGTTCGGATAGAACGCCCCGAAAATTAAATTGTTGGTCGAAGACATAGCTCTTGCAATGTGACCTCGAACGAGTTTTATCACGAAATTGTCAATTCTGTTGATTCGAGCCCCGTTGTATAGGACTTCGTTGGAATAGTAATGCACGTAAGAAGATTCGGCTGTTCGATATAAGCCGGTACAGCGTCGTAAACACTGCCGCTCGAACACCCGAAACTTCTCCATCTGGGAAGGGGCAACGTTGAACCACACAGGACAACCATAAACGATCATCGGCCGTATGAGGGCCATGTAGCAAATTACCTTCACTCTGGGGTCAAGCCGACTGCTAAAAAACAGCCGTTTCGTCAGAGCGAAGGCTCCTCTGGCCCTGGTCAGAGCAGCATTTATATGTCTGTCGAAATATAAATACTGATCTAACCAGATACCGAGGTACTTCACTACACTTTTGCTCGCTAATTGCTGCCCGTGAAGATCAACGATGACCATCTTGCGCCAATTCTTGCACGTATCCCTCGTGGCCCTAGCCAACGGAGTCCGGAACAGAATTGTCTCCGACTTCTGGACATTTATTTTCAGTTTCCAGTCGTCGCAATATCGCTGAATCTTGTCGAAATCACGCTGCAAGAGAATTCTAATAACCTCAACCTTTCGGGCCGTTCTGTACGCAATAAGATCGTCGGCGTACGCAATTGCCTTTGTAAGACTACCTATCAGATCGCTGGTGTAAATGCTGAAGAGAATCGGCGAATTCACCGCTCCCTGTTGAAGACCATTTTTAATTAAGAATGTTGTGGTAGAAGTTACATTGCCACTTTTGACAACAAACTTTCTACCGTTAAGCATATCATAAAGTATATACAACAATGGCTTGCTTATGCCAAGCCTGCTCAGTTTTAGGTAAAGACCCTCTAACCATACGGTGTCAAAGGCCTTTTCCAAATCAACCAGAACAGCACCTGTGCATTGTTGTTTTGTTTTATTCCATTGGATATCAGAAACGAGTTTAGACGCAGCATGAATTGTGTCATGACCCGCCTTGAACCCGAACTGTTTATCCGGAATTATTTTGTTGTCCGCAGCCCACTTAGTCAGAGCCCTATTGATTATTTTTTCGAAAACTTTGCTGATGCTCGGAAGAAGACTTATCGACCGAAGATTTGACGGGTTGGAGTTGTCCTTTCCCTTTTTCGGGAGAGGATGAACCACAGCGGTCTTCCAATGCACTGGATAATATGCATTATTCAGTGCATTGTTGAAGAGTGTGGTGTAAATGTCGATTGCCTCCATCGGTAAATGTCTTAGTACAACGTTGGATATACCATCGACACCTGCTGACTTTTTATTTTTGATTGAGTTGAAGATGAGCTGAAGCTCAACCTTCGTCACTAACAAGGGACTTGGTCCCGTTTGCTCGGCGATTATGGCATTTGCCAAGGAATCGTCATCGAACCTCATAAAACCGCGGTTCTCAGATCGCCAATGTGTTATATCATTTCGAAGGTAAAAGTGATTAAGTAGGGCTCTGTTTTCCAGGTCGTGGTTGGGGCGAATGCTAACATTCACCTTGTACACTTGCTGGAAAGCAGCTCCCACCGCCTCCACTTTTTCCTTCGGATCTTCAATTATATAAAAGTCATCGTCAAAGATGGCTTCTTCTGGATCTATTTGCGCTGTCATGAGTACGTCTCTGTTCTCTTCAGTTCTTTGGAGTTTCAGACACGGAAGGTCATTGTCGTTCTTTTTCCTGAATATCTTGTTGATTTTAGGGAACATACTAGGGTCACTGGAATTAACTGACCGGATCTTACGGTCCCAGTACTTGTTAATTGATAACCTGTAGTTCTCCTTAATCAACAGATTGACATTTTTTATTGACGACTTCAGTGCCCTAACCTCCAAGTCGTGTGGGTCTGTCAGTCGTCTGTACAAGTTTTTGAGTCTTGTCAGTAAGCCACTCTTGTGCCTACGTAGTGCGTCAATAGTCGTGTTTCTGTAAGCGTCCATTTGGTCCCGTTCTTTGTACTTTGGTATTGTCCGTTCCATCGTTCGTTTTATTGTTTCGTCCATTTGTTGTAAATGTTGGTCAATTTCTGTATTTGTCAGGTTTCTGTTGTTTGGTGGGGCTATGTCACTCGAACGAAGTTCTCTCGCTAAGGCGTTGGTGAAACGAGGCCAGCGCATCTTACTGTAATTGTAAGAGTGCGTTGCAACGTATTCCTCCAACTCCACGCGTTCGTTCGGTATCTGCATTACAGCAGCCAGTCCGCAGTGATCACTGTCGTACTCAACTGTCTGTAAGCAGTTACGAGGGTGATTACCCACTTTGTCTGTAACTGTCAGTCTTGTGTCGTACAGCAAGAGATCCAGAAAGGAGCCGCTTCTTGGATACGATGGCTTTTCAGTAGCCAGCAGGTCGACGCCATATTCAACGCTGTAAAGATCCATCAAATTAAAAAGATGGTTACCTCTGGGATTACTATGTTGATTTCCCCAATCTTCATGTTTTGCGTTCAAATCACCGGCCAAGATGAAATAGTTTTCTTCCAAGCTCAGTTTAAGTTCCCTAAAAAGAATCTCGAGTTCTGAAGCAAAGTAAGTAACCTGCGGAGCTCCAGCCGCATAAGCCGCAATCATATACATCCGCTTCCCTTGAGTGAGAGAGATGCATACAACGCAAACTTCTAGCGTCTTGAGTTTTCGCAATTCATTGTTGTATATGACTTTATAATTAATGCCTTTTCGTATAAAGAGAGCGACACCGCCCCCTTGAGTGGAGTCGGGCCGGTCTCTTCTTACAATATTGTAATTTTTATGAGTCAATTTGTGTTTGTGGTTTAGCTTAGTTTCGCTAGCCATAAACACATCGGGACTGTAGTCTTTCAACAATTGGAACATATTGGCTCTTCGTTCAATCCTAATCAGTGAATTTACATTCACAGCTAGGACTTTTAGGCGCGTCTCCGGCAGCGCGCCCATTATGGTCTAAATTGCGCCAGGCCAGGCAACAAAGAGTAGAGATGGTCTACCCTTTTGCCTTGCTCCTTTATCTGACTTTGCAGTCCTGTAAGTTGACCTTGAATGTTCAACAACAAGGCTACAATGTCAGGCTGCACCTCTGGTGCCTTAGGCACAGGGGCCTTTGGGGCAACCGTTGGTGGAGCCTGTCTCGTGTTCCCATTCCCTGACACCATTAGGGCGTAGGAAAATTTGGGATCCACGAATTTTTGTGTAGGAGCCTGTCGAACTGTTCGACTTTCTTCGGCTTTTTGACTGGCCTGTTTTTGTTTTATTTGTTGGACCTTAGGGCAACCCCTATAGCTAGCCGGGTGCCCTTGGTTTCCACAAAGGACACACTTGAGCTGGGTCAAATCCTCAACCCGCTCCTTCCCCAGCTTGCATTCCCCCTCGTTGTGGGTTTCAGAGCATCTGACGCAGCGCAACTGCATATTACAGTTGGCTCCGGCATGGCCGAACCTCTGGCACTTCGTACATTGTAAAATGTCGTCGTGCCTTTTTAATGTCTCCCAGTGTATGGCTTGATAGTCGAGGCATTTGATTTCCCTCAGACTCTCAAACCTACTTTGGGGCGATAATGTTACGAGGAACATTGGCAGCCTGTAACCCCCTCGCCTGGACTTCACCGTAGTGAAAGGCTTGACCCCGATGAAATCGAGATCGTCGATGGCTTTTTGTTGGAGCTCAGCTAAGAGCGCCTCCGGTTCCGTGCAGGAACTTATGCCCTTCAGTAGGACCGTCTTTAATTTTTCGCTTTTAGGCGTGAAGCTGAAGAACTCAGCTGTGGCCTCCTTAAGCACTTCTTTAACTATTTTGTATTCGGACAGTGAGAAGCATTGCACCGAATACCGCTTTTCTTTTTCATTTAAAATATTTATTAAAAATTTGCCCTTAGTGGCCGACTTACATACCTGTTTCAAGTCCTGCAGGTCAACCTGGTAGGTCCTAATTGGTGGCACCTTCTCCTTCTTGGGCTGTGGTTGTTTCTGGTGTTGCTGCTGCTGTTTCTGCTGCTGCTGTTTCTGCTGCTGTTTCTGCGGCTGCTGTTTCTGCTGCTGTTGTTGCTGCTCCATTATTTTAGCTGAGGTCGATGGGCCCTCAGAACTTGGGCCTGTCACTGCTGCTGGCGTCTTTTTATTTTGCCCCGCTCCTGTGTTTTTGGTAGCGGGCTTGGGTTGTGGTTGTTTTTGCTGCTGTGGTTGTTGTTGCTGCAGTTCTTTTTGCTGCAGTTGTTTTTGCTGCTGTTGTTTTTGTTTCAGCTGCCGTTGCGCTGCCTCTTGTTGTCGGCGCGCCTCTTGTTTTAACTTCAGCTGGCTGAGGAGGGGCTCCATTTCCTCCTTGAGCTTTCTGAGGTCTTCCTCGTATTTGCTGATTTTTGCTTGTTGAGCTTGCAGGGCCTTTACCAGTGCTGTCTCATCTTGGAGGTCCGCCTCTACCTCCACAGCCTTCGTTGTCGGCGGGACTGGCTCTGGCTCCGATATGATAATATCCATATTTGGAGGCCTGAAGAGCCCCTCTCCACCTTCGGAAATGTATTCCGTTTTCTCAGACTCATCGTAGTCTGAGAACTCAGTTTCAGTGGTATTTCCTACCTTACCACCCTCCATTGCCTTGCGCATATCACGCCGCTTAGCGGCGTTAGCCCTCTCCACCTTGTTAGGGCTATGCTTCTTCAGCTTCCTTTTTTTGTTGGTTGTTGCTGATGTCCAATGGTCAGATGCCTGACCTGATGTTGTTGCTGTTGTTTGCGGTACCGCTGCTGGCATCACCGCAATATCGCCCGATGTGTTGGCAGAGGTATCTTTCGATACCCCTGCTTTCCTCTCCTTCTCCATCAGCTTTTCTTCCCAATCAATAAATTCCACAATTTCTCGATTGTGAAAAAAAGCTTGTATATTTTTCGTGCACTCGGCACGGGATTCGAACCCACGACCCTTGGAGCTGTGTTCCGACGCCACCTCCACTAGGCTACCGAATAGCTGTTGAAAATTGTGGCTTACTGCCTTCTTAATTAAAAACCTTACAAATGCACTTTTTGTTTAAAATATATAGCAATCACTTTTACACACTTGTTTTCTTCCTGGAAGTCAAAGAACGACTGACAGTCCAACGCCTTAACCACTCGGCCACCTCGTCTTATTATTTAATTGCTCTTGAAATTAGCTGAGCCTGCCTATGTTTCAATTTTGTTTAAAGTTTTATCTACCCCTCACCTCTTAAAAATATTCATAAAAAGAATACATTTTCAATTAAAGCTCTATTGTATGTATTGTATGGTAACTTTAGGAAGACGTAGACAATGTAATAATTTTTTTTTTCAACTTTCATATTTCCTATTGGAAAAATGTAAAACCTGCTTAAAAGTTTTTGGACATACATATATTTTTTTCCAAAGCATCTATTTTGTTCAAGCTGTTCTGCAGGATTGTTTGTACGTGGCGTAAAATAATAATAATATGGCTTATAGTTTGAAACTATGAAAAATAATGTTTAAATAATAAGCATATATTTAAATTTTCAGGGAAAAATACTATCCAGATCGAACGCCAGGTGAGAATTATTGAAGACCGTCTCAAAACAGTCTTATCGGTTTGCGTGTTAAAAAATATTTGTATGCGGTTTATAATTCAAATTTTCCATTCAAATTGAAGTTTGATATTCCCCATCAAAACGAATATCATCAACAGGGTGAACAGCTCTCTTTCCAATATTGTATGTGCTATGAACTGGTGATGTTGGTTGTGAAAGCTGCAGGAGCTGTTCTCCTTCGAACAAATAATTCCGTTTTTCGGCCTGAATTCTGTAATATAACGGGTTATCCATTTTGCGGTTTCGATAGTATACTGCTGGAATTCGACATCTTTCAAACTTAGTTGTTAAACCAATTTTTGTTTTCAGTTGAAAGTCTGATATTGCCATAGCCACATTTTGTGCTTTAAGAAGAGATTATGGTTTACATGATCGTCAAACTACGCTAGCAATTGGCAAGATTGTGAAGAAATTTAAATAGACTGGACTGGTTACAGATATTGTAAGGCCTGTGCATCATCGTTTCGCTCGTACCACTGAAAGTTAAAGTGTTGCCGAAGGCCCGAATGTGTCGACTCCTCGTCGTTCTCAGAAATTAGGACTGTCTTCCGACACATTATGGCGTATTTTGTATTTGGATCTACACCTACATCCATTATAAAGTCCAGCTCACACAACAACTGAAGCCAGCCATTCACAACGTCGCGGTCGTAGATACGTCGAATGTGTGCTTGAACAACAGACGCAGGCGAGGCGGTGGAAGGCGATTTTTGGAACAAAATTTTCTTTAGTTAATAAACAAAATTGTAGTATTTTGGGTTCTGATTCTCACGTAATTGAAGAGATTCCATTACATCCACAAAAAGTCACTGTTTGGTCCGCTCTTTGGTTCGGAGGTGTGATTGTACCTTACTTCTTCGAAAACGACGATGGAACGACGGCCACCGTCAATTCGGAGCGTTATGGTCATATGACAACAGAATTTTTGCTTGCCTGCAATTGATATGTGGTTTCATGCCACACAACTCGATCGAATATGGCTTTATTTCAAGAGACATTTCCTGGCCGCGTAATTTCTCGTCGTGGCGATATTAACTGGCCATCAAGATCATGCGATTTGACACCGCTGGACTTTTTTTTTGTGGGGCTAGGCGAAAAAACCGTGTTTATGCAGATAAAACTTTAACTCTTGAACACTTAAAAACCACAAAATGGATAACCCTTTACCAAATGAAGTTGTAATTAATTGTGAAGCAGTAAAATCATGCCTGACAACATTACACATTCGCACATAGGCATGGTTAAGAGTTGTATGTAAGTCATTAGGCCCTAATTCTCAAATTATTGTTGCGCCACCTAATTTTTAATAAAATCAAAGAGTTAAAAAAGCCATCGTTAAACATTTAAGGCAACAGCTTTTTTAGAAGATTTTTTAAGGTGGTGCATTTTCATTGTCAAATTCTTTGTCTCTCTTACAACTTGTTACTTTTACACAGGCGGATCAAAAACATATGAAGGGGTTGGGAGAGGTGTGTACTCTGAACGACTGGAATTAAGTCCCCTATTCCGCCTTCCTTATAATTGTAGCGTGTTCCAGGTAAAACGTTTGGCGATAAAAGAAGTCTTGTCTTGGCTTAAAGAAAACGTGATATCAACATCTGATCGTATTTTCTCAGATAGTCGGGCAGCTATAAAATCTCTGGACTTTGTCAAATCAAACTCTATAACAGTCCATGACTGTCGATCATCTGGAGATAATGGAAATGGCAAATAGTTAAATATTCATCTTTGCTGGGTGGCGGGCCATATAGAGATTCCAAGAAATTGTAAGGCAGATGAACTCGCCAGACATGAACTTGTACAGTACAACCCATTCTACCACGTTTGACTAATGCTGACTAGATTTAAAGCACTCGAGGTGCTTGCTATCTATAGGCAGATCGCATATAACTTTGACAATCGGTGTCATAAATGACTTTTGCAGATGCTGTATGAATGAGGAAGCTGAGGAAACAGTTCTTCACCTCCTCTACGATCTAAACGATCTTAATCATATTAACATAATCAATCTTTCACGTTTCGTAAGGGACACAGACTGGTTTCATTGAGCTTAGAAGAAAGCCTCAAGATTCATTTAGTATCACAATGGGCCATTAAACTGGCCTAAGTGTGTCCTACTCCATCACTGATAGCCACTTTAACCTAACCTAACTTACAACTTGTTATCATTAAGTTGTTTGGAATTAAATTAATGAGTTTTTGTTGCGATTCTATTAAACTATCGAAAAGTTATGTCTTAGTTCAAATCTTAACTTTATTTCTTAAAAATTTTGTATGAAGATTTAAAAGACATTGAACCTTTTCAATGTGAATCACTGTAAGTCTCCTATTCTTATTCTATTGTCAACTAAAACCCTCTTCAAAAAGCATCTTTGTAAACAAATATAATTTAGTAGGTATTCTTTTTCTAAATAAGACCTTTTAAATGGGCACCGCATTATCTCTTTCCGCCTGGCTAATGTTCTTTATACTTTCAAACCTAATTTGGTCTTATAGGCATGCGTTATAGCTATACCTATGATTAATAGCCTTACCCTTCCTATTACCATTTGTTATGTAGATAATGTCGCTAAGCTTCTTACTCTTAATATAGGCATATGTATGTAAACGCATTGAAGTTTTAGATTAAAACGAAGAACCAATTAAGTCTTCATCATCATAAAAATAGCTTGTTTATTTCTAATTGCCGACAAATTGAACAAATTTCAATCAACTTGAGAAATTCAAAATAAATTTACAAAAGTAAAACAAAAACAAATTGAAAAAGAAATATTCTGTTTGTTTCATTTCCTTCGCAGCTTATACTACCTTGTATTGGCAAATGCACTCGCTTATGGATTAACCAACGATAACGGCAGTAAAACAAGTTTATTACCATCATCTTCTGCTGAAAACGACCAACATGACCACCACCGCCAAGACCAACCCAAAGCGACTTACCTTAGGCCTGCTACAGCTACTCGTACCATACCAAGGAAGGCCATCAAATCGGATAAAAGTCCACACATTTTGAATAAGAAATTACTTAAGTAAGTTTAGTCAGCGGCGTATTTCGCACATATACTCCTAGTATCGGTAGTATAAAGGTCCATTATAAAAGTCTGCGCATTTTTGTTGCATTCTTTTGCAACTCAATTTTGCGCATTGTATGCACCTTTTTCCGTTGATGTTGATGGTTTGTTTTAATCTTACACATGGTTTGTTTTATTTTTGTTGCGTCCTTTCTCCCTCGCATAGCAAATTAGGACTGGCAAAGGTTCGCGCCCCGAACAGCCACAACCGGAAACGTCTGGCCGTGGAGTCACGCCGTCACGCTTCGCCCGATGATTCACACATGTTCATCATTAAGCTGCCACCAAACCTATACTATTACACGGGCCCAAAAGCAGGAGGTACCAGCACCGCCAGCAATTCTGCCGCCACCTCCACTGCCGCAAAGAACAACGCTCTGGATCAGGGTAACGGGAAAAAGGTAAGACTATAAGACTTAACTTTATTCATAAAACATGTTTATTGTACGAGTAGAACCTGCGATATTTTTCAAAGATACACCTTAAGAATTATTTTATTGTGGTTACCACTTGGACTAATTGGAGCAAACTTTTATACAACTTATTGTTAAGGGTTTAACAATTTACTTGTTAGCAATTTACTACGTATTTAGCATTTTACTAAGGGATTCCAAAATTTTAAACCTTTCTTTTAGTTTTGCTAACTAGTAAAGCTAACTAGTAAAAACGAGCATCCAAAAATGTCTAAAAAGGGACAGTTCGTAAAAATAAACAAAGCAAATACGATTAAACGGACCTACTAATTGGAATTCTCAGCTGTTGACTGGACCATTCCATTCACTGCTCTTATAAGAATAATTGACAAATGTCATATGAATTTAGCAAATTGCTAAAAGTTAAAGAAGCAATTCCGTGAATTTAACTTTAGCAAATTGTTAAGAGTTAGTAAGATGTTTAAATTGTTTAAAATTAGGTACATCATCTTTTAAGCTTAATAAATTGCTAAATCGTTTAAAATTCTAGGCCATTATTTTGTCTAACTACTTCTTTATGAGACTCTTAATAGTAAACCAGAGACATAATTAAAAAGTGTCAGAATTCTAAATCAAGTTTACAAACAGTGTTCGGGTTTCCATTAAAAACACACAAAATAAGGGCCCATTAACACGTGAAAACTTTGTTAGAGATTTGTTTTTGACGTTTAGTTTTCCTTTGATTGCTCAAATGTTATTGCACAATGTTATAATTACATTCCTTTAGTTTGTTGATGGAATGAGTTGTAAATTAATTTAAAAACAAACAAGAAACTAAACTCATGTGATAAAGGGCCTAATTATTCAAATTTTAGGTTACTAAATTTGTGTTCCTGATGTCGCGGATAATGTTTGACAGTTCCCAGATAATAGATATTATTTACGAAGTGACAAAATATTATTATAATAATAACCAAAGTCTTTTACTTAAATAAAGTTAGATTTTAACATTTTCGAAGCGACTCTGGTAATAAAATAAAGTATCCGTGTTTTATGGAAAATTGCAAGCCACTTAGTAAAGAAGATTTAAAAAAAAATTATAGTCACTTTTATATTAAGTCTTTTCTTTTATACTATAATTGGATGCGTTTGAGAGTTAAGCTATGTATGTACATATGTACATATGTAAGTACATGTATACACGATTGGAAGATCTTTCAATATTGGCCGAATTGTCAAAATTAGGTGACAATTGCTAACTTTCTATCAAATTGAAAATTGTCCGTTTATACGGTTGGTTAATTTTATCCAAATATCAGATAATTTTTTTTAGTAGAAAATCGGCTGACAATTGGTGACAATTTTTATTTTCCAGTTATTAAGACAGATAAAGAGAATATAAAAGTTTATTTTAGAAATGAAAATAACAGGTTGTGCAAAAACATACAAAAAAATAATGAATATTAAAAAAGTTAAACAATAATTTTGTTACATTTTTGTTATGGTTTCCTCCTCAAAAACTTTCTGCCAATAAAAAATTGAATGATTTTGTTTGGAAAGAACATCATCCAACATGCAATTAGTGGACAATCGTCAAATTATTTGAAAATACTGAAAATTGGGTGTTTATAGACGAGTACAAACGATTGCGAGAAGTCGGCTAATTTTTTTAAAGGAAATTTGTCGAACATTTTTGTTTTGTCACTTTTGACAAACAAAATTGGGTGTTTAAATGGTTGATAGAAATTGTTTTGGCGAAAATTCTGCTAATATTTGAAGATCTTCCAATCGTGTATACTTATCTTTAGTTTCTGAATTATTATTACTTACGATTCGACGATCAACACAAAATTCCTCTCGTTGACTCCGTCAATGCGTTGAATTTCGCTAAGACACGACACATTTTGTATTAACAAAAACAAAAATAACATAAAATAACTTATAACTAAAAAGTAATGGAGACCTTATATCACATTCGAGAACTTAAAAACAAAAATAAATAGAAGACTTCATATCACATAAGAAAATTAACAAAAATAAATTATTAAAAAAAAGACAAAAAACTCAAAAATACATAATAAACCTTAACGAATATTAAGTTTATCTAGACATTCAGTAAATTTATATAAAGATTGCTGCCGTTTAGTTGGCCCCAATACTGTAGGATCCTTCAAAACGTATTTAATATCCTCTTCTTTGACTAAAGCGAAATCGGGGACTTGTGGCATACAAAAAAGCTCATTTGTTTTCGATTTGAGTCGCAAAAATGAAACAAACCACTCATTATTGTTGTTTTTGGGTTACAAAATTTTTCCAACATAGCAAACATTTAATTTTTTTGCTTTAAATGTCACTAAAACAAAATTATTTAGTGATGGAGATTCATTTAAAGGACGTTCGAAAATCTTATAATTTAAAGTAACTGATGAATTTGTGTCTTCTTGATCAGATACATTTAAGCTACTGCCGTCTGAATCATCCAAGTAGAGTGAAGTATCAGTGTCACTGTCACTGTCTTGAAGAACTTTACGCTTAAATACATTTTTCATTGTCTTACCTTTATTGACTCGTTTTTTTTTTGCAGCTAATTCGTTTTTTTCGGGAGTATCGGTGGCAATTAAGCTACGACCAGCGGTACGTTTCCTAGTGTTCTTACGGGGACCCGCTTTAATTGGCTGTCTAAAATTAAACGGACTCAAGAAAGGTTTAGCTTTGCTGCAATGGGGTTGGGGTTCTCTTTCGATAAGTTGTGGAAGTTGCTGCTCTGTTGTATTTTCAATCGAAGTTGTAGTTGCGTTTGACTCGTAACCAGCGTTTGAGCTAACAGGAATTGCAATTTCTTGATGGTCCAAAGGAGCTATTTCCAAATTGGTAGAGGCTGAAGGATCTGGACGGTCAGTTACAGAACTTGGCAGAAAATGTTCATCTGTAAAAACGTTTCTGTCAAAAGGGAAAATCCCTGTTTTTTTAAATGCGCTTATAATATTCACTGGTGTCATAGATCTGTTAAACGATTTTCCGATTATTTCGGCTAAATGGTAGATCGTTATTGGTTGTCCTGGCATGCGAAGCATAAACGAGTCCATTTCGCAGTTGTAAAATTTTTTGAAGGGGCCGAACACACCAACGTCTAAAGGCTGCATCTTAGAAGTTGTGTGTGGATGAAAAGTAAGAATCGTAACGCCTGAATGTTTTGCCAAGTTAAGAGCTTCAATTGCAAGGTGCGATTCATGGTTGTCCATGATTAGTAAGCTCGGGTTAGTTTTGCTGCTGTTTGTGTGTTTTATGAAATGCTTCATTACCTCCAAAAACAGTTCAGAGTTCATCCAGCCGGAGGGTGAAGCCAATCCCAAGGAGCCAGGTGGTGCTCCTTTAAGCATATGGCTTTTAAAGTTCTTCCGTGGGAACACTATAATTGGAGGTAAAGCAGTGCCACTAGCACTGATAATGCAGCATGTTGTTACTAACACACCTCTCTCCCCACTTGTTACTTTGGATAAGTTTTTTGTATTTTTTGGCGCAAGTACCTTTTGTGGTTTCTGAACTGTTGTTGTTGCTGTTTCATCCAAGTTGAAAATTCGTGTCCCATCGGAAAACTCGGGGTGCCTTTGAAGAATTTTAAACAGATTGTCAAAAAAAACCTGCACTGAATTCTTATTAAAAGATGTGGCTCGTGCTAAGCTGCATGCTTCTGGTTTTTTAAGCGACAGTTCAGGGTGCCTTCCCCGGAAGCCCCGCAGCCAATCCAAGCCAGCCATTGAGTGGATTTTCCAACTTGGTGGAAAATTTGGCATATCATTTATGGACGCAAGTTGAAAAGCCAATTTGCGGCATTCGGTGGCCGTGATACCATAAAATATATTTGCGCAGTGGGTTATATAGGATTTCAGTGCATCTTCCTGCTGATCTGAAAAAAACTGCCTATGGCTATAAGATGATGTTAAAGTAGTTAATGAAGCTGGACAATCCTTTAGTTTTAAATAGTATCGCCGAACTGTATGATATGAGAGACCAAATTCTTTTGCAGCCCCTCGGATTGACATTCCACCCTCGATACTTCTTAGTGCTGCACTCATCTGATCTTTAGTGTGTACTCCCTTCTTACGCTGCAATACTGGCTTCCGTGGCATCTTTAACAAAAATATAAAAGCTTTAGTTCACAAAAAACGTCTAGGTGCACAATGCACCACGGTGCATTTAGCACAATGCTTATGTGGTGCATTATGCACCACTGTGAAATTTTTGAAACAAATTAAAACAGTTCACAAAAAACGTAGCAAAACTATAAACTTTGTATTTTATAATGTAAAGAAAAGTCCAAATAACAATTCTATTGATTTAATATAGTAAAATACTTTGTTTTCACTTAGATATTAAAAAAAACAAACTCACCGTGTTTTTTTTCTTTTTCACACAAAATTTATGAAACACTCCGCGCACGTGCACCACCAAAGAGAAACACAACCAGACTAAATTCTACCGCAGTTACTGAGAGCAACGGATACATTTGAAAGAGGTATACACCAATACAGTTGCCCGTTTAGCGAATATAGCTGTGGTGCATTTTGCACCACTGGTGCATTTATGACCACGTCACCCTATGCTAAAAGCCCTAAATTAGGTGAAAATTTAAATATTTTAAGAGGTTTCTTAATAAAGGGAATTTGATAGTTCTTAGATTGACAGGTAGAAAACAAACTAAATTTTGCTATAATATAAACAATTTCGAATTTCCATTAGACAAATAATTAAGAATTTTCAGTAGCGAGATTTGAAAACTTAAATAGACATCAAGCTTTATCTATATCTATATACTAATATTATAAAGAGGAAAGATTTGTATTTTTGTATGTAACGAATAAACTCAAAAAGTACTGGACCGATTTTAATAATTCTTTTTTCATTAGAAAGCTACATTATCACTGATGAGTAACATAGGCTATTATTTAGTACTAGATTACTATAGAAATCTTAAAAAATTCCTAATAAAACCAACCAAAGGTGTACAAAAATTAGCAATAAAATGTCTTTCATCGCATACGCTGCGAAGAGTATTAATGATAGGACAAACAAATGTTTTCTAATTTAGTGATTCATGGTCGTTTTAATTAGCATGCTTATAACTTAAATATCTGTACCTATTTAAGTCCACACGTGCGAAGCCGGGACGGGCCGCTAGTTTCTAAATAAAAAACAAATAAGATGGCGCTACATTCCGTTGAGAACTAGGGTCTAGTGACTTACAACTCTCAACCATTTCTGGACCTAAAGTCCGAACGCCTAATTTGCGAAAGCACTTGCAATGAAAATTTCCATGTCTTGACGTAATAAAAATCTCTCAGAACAAAAATGCATCCAGAAAACATCCCAGTACAGTAGTGGATCCAGGGTTAACGTAGGGGTCATGACCCCCCCTGGGAGATTATTTTTTTTGATTTTCGTATGAATTCCCTTGAATTTAAAACTTATCGTATTGCGTTAATGGATATGACGCCCCTTATATTTTTAGTTATTTATTTTTTATATATGAAAATAAAAGTTGTATTTTATTGCTTAAACTTTGTTGCTAAAAGTACTACTTTTAACCGAGGACTCGACCAAGAACATATTTGAATCGGAAATCTAGACATATTTCAATCGAGCAGCACACGAACCAGAGGGGGGGTGTCATATGAGCGGTTTGCGGTTTTGAAAACAACTAAAATCTTTGTTTTCACACAATTTAAAATATGGAAACATTTTATTAATGCATTAAATAATTTTCATGAAATCTTTTCTGAGAGAAAGAGCAAGTATTCAGGTTCTTAAGAAGAAACCTTGAATGAGAGATCGCCAATTTGATAATAAGTTGCCTTTAAATTCCTAAAACTCGTCTTGAATTCCGTCTTATTTTTGACATACATAAATAGTGTAAGGCTTTTTTAAAGTGTTTTTTCTTTCAAAATAGATTTTCTATTAAATACAATAACAATAATCTACTTTTTGAAGTGAATTTGCTTTGGATGCTCTAGAACTGAGATTTAAACACGAATTTCAAGAATATAAATGTCCCAAAAAAGCAAAAGTGACACATTCGCTAAACTAACAGCTAATTGCAAAAAAACATAATAAAACATTTCATATCTATTATTATATAAAAGGTTTTAATCTCTCGAGAACTGAAGCGACACTAAATTTTCTTTCCAACTTATTTGTTTACCTTAATTTGTTTCTATTTAATTTTCAGAGAATTTATGTACTTAAACGCACTTTATTCTTGAACCAAACATTTTTCTTCCTACAGAAGAACAAAATATTTTCAAAAGGTTCACGAAAAAGAGATATTTTCTAGAATTTGTCTTTTAGCATCTGCTCCAATCTACGAGTTAGCATGGACTCTTGAAAATTGAGTCAAACAAATTACGTCAAAAAAGGCAGACAATTCTTCATATCAGATTCTGTTTTATTTTCCTACGAAAAATTTAGATTAAATATGGCATATTTAGACAACAGTGTTTTAAAATAATCTTATAAATTAATTAAATTGTCACTTAAGCTCTTGAAATATGTAAATGTAAGGTTAAGATACAAATTATGTTATTATTAAATTTTGTCAGCCTCCTTTACAGAACATTAAAGAACATTTTTGAGCGGTTTTCAAAAACTCATATCCTGATTAAAAGTCTGGATTCGCCCTTGTCCTAATACCGACATTTCCGAAACAAATATTTAGTTTGAATACTTGAATAAAGCACCATCCATATTAACTTTAATTGCTCACCAAATTGTATTCACTCTTAATATTTGTATTGTTTTGCTTGTAAAATGTTACTAACTTGTCAACTCAGTCTTTCAAAAAACACCGCTAATGTGTCATACTTCAATAAATACACTATAAAAGAAAAAATTAAAAACACAAAAATGACAGCCAGCATTTAGCACTGACGTTTCTTTAAATTGTTTTGAAACGTTCCTACAAAATTAAACTCTTTGAGTGTTACATATCTAAGAACAAATATGAAAACTCACAATGCAGCTAAATGAAATGGCAAGATTTATCATCAATAAAATTGCATTGGTTTTAAAAATGTAGTTCCCGAGCTAATATGGCAACCATTTAATATCTCAAAAGAGTCTTTAGTGGAATTGTTTTGCCTTGTTGTAGCGCATTTCGTGCGCACTGAACTTAAATGCAAAAGATGTTATGCAGCGTGTTTCCTGGCAGTGAAGATGTGTTTAATATAATTTTAGAATACTCTATCACTGAAAATTGTTTGCATTCACTATGACTTCATACACGTGTTAACATTATACAAAAAATGTTTAACATGAATTCCGGCATAGTTATGTCGATTTATGTACATATATACTCGTACATAGGTGATCTGCAAAAGGATCTCAAATTATGTCTCAACAATTTATCACAACACGAATTAATGCTAAGCTTTGATTTTAATTATTTGTTTTTTGTTTCAGAAAAAATTAGTTTGAAGTAAAGATTGTAGAAGGTATCGAAATAAATAATGTAAACAAGATATGTATAAATAACTTTCTTAACATTTAAGGAACGCAGAATAATTCTAGACAACTTTAATGCCACTTTTTAAATCTAGCTTGAAGAGATTTGTACAACAATTCTCAAATTTGGATTCCATTATTAAAATACAATTGTGTCCTCAACGTTTACGTTAAATTTTACACTATTTTATTCAAAAACTTTATATGTTACTCATACGCAACTGTCTCTGAATGAAAGACTAAATCAAACGAGCGAATAAAATGTCATATGAAACAACTTTATTGTTTTTACTCTTATACTTACTTAAGGTGACACTACAATCCTGTGTAAACTAGGGCCTCACCAACTACCTTCTCGATCTAGCTCGGTCCCTAGCTAGATGTGAGGGTCACTAAATGGGTGAGGTCACTTTCCACTTGTTGGAGCATAGGTTTATTTGTGCTCTTCATGACCCAGCTAAGTCTACGTCGCTGTACAGCTCGTCGTTCCATCCTCTCCTCCACTCACCGTAGATGACGTATAGCAGGAGGGCTTTATTACTACTCAATTGCTTTCTTAGCCCAAAAAAAAAAAGCAGTTAGACTAATGCTTCGTTTGATCTCAGCGGTAATGTTGTCCTCTGTGTTCATAGCGGAAAAAGTCCTTAACTACCTCAAAGTTACGGCTCTCGATGGAGACATTTTGACCGAGACGTCTCGGTCTAGTAGGTCCTTTCTTGATGACAGAATGTACCGTATTTTGCGCTTGAAACCCATATCTGCCACTTCTGCCTCAATACTCACAAAAGCCCCATTGACAGCACGCTGAGTTCGTCAGAGTATGTCAATGTCATCCGCGTATGCCAGTTATTTTACAGAATTTTGAAATATAGTGCCTCTATGGCAATCTTTATTTCGTCTAAGTCAGGAACACGGGATTGTTGGCTTTTGTAGTCTATGTTGATTAGATCATCCTTCCTGAAAGCGAAATTCAATTCGTCGTCGCCGTTAAACAATCTGGGTTGTCAAGAGTAAATCTGTCCGTATCCAAGGCTTGTTGGTGCTTCGCAAGTGGTTTTTCTTTACTTGGTCAGGAAGTCACCGTGACGCCACCGTTGATTCCATCTTGGGAATTCCTCCATTGCCATCTGGATGAAAGGACAAATGCCTTAGTGGAAACATCTCTCTTCCCCCTTTCTCGTGTACTACCCCAAGAACTTTCCACTGGGTTTGGAACTCAATCTCCAGTTGAGGTATACTAGGCACCCGATGTTTACCGTGGGAAGAGTAGAGCAGGAGTTGATAGACAGAGATGGGTTTTGAGAAAAACCTGTGGACGCTTGTGTCCTCTTGAATGCGCATGTCTACCTTTTGAACATACTTTATTTTTAAATTAAAAACCATAAATACTCCTGTCCCATACAAAAATATGATGTACTTGTTCAATTTAAGTTAAGGCTTGTTTTTTATACAAAAATACTCAATAATCTCACCAATTACACAGAAATATTAAAATATAATCTCTTTTTCTTTAAAGGTCTCATTTAATTTTAATTCGAATGGCAAACCCAGTCATATTTACCATTGGAACTTACCTGCTATCAAGAAGATACTCTCAAATCAATCACGATTTCCTACGTTACGTTCGAAGGATGAATTAATCGACATAAAAAACACTCCAACATGGTCAAAACCCTGGGAGAACGAGACAATTGAAAAGTCCTTCGGCAAGTCCAATATGGCAGAGAAGAAATCCATGAAGAGGAAATCTCCATCGTACTATGCTCCGGCAAATTCAATCAACAAAAACAGTTTTAACAAGTACTTTGCCGGCAATGGAAAACCTAAGGGCTTCTATGTTATCAAAAAGAATCATAAAAAGGCGACATACTTCAGAAACATAACTCCTTGAAGGTCAGACTCAGACTCAGACTATAATAAATAAAAAATAAGACATCGTTACTTACATATAAATATATACTTGCCTACTGCAATCATATAAATGGAATCAATTCTTTTGTACTTTTATACGAGTTAAATTAGCAGCAACAACATCATCATCATTATCATCGGTAATGTGGTAGGAAGTTCTTATAGATAAATACAAATAAAATAATAAACTAGACTTATATAAGTAAAGTAGCAGATTAATTTATTTTATATTCTTTTCGATAATAGTTTGTTTGGTTGGTGAATTTATGAATTTAAATTGGAGAATGCACGAAATTTGCATTTTTTATTTTAAACTTTTTTATTCTACGTTATTATTAAGGGGTAAATAAAAAATATATAATAACATCGAAGTAATAATAGATTATTGTGTAAGTTAAATATTTGTTTTATTTGTTAATTGTATGATTGTACGTCCATATAAAAAATATACTTTTGTAAGCACACACTGACTGATAAATACTTTTTAAACATTAAATTTTCCAATAAGATACAAAAAATGTTTGCATTTTTATTTACAAATTTGAAAATAATTAAAGATTCTTCGATGCATTAGGTTGGCTTAATTTGCTTAAAAAGTAAGTATTCAAGGAGTCATATGACAAATTTTGAAATTCTCTATTTAAGAAAAAACCACAAAATCCATAGACCTAGATTTCCCCATATGAAAAACACAAACATCAAATACATTTTATTCTATGCAATAAAAAAAATCTATCCTTAAAGAA
This sequence comes from Eupeodes luniger, assembly GCA_951509635.1. Lineage (NCBI taxonomy): Eukaryota > Metazoa > Arthropoda > Insecta > Diptera > Syrphidae > Eupeodes > Eupeodes luniger. Next base: position 229,506,869 of record OX608073.1, on the reverse strand, counting down.
GTATCCATTTGAAATATCTTCGAGTTTGAGTCAGACCACCGAATAAAACACACTGAATTAACAATTAACCATAAAACCAGACAGCTACACAAATTCACACAAAAAACAATAAACAAGCAATTTGTACCAAGACTATAAAAAGCTATTACACTGATTTGCAACAACGATACCACAGTATATCATCAGCTAGCAAACCTACTCAAATAGCGTATAATAAAATGGATAAAATGAAAACAACTATCAAGGATTCAACAGAGAGAATGTTATTATATCTCATAGCGACGACGACGAACGTGTCAAAGACCTAACAAACTATCGTACGAAGCTCTAAATTTAAATTTAATAACAAATAAATAAGTGTCTATGAACAATAATTAGGAAAAATTCCCAAGAAAATATTAAAAACTTCAATGATAATCTTATAAAATAAATAATTGAAGAGAATAAATCAATTAAAAAAAGCTAAAAACGCAGTCCAAGACTGCAAAGAATGAATATCATCCTTTTCATATAAAAATGTTAAACATTTTGGAAGGAAAAACTTCAACGAAGTAACTTCGAGCTTTTACAGCAATTTATCAAAACAATCATGTGATAGCGAAGGTACATTAAATATCCAACAACAATGCAATGGAATCGAAAAAGCGATACATAGTTTAAAAAATGTTAAATGCCTAGGATATTTTCAACCAGATTTTTGTCACACAGGAAGTCCCAACCCAGTGGACAAAATCTGAAATAAAATTAAGACGATATTAATAACTATAGACCTATGTACAAGCATAATATCTCCAGTTTATAAGGTTTTTGCGAAGTGAAGTGTATTTTTGATGAAAGCCAATCTTAATTTCAACCAGCCATCTGAGCAAGCTGGTTTCCGATTATATTACTATCTACTTTGCTTTTATCGATTTTGCAAAAGATCTTCTCTCTCTCTTTTCCGCAGCCCTCGAAGAGATCCTAAGACAGTTAAGATTGGTAGGAGAAAGGACTTTAAATAAATTTTGAAATATCTTTGAAACCTTCAATTTGCAGATGATATTATATCAAACACTAGTGAAGAGCTTCAAGCTATCATCAATGAACTTTGTTCTAGATATATAAATATTGGCTTATCAACAAATCAGCAAAAAACAAAATGGTGCTTTCAATACAATAACTTTGGATAATAAGCCACTCGAATACGATGAGGACTACGTATACAGGGTAAAATTATTTCGTTCAAAGATAGAGAAATAAAAGAGGTAGAACAACGAAGTAAGACAATTCTGAAATGTCAAGCATCTTCTTGATTTAAATATTTCAAACAAAACAAGAAAATATATATTCGATTCAACACTGCTCCCAGTTTTAACCTATGGATGCCAAACATGGCAAATTACTAAAAATACTGAAACGTTCGCATCTACCAATAAATCAACCATACATCCTTAAAAATGCAAAATAATTTTGAAGATGTTCGTTATACATATATGTAATTCGAAAACTTAAATGGGAATGGGCGAGACATGAGACTCTCTGATGACCGTTGGACGAAGCTGTCTATGTAATAGTTACCACTAGATGGAAGGAGGAATGTAGGAGGACAATTCAAATGCTTTAAAGATGATATTCGAGCCGCCTGTACACTCTTCCGTCGAGAAGCACTCGACCGAAAAAGATGGAAGATCTTGGGAGAGGCTAAAACATTCTAATATTAAACGAAATTAAAAACAAAATTATGTAAAAACATGTTAATACATTATTAACATTTATTTTCTAATACCTATAAGTATACTAACCCCTGTAAATAATTAATGAATGAAAATAATAATTTCAAAATAAATACCCAAATAGAACTGAATAGTATAAATCAATTTTAGTGTTTTAAGTGAAAATCAATTTCTGATCTAAAATTTTAAGACCAATGGGTAGATCTAGGTACATGTTTCAAAAGTTAACTTTATTAGTCACCAATACCCAACTGGACATGCAACAGCTGATAAAATTGCCTAATTAATGGCTCTTATTCTTACGTCACAAATAAGGATTGGTTCAGATAAAACATAAAGAAAGGCAAAAAGAACTGCAAAAACAGTAGCTTGAAGACAATCAATTTTAAGGTGTGTAGGTATCTGATTTTTTTGATTCTAAGGCAAAAATAAAACAAAAAATTGGCGTAAACGCAACTTTTTTAGGAGTTACTAAAATGAGTGACGCTTGCGTCGAGGAAACTTATCAGCTTTCAATACTTGGCAACTATATCACAGATCATCTATTATAAAGATCATCTTAATATATATAATTCTTCTGTGAGTGTGTATGTCACTGAACTTCTCTTAAACGACTGGACCGATTTTGATGAAATTTTGTGTGTGTGTTCAAGGGGATCTGAGAATGGTTTAGATTTACAATTTTGTCCGCTGGATAATGTTTTTTTAATTAATTTTTAATTTATTAGTAGTTGTTGATTTTGGAATGTTTTACATTGGAATTTTAAAATACAACAGTCATTGCCTGGTGATGAAATTACATTTAAATCGATTGACACTGTTGTTGATCCTGACGAAGTTGTCAACTATCCTGTAGAGTTTCTAAATTCACTAGATTTACCTGGAATGCCACCACATAATTTGCGACTGAAAATTGGCTCACCTATAATTTTGCTTCGAAATTTAAATGCCCCAAAATTGTGTAATGGCACGCGATTAGTTGTAAAAAAAATCATGGGCAACATTCTTGAAGCCACTATTTTGAGTGGAAAATTTCAAGGTGAAGTTGTACTTTTACCACGGATCCCAATGATTCCTTCAGATTCGCCTATACCATTCAAATTCAAACGTTTACAATTTCCAATCCGCTTGGCATATGCTATGACTATAAATAAGTCACAAGGCCAAACAATGACAATTTGTGGCTTAGATTTAGAAAACCCATGTTTTTCTCACGGCCAATTATATGTTGCGTGTTCCAGAGTTGGAAAACCATCGAATTTATTTATTTATACAACTCAGGGCTTAACCAAAAATATTTTACATCCAATGGCATTACGATAAATTAAGTTTTTGTAAATAAAAAAATATATTTTTTAAATAAAATAGTTTGAGTGTAAGCTTTTTTACCTTTAATTAAAACAAGTTGAAGATTTCATTACACATACTCACACGCTATCGATTAGTCTAATTGTAATAAATTTACATGTAATGACGTTAGATATTGTCATAACATATTATAAAATTATCACCTATGCAACGTTACCAAAAATGCTGCTAAGTGTTAAGAGTTTCTCCGATGATGTAAAAAAGTATGCTTTTTGATCTGGGTAAATCTATGAAGCTATCATTCGTCCAAAATTTGAGTATAACACTAATATTTGGATAGGTGCTTTTGTAGCTTAAGTCTTTTGGACATTAGTAAGAAAATCACACATTAGGATTTGGGCTTTTTATCATATAACTGAATATTCAAAAACCGAACTTGAAGACTCGGTTTTCTGCCATTAGAAGTACCATATGTGAAAGTTTGGTCCAAGTACACATTTCGATCAAATAACTGTGTTTTGAATTACTAATTAACTATTAATTACAAAGTTAATACATTTTTAATAATTTCCAATCGAAAGCTTATAAAAAATACCAAAATAGTTTAACTAGAAAACTAGTTCTCAAGGTTTCGAGTTAAAAGCTTTTTTCATTAATTGAATTTGAATTTATATAAATGAATCAAAGTATCTAGTGATTTAAAATATTAAATTCATTGAAAAACATAAAATCGAAACTACGTGGAATGCTTTTCAAGGTTCAAAATATTTGACTCTCATAATGATATACCTTTGAAATTTACATGTATTTTTTAATGTAGGTTACAACAAACTATGGGTAATTACTTTTATAGCAGCTCTTATTTAAAATTGAAATTTAAAAATAAACCGATGCATTATTGAATACATAATTATACCAGAACAATAAATTCGATTAACGCTTGCTTTAATTTTCCTTGTTTAACAAAACATTAATTTAACCAAGCTCCCTATATTACCTATATACTCGTACATACAATAGGTACCTTGGAAGACCTCTTTCCTTGTCGACAACAAACGACGCGACGATTACGCGGACGTCAACATGCCCACAAAACCAATAGGCACATTCAGTTTGGACATTTTATGTGTTCAATTTGTTTCAAGTCCTCAAAATGCCCCCAAACAATAAAATAACGATGTCCATTACACATTTATGCGCGTGTTGAATTGTGTGAATTGTTGCACTATACTCATCAACCGAAGCGAATATGCGTTGTTGTGTAGCGTTGCACAATAAGGGCACAGCCGCAAACAATTTACACGCTGCGGCTGCGGTCATTCTCATTCCGATGCCAGCTCGTTATGTCCGATGGGAACAAAATAATATAGACGCGTTTTGTATAGTGTGTAATGTTTGCACTTTAGTGCAGGCAAATAGTCGCGGAATCTGTCAAACTCTTTATACACTCGTCCGTCCAGATACGAGTAGAGTCCAGAACTTAAATCGCAGACAAAGGGCAAGTGAAGAATATTTCTGACTCCGATGTTGCTGTTGCCGTCGGTAGTTACTGTCGACGACGCGACGTCCGTCGTAGTCGTCGTTTTCTTGGTTGTTGCTTTTGTTTCCATAATTTGTTATTTGAAGGAAAAGTCCTAATTTTTCGTAGATTTTATTTTAATGCAAACATAGGGTATTTCAACTTTGTAACATTAATTATGGCACTCAGAAATTTTTGAAAGTTTGCATATAATTTTGAAAAGGGAACGTAACTTTCAATACAAACATGTGGTATTATTATTACAAATTCTTTATTTGAACAAAACTCGAAATAAATTTGAAAAACATGTATAGTACTTTGTTAGTGTTTTCAGTTCAAATTTATTAAAAAAAAGGGAAAAATCGGTTTGTTTATATATTTACGCGCGCTAACAAATTCAAGTAGCAGGAGTTATGAGGGTGTATTTGTCAATAGAAACGGTCATGAATAGACCACTTCATACCCAGTAGAGTTTCTTAACTCACTTGGTATGCCCCCTTACATAAGCTCCAAATGAAATTAGGCTTATGCGAAATTTAGATGTCCGTCGATTATGTCACACAACTTGAACGAAACATTATTAGTGCTAATATCTTAACCGGCGACGCGACGTAACGACGTTGGAAAAGTTGAAAATGTAATTATTGCTGGAATCCCAATAATTCCTACAAATTTACCATTCCAATTCAAAAGGCTTCAATTCCCCATTAACGTAAGCTTCGCTATACAAATTAATAAGGTTGCCAGAGCTAACACTAAAATTAGCAAGGTTAACCCAGAAAAGCCGTACTTCATCACTTTAACATTACTTTTGGTTACTCTTTGTGTCTTTTGATTGTGGAGAGACTACCATAATTTCAGAGTTGATACAATTGAACATTTGTCAGAATAATTTAAAACTTAATTGTAAAAATTTTGAGAAATTCAGACACAGAATTAATTTTACCTTTTTAAATTTAAAAGATAAAAGCGCAAAATTTTAAACGATTTAGTAGATTTGTCAAATCAATTTTTAGCAATTTACTAGGCTAAAAAGGTGATTTAGCTAATTTTAAACGATTTTTAACATCTTTCTATCTCTTAACAATTTGCTTAAGTTAAAACCACGGAATCACTACTTTGACTTTTAGCATTTTTCTCAATTCATATGACATCGGTACAATTATTCTTTTAAGAGCCAACAGTTGGAAATTCCAATTAATAGGTCCGTTTAAGTGTATTCGCTTTGTTTATTTTAAAGAACTATCACTTTTTAGACTCTATGATGCTCGTTTTTTAATAAATGCTAATTAGTAATTTACTAAAAAAGGTTTATCATTTTGGAGTCTTTTGGTAAATTGCAAAATTTTTAACAAATTGCCAACTAGTAAATTGTTAAACCCCAATAGGTTCTTCAAAATTTAAAAAAAACTTTGAGTTCAACCTCACGGCTAGGCTACCACAAATCCTTCTTTCGCATTCTGCAAGTGAAATAAAGCCAAACATATTTGTTACGCTTTTTTGAAGTTCCGAGTTTTTGGCCGATCTGATATTTATTTAAAATTTTAAATTATTACTCGCAATGTCGTAGTTTTAGCTCAAAAACAAACATTTTGTCAGAATGCCCAAATGTTGAAAGACATGACATCTTGGTGATATTCTAATTAAAAATTTGGGAATTGTTTTATTGGGCAATAAGATCAAGTGCTTCTTTTTATATGGAATTTCATAAAATAAAGCATAGTTTTAACGCCCAAAGGTTCCGTAATACTGCTTAAATCGTACAACAACTAAATGTTAGTAAAATTGGTTTGGGAGCTATGATGTAGTTTAGTTTCTATATTTGAAAGATGATAAAATTAAACAAACAGAATAATTTAAAGCTTAATTGTAAAAATGTTGAGAAATTTAGACAAGAACTAATTTTAACTTTTTAAATTTTAATAATAAATGTTAAGAAAATATAAGAAAAACTTCATATTTAATTTGTTTTAATGTTTTCCATTTTGTAAATTAAATCTGAAAGAAATAAGAACTCAGGAGATTGAGTTTATTCGAAAATTATGGTCTAAGTAAAATAGTTCTTGAAATGCAACAGATGGCAATATCAGTGATTAACAAATATTTTATGTTCATACTAAGTTTTTGCAGAAGAAAACAATAATAAAGCTTACCGTCGATTCAGCCTACCAAAATAAGACTATATTTTTATTTAGTTTACAATTATTTATTAAAAATAACACAAAAAAGCTTGGTAACTTTAAGATTCATTTTATGCTAAACAACGTTAGAAACCAAAACAGGAAGTTTGAATTGAATTTTGTACAGGACTGGATCCACTTTAAAAGAAAATGGGAAGCTTGTTAAGCTTGTTTCATTTATTTTTATTAGAATAAAACAGCTCACTATTTTAAATGGAATACATTTTTCTAAAAGGAAAATATCCAAAGATTAGGTAAATGAGTAACGAAGCTCAGCTCTCAGTTGAATAATGAAACATGAACAGCTGATATTTTGAGAAACATAAACTTGACTTGATGATATTAAGGGAGAGTTTTCTAACTTTAAAATCAGCTTTCCGGTGAAGTTGCTTTAAATAGAATGCAATTCTTAGCGGCCATAGGCAACCATATACAAGAAACTTACTTTACCTTACCTTCAAGTCCCTTGTGTTGTTTGAACCTGACTTATAAACCATGATCTTCAAAGTGACAGCTTACTGATGAAAACTATATTGCTGTTAGTGTTCCTTTTTAAATTTGATTTTAAATCATAAGATTTTATAACTAATAATGTAACGAATAAAGAAATTGGTTTTAAGCTGATTTAAATAAAACAATATATGAAAAACATATAAGTGCATATATTTTGTTTCTTTCGATACAAAATTAATTCATAGGGTATCGTATATCATAATTTCAACTAAACTTTGTTGTCTGAATACTTATTTTTAGCCTCTTGAAGTTAAAGAACCGATTGAGCAAAGTGTGTTCTTTTGCCTTCAGTATTTAGCTCACGCATCATGCAAGCCAAAGACGTTAAGAAACTTTTAAATAATATAATATAACAAAGACTTCAGAAAGGCTCTGGTTCTGGCTTTGCCAGGAAGGTGGTAAATTTTATGCATGGGATTTTTTTTTAAATTCTTTTCTGAACGTCTTTATGGTTGCACATAAATATATATTGGGTAGGACAGTAAACCTTTATTTTATGTAAACTATACACATAAGGCGCAGCAAAGGATGGCGCCTTGCCTTGGAATAAAGGTAGGACACTTTAACCGCACTTTGCCTGAAGTAATATTTAAGATGAAGCGTAATAATCGAGGTATATACTATGTATGTGCTTATAAGTACATATAAGAAGTGGTATTTCTGGTTAATCGTTTTATTTTCCTCTTTTTAATTTTTAAAATCGAATTCTGATCTAATTGTCATGCAAGTGACATCTTACAGTCTCAGTTTGTGCATTTATTTTCATTAAACAAATATAGAGACAATAAATGTCGATTCACGAATTTTAATTTAAACGCGCGCCGGCCGCACCGCTTATATTCACAGTTGCATTCATAAATAAAATCAATCGATATTAAAAATGCAATAAATTTGTTCAAATGGTTTCAGATGAATTTGAAAATTAAGTTTAAAAATATGGGTTTGATGAGAAAGTGGAATATATTTAATATCATCAATGGGGTTGGATGTTTGAGTCCTTATTACTTGCGACTTATAGCAACAAGTATTGCAAGTATTGCATTCGCAAAAAATTTCGAACTCGAGATTTTAATGAAACAAGACATACGATGGTAGAGAAGTCGAAAACAGTGGGTCAACAGGTTACTTTTATAAAACAATAAGTTCACTTTAGGAAGTAAATTCAAACTATTTTAATAATATTACAATAAATTCTAAGGAAAGCATGGGTCGTGGTAAGCATTGTTCCCTAGAAGAGAAAGCTATCATTTTAGTTCTACGAAGTGAGGGAAAATCTTTGAGGAAAATAGCCAGAATAATGAGTAGATCTCTCAAGTTGATTGCAATTTGACCGCTGAGAGCCAAAAAACAGAGGGGAAAACCATGATACAACTAAAACAGATAGCGCATTCGCGTTTCTATTTTTGTTTCGTTCTGCGCATCTACGTCACAAGCACTCAACGAGTTTGACGTTTATTATTCAGTATGTGAAATCAAAACAAAACAGTGGCATTAATTTGTTTGGATATTTTGTTTTTATAATAAAATGTTAATATTTCTAATATTTTTCATTTAGATAAATGGTTTTAAATAGTTAATATTTGTGTTTATTCGTAAGTTAAAGAAAATTTGTGTGTTTGAGTGAAAGAAATTAATAAAAAATCGAAGTAAATGAAGAGTATGGTGTATTTTTTTTCATTTTCATTCGGATGCATTTTTCTCCATAGGATTACCTGGGAAGATTGTTTAAATAGTGATAAATGGTTAAATAAAAGATATGATGGTCTTTTTTAGTCAGTGGTTTTTCAACCTTTTATTTAATTAATAATTTGTTTGTATTTTCTTTTTCTGGACAGTTTGCTTTCAGTGATTTGTCTGTTTAGTTTTCGCATTTGGAAGTACATGCGACAACGAAAGAAAAGCTTCATAATCTTCTCATCGCATTTGATCTTTGCTTTCTCGGCAACTTCAAGTAAATGCTGGATGTAGTTTGGACAGATGTAAATGCCTTCACCTTCTCCACTTACGGCATTAAAAACATTTTCTAATGCAGCAAAGTGAGCCATCATTGTGGGATTTGCTTTAGACAAGCCTCCTTCGTCCAAATGATTTACCCAAGAGCTTTCGTCTGGTTCAATTTGTTCCAGGTTTGGTATAGTGTTTTTAAAACGATGGCAAATGTAGCCAGCCAAGTTTTCCAAACCATCGTAAGTAAATGGGAGATTTTCTTCTGGCTCAGAAGCAATAGGCATACTATTGTCGACTTTGACAACGACAAAAATCCTTCCTGAAAAAGCGAATATTGTTAAGATGAATCGATTATTAGATTGTGAGAGCAAACCTGTCAAAGAAGTTTCTTCCAAACATAAGTCTGGTGTATTATCCACACCTAAATTTCCGTTGTCAGAAAGTGCACCTTCATTGTGCCCAAGGATGTATGATTTCATCCTGTACTTGAATGATGGGTACCATGATTCCTGGTGTTAGGTCGATTTTCTGGGCCCATGTTTGAAGAGTTCTGATGGCAGGGAGAGGAAAATTTTTCTTTTTAAGCAATTTGTAAGCTCTGGAGCTAGCAGAATATAGCGTTATTGATCTGGCTATATCTTCCTCAGACCAAGTTAATCTTTTTACGCCCATTCGAATTTTTTTTATTTGACCAGGAGTGAAAATTGTTAGAAGCTTTTCTTCTAAGTTGGACTGGTTAAACTTGGCTTTTTTCACTTCAGTCTCCAACTTATTTATCCTCCTGGTCTTAGTCATTAACTCTGCTTTGAGTTTCTCATTTTCTTCGCGTAAGGTTTTTCTAATAAGTTTATAAAAACAAATTATTTTATACAATTTCAGAATGCATGGATAGTACGATTAAGATTTTGTTCCTATCATAAATGCATACAAATATTATAAGGTACTTACAACTCTTCAGTTAACACATCAAATTGAGCTTGTTCTAATTGTGGATGTGAAATATTTTCCATCAAGCTATCATTTTTGCATTGCTGTTCAGGCAAATTGTCATGCTCGAGCTCAATGGGAACTTCCAGCAACCCACTCACTACTTCTTTTTGCTTTTTCAGCTCCATTCTTTTCGAGCGCTTTGTTGTGTCAGGCTCAGACGCTACAGACAGTTGCTTTGGGTAAACCGTAGGAACTGCATCTGGTTTCAAAATCCGACACCGTGTGAATCCTATTGATATAAATCTATTTCTGATTCTTATTCTGAACTACTTTTTTTATTAACTTACCCATTTCATACTTTGTATTGTTTATAAAATCTTCTTTCAAAAAGTGGAGACTACAAATTCTTGCAGTCTGAACATTAATTTTATCCTTGCGTTTAGTGAACAAGACCCACTGCTTCGAGAGATTTAAATTTCCTTTTGGAAATGTATGAAAACTGGAATCTTTCGTTATCTTATTTCTTTCGTTATTGTTGCAGTCAAAAACAGAACAAACATCCATGTTTATTAGTAAATGTTTTTTTTTTGTATAAATTATGAACAATATCACTTTAAATAACTTTATTGATTTAAAAATATTTTAAATTCACTTCCGTTAACATTCACAACAAAAAATAGATTGAAATTGCGCCAAATATACTAGCTCTCTTCAATTAATTGAGTGCTGGTGACGTCACGATAGTTTGACAGCCAAAACCTTACATGCGCAATGCGCTATCTTATTAGTTGTATCATGGGGGAAAACCAAGGAAAACAACCCCAAGAGAAGACTGAAAGATAATTTGCGCCTCAAAAAAAGATCCTTACAAGTCTTCAAGAGAAATAAAATACAAACTAAAGCTTCGAATAACTTCCAGAACTGTTCGTAGAAGACTTATTGAAGCTAACTGGCTCACAAGGATCGCAATAATGGTGCCCTTTCTAAGGAAAACAAAATATAACAACGCGGTTTAAATTCGCCCACGATCATTTTGATTGGAGTGGGCCAGAAGGAGGCAAAAAGTGGAGGAATGTTTTATGGATGGACGAAACAAAGATAAATTTGTTCGGAAGTGATAGCAGACAAACCGTTAGAAGGCTTTCTTTGAAAGAACTAAATCCCAAATACGTCCAGAAAACGGTCAAGAATGGTGGCGGCAGTATCATACTATGGGGTTAATTGTCTTGGTATGGCGTTGGACCAATACATTTGATTGAGGGTAAAATGGATCAAAATATGAAGGTGAATATCATGAAGGATAAGATGCTGCCTTATGCGGACGAGAACCTGCCTCTGAAATGTCTTCTACAGCAGGACAACGACCCTAAGCACACATCCAAATCTGCTCAAAAGTATTTTAAGGACCAAAAAATCAGCGTATTGGAATGCCATCCTAATTGCCTGACTTAAATCACAAAGAACATTTTGGGGGAGATTTAAAATGTGCGGTTGGGAAACATTTAACAACAATTTAAACCGAACTATGGAGGATGGTTCAACAGGAGTGGTACAATATTTCAATTGACAGGTGCTACCGATTATTTGACTCAATGTCCAACAGATGTCATCACACTGTAATTAAATCTAAGGGCCAGGCTACCAGATATTAAAATAATTTTTAAATCCAGAATAGCTTTGCATTTAATTTATTTTTTTTAAATCTTTGTATCTATTTTAATGTCCACGAAATTTGTTCCTCTTTTTACATTTATGAATTTAAAATATTTTTAATTATAATTTTACTACAAATAATGGGTAATTTTAGTTTGAAAGAAAAAAAAATAAGAAAATGAAAACCAAACTTGAAAAAAAAATCTTTTTAAGTCAATAAAAAATTGAATTTTTAAAACTCTGTTTGGTGTTTCTATTTTAATGTCCATATCTGTACATATACAAAATTAATGTAAAAAAACAGCTCTACCGATTTTCAAAACAAAAATCGAAAAATGAAAGTTTTTTGGAGAAATCAAATGGCATTTAAATTTTTGAACACAAACTTATTTTAAATCTTAAAACATATGTAGGTACAGACTCTTTTGATAGAAGAGCATGTTCGTGCGACCCAGTCGTGCTTTATCTTTTGTCTCACAACAAATTCACTTTATATACGCACAACGCACCTAATTAAGTGAAGGCTGTTTTTTTAGTCGGTTTTCAAGAAGAATTAAAACGAATATAATTTAATGTTAAGGGCAAAAATTTAGCTTCACTATAAATGTATGGGTTTGTTTTATGTTTTAAAAATTATTTCAGACAAGTGGCCACCACGGCTGGCTCTAATAAATTCCGTCCGAGATGACCAATTTTCGACCACTTTTTTAGCAATTGTGCTGTATTTCAGTAATAACGAGTCAAATATTCTCTTCCCAGGCATCAATCGTTTTGGGCTTATCTGCGTAGACAAGCGACTTCATAAACCCGCAAACGGAGGCCACACCACAAAACTACGACACAATATAATGTGCTCACCAATTTAATTTAATATATTGATGTGTCGTGCGAACCGAACCATTATTTTGGCAATTAATTTGCACGATTTGTAAACGTTGTTCAGAAGCAAGTCTATTCATTATGAAATGGCAAACCAAACTAAATAAGTATAATTCAGTGACAAATGCCAAAACGACCAACTCCGAAAAAAGTATTACCAGATTAAAACCACACTTCCAAAAAAATACCCTTTACATACATAAAAGTATGTATTTATATAAATTCAAAAAAAATATAAAAGACACTTTTTGCAAATAAAATGTGCTCATCATTTTTATTTGACCATTCCCAAGGTTCATTTTAATGTCGGTTATCTTAAGTGCCTCCTACTGGTGTAATTAAAGGGAATTGGACATTTTGGACAATTGAGATATATTTTTAGCTCTAGTACATCATTTCTTTGCAAGGACACAAAGCTGGTAACCATAGGGTTTCCACAATAAGAACCAAATTCATTTTAATGTCGGTTATCTTAAGTACCTCCTACTGGTGTAATTAAAGGGAATTGGACATTTTGGACAATTGAGATATATTTTTAGCTCTAGTACATCATTTCTTTGCAAGGACACAAAGCTGGTAACCATAGGGTTTCCACAATAAGAACCAAATTCAATTGAAAAAGATGCCAGTTTTGGTCACTTTCTATGAATTCAATAGACCTCAAAACAAATATTTTATTTATAATTTAAATTCAATTAATTTTCTGCCGGCGAAAAAATAAACTGGCTCAATGAAATGGCCTTTATATGCTAAATAGAACGATTCATTAAACAACTAGACTTTAGTGTTATTAAAGAAATTCCTACGTTTAAGAAATTTTTGTACGATTTTTGTATTTAAGCATCAACTTACAAAATTAGTCAATAATAAAACGCACAGATTTAATTAAACCACAATATTCTACGGTAGGTTGAGTAAGTTAATTTTTGTATTCGTTATTGATTAATATTAAACCTTTTTTGTCTTATCATTTTTTTTATGGAGGAGGTATTACACACTTATAACTTCCCATCCGTGCCCGTCTGTCGTTTTGTTTATAAATTCACCAAAATATTAATAGCAACATTTTGTGTGCGATAAAAATATTTAATTCAATATCTTTTTTTGGTCTTATAATACTTGAGTCGAAAACCATTTCTTATCAATTTTTTGTTGTTCTTGTAGCATTGTACGTACTGGTCTTAAATTCTTAAATCGCTTTCGGATTGTTGTCGTAACATCTGTCCTTCACTGTCAATATGCAACTATTAATTTTTAAAATTAGACAGTGTAAACATTGGATGATTTTTCACAAGACTCATTTTGATTTTAAAAAAGGGGCTTTGATGCGACCCATACTAATAACTTCCCATCCCGTCTGTCGATTAGTTTTGCTTACAACTTTAACAAAATATTCATAACAATTTCTTTCTTCTCATAGTACTTGAATCGAAAACATGCTGTTCAGTTGTTTTGTTGTTTTGTATAGGTTTTAGTTAGGGATATCAAGCCTTTTTACCGATTTAAATCTATGCTTGGCCATATTTGCTTGGTTGCTAGGCAGGTGGTACTCTGTGACCATCTAGCATTTGTTGCTTCTAGAGCATATTGTTTGAGAAGATATTTGCATGTAGCAAGTGGTGTTCCTATGTTATGTTTTTGTCTAACATTAGGCAGAAGTGTTCCGTTTTTGGCGAGCTCATCGGCTTTACAATTTCCCGGAATGTCTCTGTGGCCCGGCACCCAAATGAGGTGAATATTAAACTGTTCTGTCATCTCATTCAGATATGATCGACAATCGTGGACTACTTGTGAGTTTGTGGAGACAGACGCGAGAGATTTAAGAGCGGCCTGGCTGTCCGAGAAGATTCGTATATCCTTGCAAGATATAACGTTTTCTCTGAGCCAGGATAGTGCCTCTTTAATCGCTATTACTTCTGCCTGAAATACACTTCATTGATTGGGAAGTCTATATGATAGACTTAGATTCAGTTGTTCCGAATAGATATACCACTTCCAACTCCGTAATCGGTCTTTGAACCGTCTGTATAGAAGTGTATCGCATTGTCTTCCAGGGGTCTCTCTTCTTCCCAGGAGGATCTTGAAGGGATGGACACATGGAAGTTTTTACCGAATACCATTTTAGGGGTGGTATAGTCTAAGCGATCTGGGATAGATCTGAAATTGTCTAGAATGATAGTATGTCCAGTATCGTTACTGTTCCATTGAGAGGTGGCTCTAAGCCTCACACATGAGTTGGCTGCCACCATTTTGGAGAAGATGTCAAGAGGTGTTAGGTTTAAAAGCACATCCAGGGCTGCAGTTGGTGTTGAGCGAAGTGCTCCTGTGATGCACATACCTGCTGACCGCTGGACCTTGATGAACTTATTTAGATTTACCATCTTGTCCAGTGCGGTCCACCATACGACAACTCCATAAGTGAGTATCGGTCTAATTACCGAAGTGTATAGCCAGTGGGTTATTTTTGGGGAGAAGCCCCATTTTGATCCTATGGCCTTTTTGCAAGTAAAAAGCGCTACAGTGGCCTTTTTTACTCTTTCATCGATATTTGCCTTCCAATTTAGTTTTTTGTCTAAAATGAGGCCTAAATATTTAGCTTGGTCGGAAAACCTTAATGGTATTCCTTTAATCTTGGGTGGGCTGAGCTGAGGAATTTTGTACCTTCTTGAAAAGAGTACTAGTTCTGTTTTATGTGGATTGACGTCCAGGCCACATTGCTTAGCCCATTTTGTTAGCCTATTCAAGGCATTTTGTAGGAGTTCCGAGAGAACTTGGGAGTGTTTTCCAGATACAGATATTGCAACGTCGTCAGCATAGGCAATCATCCTGAAACCCTCTGCTTCTAATGATTTTAGAAGGTCGTTTACTACCATGTTCCATAAGAGAGGCGAAAGGACCCCTCCTTGGGGGGTACCTCGATTCACCGATCTGGTGGTAGTAAAACTTCTCATGCTTGAAGTTATTGTCCTGCTTTTGAGCATGAGACTAATAAAATCTATGAGTGGTTTCTTTAATTGCAGCTTTTCCATTGCTGTCGTGATCGCCTGGTAACTGACGTTGTTGAAAGCTCCTTCAATATCTAGGAAAGCTACTAGGTTATATTCTTTGTATTGGAGGGAATATTCAATACTGCGTACCAGCGAATGAAGTGCTGTTTCTACTGATTTTCCCTTAGAGTAAGCATGTTGACCTGTGGAAATGAGACATGGTTTTAGGTTATGTCTGATGTAAATTTCAATCAATCTTTCCAAGGTTTTAAGAAGGAAGGATGATAGGCTGATTGGTCGTAGATCTTTAGGGTTAACGTGGGAGGGTTTCCCTGCTTTAGGAATGAAGACTACTTTTGCCATTCTCCAGGCTTTGGGAATATATCTCAGCCTTAAACAGCTTGTCAGAATGATTTCCAATGGTGGAATGATCATGTCTGAGCATTTTTGTAGTTCGGCCGGAATGATTCCGTCTGGTCCTGGAGATTTATATGGATCAAAGCTATCTATGGCCCATTGCAGTTTTTCCCGCGTTATTAGATCAACTAAATCGCTTGTAGAAGCTTGAGACTCTGATGTTAAGTCGTTAAGTATGTTAGAGCTACCTGGAAAGTGGGTGTCTAATAGCAGATTAAGAGATTCTTCATCTGTGATAGTCCATGTGCCTGCATCTGTCTTTAAAGCACTGGGTATTGTTGGACTTTTTGAGAGAATTTTCCTGAGTCGTGACTTCGTGAGGCTTCTGAAGTATTTTCTATTTTGCCACAGAAGTTTCTCCAAGAAGACCTCTTACTCTTCTTTAATTCTTTTTTATATTGCTTTAGAGCTTGTTTGTATAAGTCCCAGTCAGAAGGAGACCTAGTGTACTTAGATCTATTGAAGAGTTTGCGACAACTCTTTCTGAATGGTTCTAGTTCTTTACGCCACCAATGAGGTTTCTTTTTACCCTTTAAAATGGTTACAGGGCATGAAATTCTCATTTATTCATTGAAGGCTTCAGTGAGATGATTCACAGAAAGGTCTAGTTCATCTTTACTGGAGGAGCTTTTAAGAAGGTTGTAATCAAGTGATTGTGTTAGTACCTCCCTATATCGTTCCCAGTTTGTATTACGGTGATTGCGAAAACCCGTAGATATGTTTGCCACATCTCTGAGCTCAAACTGAATGTATTTATGGTCAGAGAAGGAATTCTCTTTTGAGACATGCCAGTTTGAAATCAAATTGTGGATCGAGTCAGAGGTAAGTGTAATATCAAGTACCTCTTTCCTATTCTTGGTTACAAATGTGGGTTCATTACCAATATTACTTATGAGTAGGTTAGTGCTTAGTAAGTAATCAAATAAGGACTCACCTCTCTCATTTATGTCAGAGCTACCCCATACCGTATGATGAGCGTTAGCGTCCGAACCAATCAGGAGACCAACTTTTCTCGATTGCGCGTCTGCAATTGCCTTCCTCAAGGTAACACCTGGAATTGGGCTGTCGTGGCCGAGGTAGGAGGATATGAGCCAGTAGGTGGCTTTGTCCGTTGTTAAGACAGCGGTGGTGGTGTCCTTGTCGCTGTAATTGGGGAGTAAAAATACATTTAAGTCATTTTTTACTAACATACATGACATTGGTTCACCTTTCTCCGATGCATACAGTAGCTTGTAACCAGGAATCCTGAGGCCTCTGATGATGGAATTTGAGACCCACGGCTCCTGTATCAAGACGATGTCATCCTTGCTTGTGTGCAGTCGGAGTATTAGGCTGTTTGTGGCCATGATGGCGTGATGGAGATTAATCTGTACTAATCGCAGCATTGCTACTATTAGTCAGATTAACCTCCACCACTGTTTTATCGGCGTTTTCATCGTCTGAGGAGGAATGAAGTAGGTCTTATTCACTCAGAGTGATGCCTAAGGTGGCGTCTTCAGTCTCCATGTCGGAGTTACTGTCGACTGTAGGTTTAGCCTCCACGTCAGATGGCTTGTTTGGGGTTGTGGAAGTCGATGGTTCTACTTGTGGTATTTCATCGACTTCCATTATTGGGGGAATTGAAGCGTTTCCTTCCGCTGAAGGGGCTTCTGTGGGGGGCGTGTTGAGCGAATCTTCGTCTTTTTTATAGATGCGCAACATGATTTCGTCGAAACCATACCTAATCACGCCTTTGGTCGCGGCCAGTGGAGCCAGTGATTCCCTATTGATCAACACGAGAGCTGATCTATAGTGACCCACTGTCTCCTTCTCAACCTTTGGGACTTTCCAGTCGTGCGTAGGCAGGTTTGGATTACTTGCTTTGATCAATTTCATGATCATATCCGGGCAGTTGTGTAGAGCCGGGACCATTATGCGTGCTCTTGGCCGGCAAGGAATATTCTCCCTTGCAACAACCTCGAGCTTGGCACCCGGCCAGACTTCTGGCAAGCCAATTGGATGGAATTGCCGCCCTTGGGACAGCCGAGCGTCACAGCTGTTCCACTGACGGGTAATTCCTTTAGGTAGAGATTGCGGCTAGTAGAGGGAGAAGGACTCCCGCTACCAGTGGCAACCACGGGGCTGACAGCACGTTCACACCCCTGAGTTGGCTCGACAGCCTTTCCAGGGGATGTAACCGCATTGGCAGCCATGATACGATTTTTGTTTTTGTTTTTTAATATTTTTCTATCAGACATCTTCATTTTGTTCCCACGAGTAATGCGGAAAGACGGTCAGCCCCGGCAGAGCCGCTTGCCGGGGTAAGGCAGAAATATGACGGACCTTGCCACAGCATATTTTATGTACCTAAGATGAAATTAGTTTGAATCCAATATTTTTTTCAAGTTTTAGTGACGTTTTATAAGTTTTTTTTTTTGTAAACTGTCAATTCGAGATGTCAAAAACGTTATTCTTCGTTGCATAAAATTGTTTTGGACATAAAATCATTTTTTGTTGGTAAAATATTGACAATAATTTTTGTTCTGTTTTTTTGATTTATGAAAAAACCCTTAATTGATTTTTTTTTGAAAATTTTATAAGTTTGGTATCGCGTCACATTATATAATATAAAATTTAATTCAAGTCTGTAGAGTTCTTGTATCGTGAAATATTTTGGGTTAACCAATCTTTCTTCCCATAGGAACTTAATGAAATCGGTCTGATTCGTCGAATTAAAAATGTTGCCATTTCTCGACATTTCAAGGTTCATAGAATTTTAATCAAACATGTGTACGTGTTTACGTACGTTCGTAAGTTCGGGATACCATTTTTCGTCGTCCATATTTCAAAAAACCAGTAAAGATATCGACTTCCAATAAATTTTGTTATATCGATAATAAAACAGAAAGATGTAGAAAAGACTTTAACAAAATTTAATGCGTGGTTTGGATGACCACAAATATCTCACAAAGCAATAACGCTAACGCCTTCAATTAAATTTTGTATTATATAATGTGTCGTGATACTAAAATAGTTTAATTTTGAAAAAAAATCAAATACATATGTAAATCATAAAACGGAACAAAAAAGTTTGTCACCTCAAATATTTTACGAAAAAAAAATGATAGGTATCACCTAAAAATTGATTTTCAACTCAAATATCTTTTCAAAAATTAAAGATATTAGCTTCAAACTAATTTTATCTTATAGAAAATATTCAACATTCAGTACAATTTTAATAAAAATCCAACTGTCAGTTTTTTTTCATAAAAATTAAAATCTACAAAAAAACTAGGTACACAAAATTGTTAAAAACTAATGTACGATTTTCGATATCTCGTGAATAAATGAAGGTATTGACTTTAAGATGATTTCATTCTGCGCTAAATTTTATTTTTAACGGAAGCTAATGGTCTTGAAAAAATCCAAAAAAAAGCTATTAAAATTGTTACAAATTTGGTTTTTGACTAAAAATCTCGTTTACAAAAACAGATTTTGAAATCGAACGTATTTTTTCATGTGCAAAAGATTGTTTCTAATTTTGAGTTAATTTTTTAAAAAAATCAACAGACAACTTTTTTACAAAACACGAAAACCTACAAACAAAACAAAAAGTTGATAAGAAATAGTTTTCGACTCAAGTATTAAAAGATACTGACGTAAAATTTTTGTTTATCTTACACAAAATGTTGTTATTAATATTTTGTTGAACTTTCAGACAAATCGATAGACGGACAAGGATGGGAAGTTATCAGCATGGGCCGCTCCCAGCCTATTTTTTTTCTATAAGTTTTGAAGAACCTGATCCAGTATTTAAAGTAAAATTTCATTAAATGACGAATTATTCAAACAGATTTATGCATTTTTTTATAAGACGATGAAAAATGTTCATAAGTTTGGCAATTATTTGTATAATATGATGAAATTTCTTTAATTACTGAAAATATTATTTAGTTTATGAACGATGTATCATTTCACGTATATTTATTGGCATATTTTAACGAAATTTTTGGTTAAAACTATGAACATTTTGTATTAAATGATGAAACTCTTTATTATAATGATTGTATAAATGGTTTTTGTAGAGATAGAAATTTTTGTTTTACTAAAAAGTACATATCTTCGTGGAACCAATCAAGTTTTCGTTCAGCCAACGAAATTGCAGTTAATGTAGCTAATTTCATACTTTTATAAAATATAATTCAATAATTCGAAAAATTCACTTACGGTATGAAAATTAAGCCTTTTCCAATTCGATTGAATGAATTAAATGAATTATTGTGCTACCTACAATAGAGTTATATGTAAACAAACGTTGAAGATCTATGATTAAGACCATAATTTTTGATGATGGACACAAAACTGGGGGAGAGTACGATAAATTTGGCGATAAAGTTTAATGACGGATTTGTATAGAACAGTTAAAAACAAGCATTTTTTACTATGGGAGGGGGGTCTATCTCCCCCCGTTTAGGCGGTAGGGGCAGTTTAAAAAAATATGTACATTAAATGGAAAAAAAATAATTAAAAAATAACGGTAATACCCTCAATTAAGTATTATACCTTTTTTTAAAGCCAACACTTTTGTCTATTAGCTTGTTTTTAAATCAAGTCAAAACTATGCATAGTTTTTGAAGAAAATTGTTTTAAAGTCAAAATTTGTGCAAAAAAAAAGTTAAAAAAAAAGGTTTAAAGTGTAATTTTTCAAAACTTTCAGATTATCTACTATTTTTTTTTAGAATTCATTGCTCTTATTTGTTTTTGATCAAAAACTGAAAACTAGATGACTTTATGTCTTCTAGTTCTTGAGAAAATTGAAAATTACCAAAAAAAATATTTTTAAATTACTTTTTCATTGCTTAAGTATTAACATTGTATATATATTTCTTATAGTACTCCTATGGAACGAAATTTTTTATTTCATCGCCAAGCCGTTAATGGCGCTGCGTGTATCAAAATATTTGGTAGGGAATTAATAATGAGGAGAAAATTACTAAAGAAAGAATGAGAAAAGGAAATTTGTTTAAATTTCATAAGCATTAAAATGTTCGAGGGAGATAGCCAAAATACAAATGTCAAACCAAGAAGGAATAATATTTGTTTACATTTTTTTTGCTTTCACGTGTGACTGTAGAGGAGATGTGCTTGTGCATATGCATACATTTGTTTATAGCTATGTATACTTTAACGTTGTAGGTATTTTGAATTTAAAAATTCTCGTTTGATTTTAAATTTTCAATTTTTGTGATAAATGAAATGTTGGCATATACAAATACATATGTTTGTAGCTATGTATATTTTAACGTTGTAGGTATTTTGAATTTAAAAATTCTCGTTTGATTTTAAATTTTTGTGAAAAATGAAATGTTGCCATATTTGGCATATACAAATACATATGTTTGTAGCTATGTATACTCGTTGTAGGTATTTTGAATTTAATAATTCTCGTTTGATTTTAAATTTTCAATTTTCAATTTTTGTGAAAAATGAAATGTTGCCATATTTGGCATATGATGCATTGAAGATTTTAAATATATTCAATTATTTTGTTGTTGTTATTATTGCGTATTATTTGTTATTTGTACGCATCAAGTACAAACACAATCAAAAATTAAAAGGTCGGTATTCAAAACCAGGTCGATTTTTGTTTTTAACGGCTAAATAGGGTGTACTGCATTGAAATTTTAATTTTCATATAAAAACATATAAATAAATAAATATAATATAATATAAAACTACGTTGAAAAATTAACCTTACAAGTACAAGTGTCAGTGCCTAAATTGGAAAGGTATAAGCTTAATATATGTATGAGGTATTATGATGACATGTAAGTAAATTTGGACAGAATGGAAGTGTTTCTTGTGTGGAGATATCATTATGATAACATTAATTGCTTCTGTGAGTCTCTTCGATTTATATAGTCCAGAACATTTTACTTTTTTCGGTTTTAATCTTTTAAGGTCTTTTCTTGTAAAAGATTCAAATGGATATCTTATTAGAACATATAACCCATTTGACTCTAGTATATGAGAACTTACTAAGGAATTGGTAGATAGTTTGAGGTCAGTGGCGTCTTTAGGCATGGGCCCGGTGGGCCAGGGCCCAGGGCCCCGCAATTATTTGGCCCCCAAATCCATCAACTCAAAATGAATGAATCTTTACAAGAATTATAATAGAAAACGAAATAAGGTTAGTAGACAGTAACAGAAAACAAGTTTTATTTTACTGTCCATTCCGTTGAAGTTCTCCTTCTCAACATCTTAAATTTCTGGCAACATGAATCCTTAATCATACACCTGCACACGCTGTTAACATTATTTTAACAACTCTGCTTTCGTTCTACTCTACATTTCTGCACACTTGTTGGCTTTTCAACTCACTTCATAAACAAACACAAAGTTGTCCCATGATGAGTCGGATAGAAAAATTTTATTTCCTTTCCTCTTTCTTCCTCTCTGTTCAATGGAATTAATTAAGACTATTTCTTTGTCATTCATAAATGATCTAAGGGAGAATATTGATAAATTTGAAGCGGTGCCAAAATTCAGAATCCGGATGCTAATTATAAAAACTTGTTTGGATTTTTTTTGTCGATTGCAATATTTGACTTCAGTGGAGTTTTGCAAAATTCTTGCGAACAGTTTTCAAAAAAATATTATAGAGATATTAATGTAGAAGAACTTGAGGTAGAATGCCTGCACCTCGTACAGTATTTAAAAGAATTCAATAAAGATGTAAATGAAGATCTTATTACAATATCAAAATTGTACACTCTAATTACAGTGGAAGAAATTGAGAACACATTTCCGAATGTAGAAACTACTTGTAAAATTTTTTTATCTTTAATGGTTTCAAACTGCAGTGGAGAGCGTTCATTTTCGAAGTTGAACCGGATAATAAAAGAACTTCGAAGCACAATGCTACAAGATAGACTATAAACAGCTTGTCAATTTTGTTAATTGAAAATGAATTACTGCAGGAAATTGAATTTGATGACTTAATTCTTGACTGACAAAGTCAGAAAAGTATGCCTTCAATTATATTTTATTGTATACTTAAACATACATATATGTATACATATCTAAAAAAAAAACAAACCAAAACAAATATAAAGAAATAAACTTACACACAATAAAAAAAATATAAAAACATTATAAATCAACCAAAAAAACAATACAAATTATCAAAAATCAACTATAAAGAAAAATGTTCAACTATTGAAGGTAAATTAAAAAGAAAAATTATAAAAAAAAAACACAAATTCATTTTAAAATGTTTTTTTTTTTAACCTAAAGAATTAAAAAAAAATGTATTATGCCTACTTTTTTTGGCCCCCATACCCTGCTGGGCCCAGGGTCCCCCAAAGTCTAAAGACGCCCCTGTTTGAGGTTTAGCTGCAAGTACTGACGCAATCAAAATTATTAACGAATAGCTAATCAAGAAAAAAATCCTTTTGAAAACAAAAGAGTCCCTATTATCTTTTTGGCAACACTGGTTTAAACAGCTGAAGAACGTTTCGTGTTTTGTTTCACTGTCAAACGTCTTTAGTTTGGTCTACAATTGAACCATGAATCGTCTTACAAACGAACTACGCTTGCATTTATTCGTGAGATACCGGCCGAAATGTTGGAAAGAGTATGCCAAAATTTGACTAAGCGCATGAATTTGCATGAAATAATCTTCAAACATTTAATTATATGGACCGTACTATCGATTCAAATAAAGATTTCATGCATTTTTCTGAATTTTATATGTTTTTGTTTTGAAAGACTTTCCTATAGCTTTTAAAAATCCACCCTTTATATGCATATACCTACATATAAATATAAAACGGAAAAACTAAAGGAATTATATCACACTAAATTTTTGGTATAAGAGTCATATCAAAAATAAAGACCATTATCAGGAACACCCTATTGAATTGAAAACAAAATATATTAAAAAATATATTTAACTACCAACCGCATATAAAGTACTCTTCCAATACCTACTTTTTTGCTTTGTTATTGTTTTTGTTATACTTTTTCTATTTCTTGCCAAAGCATAACCGTAAAATCATTCCTCTTCAAGTATAATATGCATACACACATATAATGTCAAAAGGTTGTTTCTATTGGCTCCCTTGATTTTCTTCTACATTTGCATATGTTCTTCTCTATTTTCTATTCTTTAATTATTGTTGAATTTTCCCTCACATTCCCATCTCTTCCCATCTATTGAGGGGTATAAAAAAAGGGATCAAATTCTTTCATCGCCAACCCGCTCAGATGTCGCTTCGATCGTTCCTCTTCATGAGAGTACTATAAGAAATATATATACAATGAGGGGGGCAGCATGCCCCCCCCTTACAGATGCCACTGTTGCATACACCCAAACTCACGCACACCTTACTGTTGCATACACCCAAACACGCATTACGCATACGCAAATACCATTATTACTATCAAAATAAGACCACTCAAGCAAAAAAAAAAAGAATTAAATTAAAATAGTAGTTGTGGTTATTTTCAAATTTCTCAAAAACTAAAAGACATAAAATCATCTAGTTTTCAGTTTTTGATCAAAAACAAATAAGAGCAATAAATTCTGAAATAAAAAAAATGGTAGATAATCTTGAAGTATTGAAAAAGTTACACTTTAAACCTTTTTTTAACATTTTTTACTCAAATTTTGAGTTTAAAATTAAATTTGTATTTTCAATTTTCTCAAAAACTAAAAGACATAAAATCATCTAATTTTCAGTTTTTGATCAAAAACAAATAAGAGCAATAAATTTTGAAATAAAAACAATGGTAGATATTTTTGAAGTATTGAAAAATTACACTTTAAACCTTTTTTTTTAACTTTTTTTACTCAAATTTTGAGTTTAAAATTAAATTTTTCAAAAACTACGCATAGTTTTGACTTGAATTAAAAACTGGCTAATAAAACAGAATGTTGGCTTTAAAAAAAGGTATGATACTTAATTGTAAGTATTACCGTTATTTTTTAATTAATTTTTTTCATTTTGAATAACAATTTTTTTAAATTGCCCCTACCGTTGGGGGTTAGGGTTGGGGTCCAAACACTGCAGGCATGCGTATAATATTGTATTAAAAAATTCTGTGTAAACGAATTTCTGTATTGTAAAATTTTGTACTTTAAAATTCTGTTTGATCTAAATTCTTTATTTCAAAATGCTGTCAATAGTCTGATAAAGAAAAATTGTTTTGATAATTTTCGATATTTTTTACGGCTAAAAAAGCTCGTTGGTTACGAAGCCACCAAAGAACTCCCCTTGTTTAGGACATACAATATACTCAAACGGTAATAAACTCCGTAGTAGCAAATCGTTTTTATAGGTCTTGTTTCTGGGCACTAGGTAGATCAGTTTCCATATATGTATGTATGTACATATGTATTTTATTTATAATCATAAGGTACATACATTGCAATCAAAACAAAACAAAATTAAATCCGCAGCTATAGCAGACGTTTGAGGCAGAATCAGAGCATTGTCACGGTAGGCCAATTACGCACCGTCACGTCTTATTTCTTACTATAAAACTTAGGTATTGGTTATCTTATTCATCTCATAATGTCCAGTTCACGCAACACAATATTATCTTTATTTCTAAGGTTTTATGGTTTAAAGCATTTAATTCTCGTAAACTGTATCTTGAATAAAATTTATCAAAGAAAAATATATTAACGATCGAATAAACATTTACAAACATCAAACAAGTAAAAAAGATATAACGCAGTAACAAGTCTTCCAAAAAAATATGATAAATAAGTTATTCAAAGTCATATCCAAAAGGTGGACTTTACTTGAATCACATATACATATGTAAGTTTTCTCTCAACCAGAACTCTAAAGTAAAATGAAGTACCTGTGTCTTGTATTTTTAATTAGAAGTAGGTAAAATTCATACGCACAAGTGACTTTAAAATTTTGAGTACCTAGCTCCTAGTACCTGGCACTTGAACTTGTAAGTGAATTTCAACCTCTATTAATTTTCAATTTCTCAAGTAGTTACCTTTTTTTGGCTGGCAGGTCTTTAATGAATCAAGGTTTTGCAGAAAGTGATAAAAACTATTAAAAAATTATTTTTGAAAGTATTTGGTCATTCATTTCGTGGTTTTAAATTTTAAATAAATCTGTCAAACTCAGCTGTCATTTGGAGTTTCATAATATTAGTTCAATGTTTATCCTACGATTTTAACGAATTGTTCGATTTCAATGTGATCATTTACTTTGAAATTGAACAACACGATAAAATTATTAAAAAGTGATGATTCAAACGCTACTAATTGTTAAAATTGTGACAGCAAAAATGGAAGCGAATGGAAACCTTACAGATGTTGTAAAGCTTTTTTTTAATTAGTTTTTAATAATTTAAAATTATAACTATCTTAAAGCTAGAAAAAAATGAATAAAACTACTACTTAAAATAGGGTCCTTAAAGCCTTAAAAAACTTAAAACTAACTAAAACTATTTATTCTACCTAAAAACTACTTAAAATTAGAACAACCACAGCAGCAACCCTAAAACTATAAAATAGGTATGTAAGCCGAGCAAGGCTTAAGACCCCATCCCGACTACCCATTATCAAGTGCAGATTGAAGTCACCGAAACTGATTCTCGTGCTTCACATTATCAGTTTGGTCAGGAGTTCTGCTCTCTTTTGTGCCATGAACGTCCCGATTGTAAAGGAGTTGCCTATTCACCGTTCTTTGTTTGACGTCGTAGATTAGTGAACCTCCTAATTTATGCCTGTCTAAAAAATGGAATGCCTCTGGTTGAATGAAGCCGCTCAAGCGTGTACTTTCACTTAAAATATCACAAAATATTCGTCGTTCGGGTAGAACACCTCGAAAATTAAATTGTTGTTCGAAGTCATAGCTCTCACAATGTGGCCTCTAAAAAGTTTTATTACGTAATTGTTGGTAATGAGTGTAAGAAGATTCGGCTGTTCGATGTAAGCCGGATGAGCGTCGTAAACACTACCTCTAAAAGATCCGCAACTTCTCCATCTGGGAAAGGAGCAACGTTTAACCACACAGGACAGCCAAACTGCCGACTGCTGTGAAACAGCCGTTTCATCAGTCCGACTGGCTCTAGTCAGAGCAGCATTTATAATGTCTGTCGAAATATAAATACTGAACTAACCAGATACCGAGATGCTTCACTACACTTTTGTTTGTTAATCGCTGCCCGCGAAAATCAACGATGACCATTTTGAGCCAATTCTTGCACTTATCCCTCTTGAAGAATTGTCTCCGATTTCTGGACGTTTATTTTCATTTTTACGCTTCAAGGGAATTCTTATAACCTCAACATTTCGGACGATTTTGTAAACAACTAGATCGTAGGCGTACGCAATTGCTTTAGTTAAGCTACCTATAAAATCAGTTGTGTAAATACTGAAGAGATTCGGCGAATTCAACGCTCCCTGTCTTCAACAATTTTAATTAGGAATGTTGTATTGTTGTTGTAGAAGTCACATTTCCATTTTTGACAACAAACTATCTACCGTCAACAACGGCTTGCCTGTACCAAGTCTGCTTTTAAGATAAAAACCCTCTAAACATACGATGTCGAAAGCCTTTTTGCAAATCAACCAGAACAGCATCTATGCATTGTTTTCCTGATTTGTTCCATTGGATTTGAGAAACGAGCTTAGACGCAGCATGAATTGTGCCCTGGCCCGCCTTGAACGCTAACTGTTTATTGTGTCTTATTCTTATTCAGAGGCCTCTCGAAAACTTTGCTGATCCTCTAAAGAAGATGAGAACTCCAACTCGACTAAAGATTTGACGGGTTGGAGTTCTCATTTCCCTTTTTCGGAAGAGGATGAACCACAGCTGTCTTCAAGTGCACTGCAAAATATACATTGTTGAGCTTGATCTTTGTTATTAACAAGGGACTTGATCCCGTTTGCTCGACAATTATGGTATTTGCCAAGAAATTTTCATTGAACCGCTTGAAACAGCGGTTCTCAGATTACCATTGTGGCGTTTCATTTCGAAGGTAAAATTGATGAAGTAAGGTTCTGTTTGCCAGGTCGTGGTTTGGGCGAATGTTAACATTCACCTTGTACACTTGTTGAAAAGCGGCTCCCACTGCCTCCACCTTTTCCTTCAGATCTTATGTAAAAGTCATCGTCAAAGATGGTTTCTTCTGCATCTATTTGAGCTGTCATAAGTAAGACTCTTTTCTCTTCAATTCTTTGAGTTTCAGGCACGGAAGGTCATTACTCATTGTCATTATCATTCTTTTTCCTGAATATCTTGGTGATTTTAGGAAATATACTCGGGTCACTGGAATTAGATCACAGAATCCCAATACTTGTTAATTGATAACCTGTAGTTATCCTTAATCAACAGATTGATATTTTTTATTGACTTCAATGTTCTAACCTCCAAGTCGTGCGGGTCTGTGAGTTGTACAGACAAGTTTTTGAGTCTTATCAGTAAGCCAAATCTTTGGATATGTAGTGCGTCTATAGTCGCGTTTCTGTAGACGTCCATTTGACAACGTTCTTTGTACTAAGATATTGTCCGTTTTATTGTTTCGTCCATCATTGGTAGGTTTTGGTCCTACTTACTAGCCATCACGCCACGGATACGGATAAGTTGGAAATAACCTTGTATTAAACGTTATGCAAGTCAAACTGTTAATTAAGTAGGTTATTTGAAATTGTATTCTCAAACACCCCTTCCAAAACATATTTCAGGCTGCGCACTTGGTTCAAGTTATAATTGTTCATATGAGTAAACATTTTTTTTGTATGCAGACATAGGTAGGGAAAGATACTTGAATTAAGTCGTCTTCCATACAAAAGTATATCTACATGGTTATCGTACACATATGTTTGGTTCAGTGATTTCAGAAAGCAAAAGATAAATAAATGTTTAACCATTATACAAGTACCTAGGTACCTGCATATGTACACTAAAAACACCTGTTAGAGAATATAGTAAGTTAATGAATGTACGTACTCAACCCAGTACATTTATTGACCCCAAGAAAAAGCAAAAATACGAGTATTATGACTTCAACGAACTTTATGGTCAGTAATTTTGTTGCGATTTTTTGTTAGTTTGTTTAACAAGCTTAGATAAGTGGTTTGTCTTTCTTCTTTTTAAACAAAGGCTAGTTGCCTTTTAAAATCATTCAATTGACGGTAGTGGTGGCTTCCACTAGGCCAAAATATAATAATTATTCCAAACAAATTTTATGAAGACTAGTGAAAGAGCTTCATTTAATATTTGTATAGAATGAATGATAATAATGGTTTTATAGTTTACTCATTTAACTGAAAAATTTAAACTTTACTTTGGAAACAATGTTAGAATATCGCTTGTGAAAAACTGAAGTCCTTTTAACGAACAGAAGGAAAATATCTACCACCTTTCAAAATTCCTTCTATTTTAGGGAACCAACTCAAATTTTCCGACCACGCGAAGTATCTTGCTGCGATCTTGAATAAGAAATTGAATTGGAGTCTTAACATTAAAGATAGAATAACAAGGCCACGTTTGTATTCTACTCCTGCAATAGGATTTTTGGTAAAACCTTGGAGCCAAACTCCAAAATTATCAAAAGGATGCCGTATCAATTAACGCCATAAGTAAACCAGGGCCCTATTTCATAAAAATTGACAGGTGCGACAGGTGATTGTCTAAATTTTGTCCCATACAAAAATTGGAAGTTTTGTAAAATTGTCGGGGAATTTTCCCCACAAATTTGTAGTCAGAATTTTTTTATGAAACAGAAAAAATAGTTCAAATTACAATTTTGTCAGTTTGTAGTTGACAATTGTGACAGGCAATTAAGTTTCGGTCGTAAGGTGACAATTTTATTTTGCTATAATGTTTTCAAGTGAAAGTGATGATGAACGCGAAGTACGCCACCCGAATTTTAAGACAAAGAATAAACAATGATTTCTCGTCATTAAGTGATTATCAATTTAAGGACAAATTTCGCGTCTGCAAAACAACAGCAGAATATATTTTGTTAAAAATCGGGCGGCACCTCCAGCATCCCACAAAAAGAAAGCATGCTTTTGATGCTAAGACCCAAATTTTACGTGCTTAACACTGGCTTGGAAGTGGAGCTCAGTACTATGTAGCCATTGAGCGCTGCGTCAAAATATTTTGCAATCTGACGGTAGATAATCTAATGGGGGAAGAAATCCGCTGGCTTTCGGAAAATATTATATCTATACCTACACGTTTTACATATTTTGCTCATTTTTCTTGTGTTGCTGGCATTGTTGAAGGGTCATTAATAAGAATTGATGCTCCAACTGATGAGTCAGCATTTGTTGACAGAAATGGTGACTACTCAATTAATGCCATGTTTGTATGCGGCCCAAATTTGGAGTTTTTTTTATGTTTCTGCACGCTGGCCTGGATCCGTTCACGATGCTAGGTTTTTAAGGAATAGCTCATTAGCACGACGCTGGGAAAATGGATGGAGGCCATTTCCAAATGCTATAATATTAGGAGACAGCGGTTATGGACGAAAAATTTGGCTGATAACACCAGTTATTCCACACCAATTTGAACAATCTGAAGCATTATTAAGATTTTTGAGGGCTCATAAGAAAACGAGGAAGCTTGTAGAAAATGCATTGGGCATTCTGAAGGAAAAATTTCCTTGCCTTAACTATTTGAGATTGTCACCAGCAAGGTTATTTTGACTTGTAGAGTACTGCATAACTGGAAAATCGTTTGGGAAGTGAACACACCATTTGAAATGATGGATGATGATTATGGTCACGACAAAATTGTCATACTTTGACAATGACAAAATTGTCACGACAAAATTGTCCTTGTAATTAAATAACAATGGCTGCGTTCAATCTCGTGTTGGATAGGGTATCTTGGATAGGTGGATTTTTAGATACCTTGTTGAACGAGTTAGAATGCATTGAATGAAGACACCAACCTTTAGAACATTGACAAATGTACAAAGGATGGCATGCATTGGTACCACAGGGTCCATGAGGACTATGCCCACTGACATGACGGTCGAGAAGCAATGCTCACCTAAAACCTGTGTATCTGTTTGTACAAAAATCAGCGGCTGCAATGAAATTAGTCACTATTGGCCATGCTGTGATTCTACAGAAAAACTGAAGGTAACAAAGTAAACAACGACTACTTAACACCCCGTTTAGACTACATCAAGTTTTTTACAACCTCCTTTTCCAGCAGAAAGGATTAGCTAATCAACAAACCTTTAACCGAACGTACCAGTATATGTACACCGACGTTGGGTTTCTGGTCACAATGGTGTTCTAAGTGTGACGGTAACAACGCCAACCGTCAGCTCATTAACCTCACGTAAACGAGTTGCATACCTAAATTGAGATAGCTATGCCAAAAATAAAACCAACTTTTATCTGTTCACAGAAGGCAGACAAACATTTAGATTTCGGGGTCCAAAATTATTGTTTAATAAAAATTTCAATTGTAATTGTAATAATTCAACGGAATTTGAAATCAATTTTCCTTCAAATTCCACCATATGTTGAACCAGCTATTTTGCGATGACTTAGATGAGTTGGATTTCTTTTGTATAAGCCCAGCTCTTCTC
Source organism: Eupeodes luniger (assembly GCA_951509635.1). NCBI lineage: Eukaryota > Metazoa > Arthropoda > Insecta > Diptera > Syrphidae > Eupeodes > Eupeodes luniger. Next base: position 229,475,254 of record OX608073.1, on the reverse strand, counting down.
TTCTTCTTTCAAAAGTAAAACACTAATAAAAAGGTATCCGGATACCGTTATTTTCTCAGTTTGAAGGTAACTAATATTGGCATTTTTAAAATGTACTACAAAAATGGTTAAAATATTGCAGTCTAAAGCACTCAAAATGATTTGTATTGTTGGTAAATTAATACCCTTATAAAGATTAAACCCTTAAATGCAAGGAATTAGGAATGGAGAAAAATATTAGAAAAGAGATACCGATGCAGATTAGTTTTGAATGTCTGCACTTTGTAATGAGTTGGAAATATTGGGTCTAGTAAAACATTCCCCATTTGTGAAAATAAATAAATAAATTAGGTGGCGCAACAGTCCGTTGAGAACTGTGTGCGAGTAATGTTGTTAGGGATAGGGGGTACCTACAGTTTTAAGCCAAATCCGAACTGCTATCTTGGGAAAGCATAAGCACTTTTCATGACAAAAATTACTTTTGGGGAATTTGTCAATTCTTCGCAAGAGGTAGTACCCGTGAAAAAAACTTTAGATGTCACAGGCAAGGATTGAACCCAAGACCTCTGGCATGACTACGCAATAACCATTCCCATTCGTGTAGTGCGTATAATAAACAATCTCTGTACCTTACAGTAGGTGCGTTAAACTGATGAACATTCTAAGAAGAAACGATACATATTACGGTTGAATAAATTGAAGGGAGGAATGATATACAATGAAACCTTGAGATATACAAATGTTTCAGTTAGACAACGGTCAATCATTTCAATTTTGTGCAAGAGAATTAACTGGGTTACTGGAGAACCTGCCCAGATATTGGAATTGTACTAGAGTTTCTTAAGAATATAGGCTTTATAAATATTAGCCAGATCAGAAAGGGTAAGAACTTCGACCATCGGTAGAGAAAACTTAGAAACTTTGCAGTGTTGTTGGCCTTTTCAAATATGTGCTTCTCTACTAGAAATGGCTTGTGAAGCACATACCTAGAACTGAAAGCTGTTCAGCCTCCTCGATACAACTACCAAGCAAGAGGAAATATTGAAGGAGGGTTACACTTTTGCGAAGTGGACTCTAGGTTTTAGAAGCATTCAATTCTAAACGCTGGATTACAAGTTTCAGACAAAAGACAATTATAAAAATAAGGAAAAGTGTCGGAGACAAAACAGAGCCCTGGAGCTCACCAATGTTTATTTTGTAGATATCAGATTTAATCCCTTCCAATTCCACTTAATATAAGCTTATTTCTAACCCAACGTTGTTGACGTGAGGTACTGCACTATTCTTTCAAGGACGATGTTAACACATTGACTGCCAATCCAATTTCCGTTATATTTCACTGGGTGCCAAAAACGTTTTTTGTTATATCAAGTGTTTCTTTTGTATAATTATACTAGCGGCCCGTCCCGGCTTCGCACGGGTAGACATAAATAGGTACAGATATTTAAGTTATAAGCATGCTAATTAAAACGACCATGAATCACTAAATTAGAAAACATTTTTTGTCCTATCATTAATACTCTCAGCATATGCGGTGAAAGACATTTTATGGATAATTTTTTTACACCTTCGGTTGGTTTTAATAGGAATTTCTAAAGATTTCTATAGTTATTTAGTACTATATATAGCCTATGTTACTCAGTGATAATGTAGCTTTCTAATGAAAAAAGAATTATTAAAATCAGTCCAGTACTTTTTGAGTTTATTCGTTACATACAAAAATACAAATCTTTCCTCTTTATAATATTAGTGTAGATTATAAATTATTAAGACCATTAATCGAAATATAACCTATCCTATATCTCAAGTTAGACCAAATTACACATAAAATGCCAACTTTCATCGAAATTGGCTGACTTGGTGAAGAGTTCACTGGGAACATACATATGACACTGAATTTTTATATATTAACATAGCAAACCCGTCGAACTCCGTTTCGCCACCAGATGGCTTCGTTTTTTGTAACATTTCGTTTGGGGATTAAAAGATGAAGAAAAATTATTTTTTTTTGTTTTATATTTGAAAAGAAAAAATTTTATTTCATTTAACAACATTCATTTCGATTACAAAAATGAAGTGTAATTTAGTTGAACTTCTCTAAGTAAAAATTGACAGTGAATCCAAAGTAAATACTGAATCGAAGCGTTAATTGTCACTGCATACGCAAGGCGAACCGGAAATTGCAATCGTTTGAAGTCAAGTGGAAGATCAGTCGGAATCAGTATTCGAGGAATAAATACATTTTCACCTGCGTACTTTTCGTTAATAATGGTTGCCTCAATCAAATTCGGCATAAGTCTTTTCACCGCAAGTCGAGTACAATTGCAAAGTCCTGGTGGATTCAAATTACGCAATATCATAATAACTGAACCAACTTTGAGTTGGAAATTATGTGGTGGAAATCATGGTAACTCCAGAGAGTTCAAAACCTCCGTTGGATGTTGTTACTTCGTCGAATATCCTTCAGTGTAAAGTTAAGTGCTTCAAGTGATTTCTTATGTGCCATTGTACACCCATTCCTAACAATGAGCTTGCCAATTTTCCCATTGCACTGGATCGGGAAATATTGCATGTTGGAGTATCAATTGTGTTTAAATTGAGTGGCAACTTAAGCTCAGAATGTGCAGTACGACCGCCTTCTAGAAGAGTTGCCGCAATTCCAGATGATGCTAACGCCAAAGCTATGTCACATCTTGATCGAATAGTGGCCAAAATTAATGAAATGACAAATGTTTTCCCTATTCCTCCAGGTGCGTCCAGGAAGAACCGACCACCAATATTTTTGTCCACCGCTTGCATTAATGTTTCGTATACTTGTTTTTTCTGTTCATTCAGCAACGGCACATTATTTCGAACGAAAAAAAATGCAGCTCTCGATTTAGTTTTTGGTTCAATGCATCGTGCATCGATCGATTTGGCGCAATCATTTCTACTTCAATCAGTAGCTTCTCGATATGTTTGGCATTGGTGGCCATTCACAGTTTTCAAATGCGCAAATGATTTTGGTCCTCGTACATTTACCAACAGCAGTCGCAAATAAAAACATTCATCATTTCTAGGATGAACAGTGTACATGTACATGCGACCTAGCGCATCAGTGGAAAACACCTGTGGCCAATTTGGAATTTTCTCTTAATATATTTTGTCTTTCTTCGCTTAAGTTCTGTGAATACAGTTGTTGCTGCCTTGCATGTCTTGTGCGGCGGCCGATGTTCGCACGTCGAACTCTAGGCAAATATTCTACGTGACTTTGTTTCAGTTTTTTGATTTAAAAGAAAAAGATAACTGATTTTTTCCAAATTATACCAAATTTGCTCAGAATGTGTAATACAGAATTTTATGTAAGTGGATTTGGGGTCAACCAAATTTTTCACTTTTTTCTTAAATTGCTCTATGATAAAAAAAAACACTCACTAAATTTTTTTAAAAGTCGTTTTTGCATTTTTTTTCTTATTATCTTTAAAACAAACGTTATTTGAAGTCGATATCTCTGACGTTTCTAGAGATATGGTTGACTAAAAAAGGTTCCCAAAAGCAAGCCCTAGGGCCCTTGAAACGTCAAAAAATTTTAAAATTTTCAATTCCACAAATCGGAATTTTTACAATAGCTTTCTATTTGAAGCTAAACGGAGTTCACTTCTTTTCTGTTGAAAATTTTCCTGAGTTTTGTCTGCTATAAACCTCACGGAGCCCGAGACCATTCCAACGAATGCAAAACCGTGGAAATCGGTTCGTGCGTTCTGGAGTTATAACGTCAGAAAGGAAAACCCGACTTTTTTTTTCATTTTTCATTTGCAACATATAGACCATTAGACCGTTAATCGAAATATAAACTATCCTATATCTTAAGTTAGACCAAATTACACATAAAATGCCAACTTTCATCGAAATCGGTTGACTTGGTGAAGAGTTCACTGGGAACATACATATTACACTGCATTTTTATATATTAATGCAATATTATATACAATTTAGACCATTCATCGAAATATAAACTATCCTATATCTCAAGTTAGACCAAATTACACATAAAATGCCAACTTTCACCGAAATCGGTTGACTTGGTGAAGAGTTCACTGGGAACATACATATGACACTGGATTTTTATATATTAAGATTTGTGTATATATATATATATGTTTGTGTTATCCTGAGAGGTCCTGGGAAGGATTTTTGTTTGGCATTCAAATATGATAGCCATGGCATAGCGCAATAAGTTAGACATCTATCTTTTCGTCGAAGGCCATGGCTATTATATTTGATAGCCAGTTTCCTTATTTTATTTTCGGTTATTTCGGTTATTTTCATTTGCTATTTTGATTCAAAATTAAATAAAAATGCGTAGAAGGCCTGTTGCAACTGATACAATGTCATCTGATTCGGAATCCGACTTGGATTTTGGCACCGATGATTCAAATGAAGATCCTGTTTGGCACCCAGAAGAAAATTCGTCCGAAGAAGATGAGAATGTGTCCGATGTCATTAGAGACATTCTGTTGGAGGAGGAACGTGAAGATATGCATTCGGATAATGATGATGGCACGAGGAGTCTTCATCAGTGGAGTGAATACGTTGGTAGGCACAAAGTCTTCGATTTTGTCGGGAAAAAAGGAGTTCAAATCGAGATTTCTACTCAAGCCTCACCTAGTGACATCTATTCCCATATTGTTGACGAAGCATTGATTCAATTTATAGTTGATGAAACTAACCGTTTCGCGGAACAGACCATCGCAGCCAAACGGAGGTCCAAGCATGCTCGGATGAACCAGTGGATCCCAACTGATTCAGCAGAGATAATGAAATTCTTTGGGTTGATGATCTGGATGGGATTGGTTCCACTTGGCGGAATGGAAGAATACTGGGAAACGAAAGGAGTATATAACATGGTGCTGCCTAGGACAATTATGTCCAGAAACCGTTTCCAGGTTTTGCTTTCAATGCTTCATTTCGAAAATAACGAGACAAGTAGCCAAACCAATCGTCTTCGGAAGATTGAAAAACTAATTGATCATCTGCAAACAAACTTCAAAGCACTTTTCTATCCCGGAGAAGATTTCGTTATTGACGAAACTCTAGTGCCATGGAGGGGTCGGCTTGTATTTAGACAATATATACCAAACAAAACTCATCGGTATGGTGTTAAGCTTTTCAAACTCTGCTCCACTGATGGATACACATGGGCACTTAGAGTGTACACTGGAAAATCTGCTACGGGTGAGAGAGAGGTCGGCTTGGCCAAAAATGTATGTACGGAACTTTGCCAAGGACTTCTCAATGAAGGAAGATGTCTCTATGTTGACAACTTCTATACCAGCTACGAATTAGCCCAGTCCTTCTTGCAACAAAGGACCCATGTTGTAGGCACCCTCAGAGCTAACAAACGAAACCTTCCAAAAGAAGTCCTTCTCGCAAAATTGAAAAGAGGTGAAGTTATTTCCAGAGAAGATAATGATGGAATCGTCGTTTTGAAGTGGAAAGACACCAGAGATGTTAGAATGCTTTCTACCAAACACGCTCCAGTTTTGGTACCTACTTCAAACAGACGCTCTGCACCTGTACGCATCCAAGAAGATAGTGCTCAACCTTCCACGAGCTCTAATCCACCCCAAGCTACGAGACCAAGAAGAACTACTCACAGATTACCAACTAAGCCTGAAGCAATTTTAGCATACAATAAAGGTAAAGCTGGAATTGATTTATCTGATCAAATGGGATCTTACGAAACAACTCTGAGAAAAGGCGTCAAGTGGTACCGTAAACTTGGAATAGAGCTTTTGCTGGGAACATCAGTAGTTAACGCTTGGGTAGTGTACAAAATTCAGAGAAAAACTTGTCGCTGAGCTTCTCAATATGTCATCATCTTCATCTCGACAAGAGCAACCCCGAACCAAGCATCACTATTTGAAGGACAGGTTGAATGATTCTGGGATTAAAATTCGCAGAAAGTGTAGTGTTTGCTATAATCGCATAACTAAAGAAAAAGGTCGAGTTTGTGCTAGAAAAGAAGCAAGACAAACCTACACTTTCTGTGAAGATTGTCCAGAACAGCCTCAAATGTGCCGCGATTTTTTCAATCAGCAACATAAATAAACTCTAAAAAATCCCAATGTCTAAGCCAAAAAAAAAGTTCCTAAAATATTTCAATTGTTCCTAAACTGTACCTTAGCTATAAGATAAAAACGTTGAAAATAAGATAAAAATTGAATTTATTTACTTTTTAGTTATAATTTTGTAAAGCAATGAAATTTTAATTTTTTTTTAACTATATAATTTTTTGAATTAATAATTAAAAACAAAAACAAAATTAAGTTTTATCATTCCAAAGAACAAGTGGCTGTAAAATCATTACATTCTTGAAATTGCTCAAACCAAGTTTACCTAGCACATTACTGGGTGCCAGGGTTTTGGATTCGTATTGAAATTTCTTCCTAGTAGCTATCAATTTTGATAGCCAAAGCATTATCTGAATACATACCTGGCTATCATATTTGATAGCCACGGCACCACTGAAAACATAACTGGCTATTAAATTTGATAGCCATGGCAGTCAATGTGTTAAAGAAATCACATGACAGCGCGTCACCTTGTCTAAAGCCTTTTTTGACATCGAAAGGTTCTGTTAAGTTGTTTCCAACATTTATGGAGCAGCGCGAATTCTCCATGTGCATCCTGCAAAAATGGACGAGTTTGTCAGGGATGCCAAAACTAGACATGGCTCTATACAGCTCCTCCATCTAGATGCTGTCATATGAGGCCTTGAAATCGATGAAAAATGGTGCGTGTGGATTTGATGTTCTTGGGTTTTTTTTGCTTTATCTGCGTAATGTGAATATTTGATCAACTGTGGACTTTCCTGGTCTGAAGCCACACTAATAAGGACCTATCAGGTTGTTGACGATGGCCTTTAGACGTTCACATATTACCGCCAGCCCATAAACCGCACCAAACAGTCACTCTTAGATTATCATTTGTCCAACTGCGACAATGCTGCTTTTTGACGAACACACTGAGGTGAAAATGTGCCTCATCATTGAAAATTGATCATTCACTGTTGCCATTTCTTGCCTCCATTCTCACCATTGACGATGCTTGAAATAGTCAAGAGGCTTTAGCTCTTGAGTCAACTGCACCTTGTTAGCGGGTAAATGTAAGTCTTTATGCATAATGTTTATCAACGACGAGCATGATAGGTGCAATTGTTGGGCACGACGATAAGTTGAGGCGGATTTTTTACCGATTGTACGCACATTTGGAAAATTAAATTTACCGACAAAATCACGATTTTCATAATAAGCCCTAATAACTTTAACGCTTTGCTCAATTTTCTATGCTTCAAATTGAGTTAGTCTGAAATTGAGAAATATCAAACGAAATTCAGAACAAAACATGACGTCTAGTTGTGGTTCACATTCAACATCGACCCTTAAAATTTAACCCTTTTTATTTGTTTTTAGGCATAGTTTTATTGCTTTTCAGCACTTTATTAAATACTTTTTTTTTTGTTAACAGTGATAAATAGTTGCGTTGCATGCTTTTTCCTGAATAATCTTTTAAAAACCAATAAACGTGCCAAACATTTAGTTTGTTCCTTTCACAATTTTCATAATAATTTGGGCTCTAAACTGAATTTAAAATTGGGATACATAATAATTATTAATAATTGTTTTAGATACTAAATTAATATAGAAATATAAAAACACGATACAAATCAGCCAACACCGAGCGTTAAAGGCAATCACCAGCCTGGTGGTTTTTGGTTTGGATATCCTCCCTGTTGGTTAGCAAAACTACCTGGGTATGTTCCATAGTGACCAGGCTGTGGGCCTTGAGGAAATCCAGAGTACTGGTATGCATCTTAAATAAGATGTTGTTAAAATGTACGTTCAATTTCAATCAAAATTAAAAACTACTTACTTGTTGGATACGGAAGAGTAGCGTACGGATTGAAACCTTGTGGCATTGGAGGTGGAACATATGCTGGATATGGGGCACCAGCTGTTGCTCCGTATGGCATCGGCATACCCTGCGTTTGCTGTGGGTATGGAATGCTCCCAGTAGATGCCCCTAATGACGGAGCTGAACCACCAGCCGAATCTGAAATGTCAATGTAAGTTAAGAACATTCAACAAATTTGAACTAAAAAATTCTCCCACCAGTTGTGTTTGTAGATGCATAATGTGATGGCATTTGAGGTGTTGGTGGTGGCGCTTGCCTGCTGGATTCTGTAGTTAGATCCTTTAACAGTTCTTCTTTTTCGGTCTTGCGAGCGAAACAAAAATCTGAGATTTTATTTTGGAAAACTACCAGCAGCTGAGTTAGATCATTGTAGAACTTTGTGCCTTCCTTGAGATTGCTTAGTAATTCGATGAAGCTATCATAAGCCAAAGCCAACTCGGAGAAGAGTGCATCACGAGAATTGCCGGTGCTGCCATTTTCGGCAGTGAAGGCAGAGTGTGCCTCCTGAATGTCAGTAACTAGGGTTGTCTGACGTTGAATGCTTTCTTGAACTTGAGATTGTAATGGGCCGAGAACTTGGCCAATGCATGAGACCGACAATGCAGGTTCATCAATGGCACCATCTTGAGCAAGGGCTTGTAAAAATTGATCTTTCATATTCACTGTTGCTGACTTGAGTTCCGATTCTATGGCGTCACGTTCGGCTTTAATTGTTTCAACCTGCGATGTTACAAGAAATGAATATATGACTTTTCCTGGAGAATATTATATAAATACTTACAGCTTCCATTAGAGCCCTCAATTTTTGCACGCTTGAGCAATTCTGGTCAACACTGCCTCCAGAAGATGGTATGGAATTATGTAACTGGTCGGCCGGCAACGACAGCAATTGAATTCCCTAAAATTCATTAAACAATAATTTAAAATATATCCATGAATCAATTTCAATCATAAATTAATGAATTAAATTATTACCTTTGAATTCTTTTCAAACTTTTGACGAACTATTTTGTCTGCCTCCACAGCATTGTTTATGACTTCACGATACTTCTTCGCATTTGTCCTAAACATTTCGGTTAATTTTTCCGATGAAATTCTCGACCAACGTTCCTTGAATTGAGCACGCAATTGGTTGTCCGAATCACGTTCTTCATCGAGCATATTCTCGGTGGCGTCAAGAATTTCACGGTTTCTCGTCAATAATTCGGGTAATTCTCGCAAGTACGTATTCAAACTCTCAATGCCGCCCTTCGCTTGGAGATCGCTTGACTTTTCCAGCAGCGATGGCGGTAACCCCGAACCCGAATCAGCTGTTTCAACAGCCGCTGGTAAATTCAAACTTGATAGAACACCATTCAAGAGAGTTGTTGCTTCACGCAATTTCATTATTTCGGCATTGACAATCTCATTCTTTCGTGCTTCGGATGCATGAAGAGCACGATGAAGTTCAACTGGTACCAACTCAACGAAAATGTCTTTGAACTTGGGTGACATTGGCGATGCCACTGGCAGCATCTTTGCTAATTGGGCCTTGCCCGGGGAGGCAAGAGTTTTAACATCTGGAATCATCTCATTGTAGATAAATTCATTGTCCTTTGTTGATTCGGCTAGATTGCGCTTGGCGCGGTTTGCGTATTCATCGAGGAAATGTGGATTACCAGAACGTGATTGGGCTGAATTGAAAAGATCTACAGCATTGCGCAAACGTGCAATTTCCTCACCAATTCGCTTAGCTGAACGACACACCAAACTCTGGTAGAGATTTGTCATGGCGTGGAAACCAGCCTGCTTTCCGGCTATCAATGGCACCCATTCTTTGTCCCAAAGATTGCGCAACGATTCTTTCTGCATTAGACGCAAAACATCAGCGTAGAACTCTTCACATTGGCAACACAACTTTGCGATGATTTGATCTTTCATTTCATCTTAATTTAGAATAAAACAGGATTTTATAAGAAATTCGGTATCTAGGCGGTATTATAATTTTTAAATATTTACCTTTTATTGCTTTATTAACAAAAACTTCTTGAGCCTGAGCCAACATCAAACTACTCAAAACAGCTAAAGTATCTTGACTTAAATCAGGTGTTGGTTCAGAAGGGATGGCAGCTGGAACAGCGCCTTTAAGAAATTGGTAAATTCCAGCGCTTTGTTGGAATAATTTTAGCGCCAACTTAAGGCCATCGTCGTTATCAAGGGCTTGTGATGCGGCAATATTGCTCTGCAAAGCTGCTATATTAAACAAAACACATACTTTCTCATACAAGAGAGACGTAAGGGCTGCAAAAATAAAATAAATAAAATATTACTCAAGTAAGACTCAATATAAATTCATTGCAATGATTCATTTAAGTGGGAAAATTATTTCAACAGCGAACAGATTTGCATAGTTAATTTACACAAATGAGATAATGATTAATGTTTTTTCTCATTTTTTACCAATCCTTTGGAGGATACTGGTCTTATATGCCAACACGAAAATATCTCTTTGACTGCGCTGTTCTACCAGTGCTTACATATGGATTACAAACCATGAGGGATCCATGGGGGTCGTAGGGGTCATAACCATCCTGGGAGATTATTTTTTTTTAATTTTCGTAGGAATTATTTATTTTGTATATATGAAAACTAGCTGACCCGGCCTAACTTTTTGCTAACGTTTTTCGTCATATAAAATTGTCGTAAACTTTTTAAGAGAAACGGTAGGATAACATCAGAAATGGGCACTTCCATGCTTTTTAACATAGATGCAATTTGTAAACAAACACGGCGACCTTGATGACTGATTTATTATTATTTTGAATTGTAAATATGTACTTTTAATTTCAATTTAATTTAGCACTTATCGGTGCACAATATTTCTGGTTAACCTGTCTTTCGCCAACACATAGTAGTAGTAGTAGTAGAAATGGTGGCCACGAGCAGTCTAGCTCGGTGACACAATTAGCGCTGAGTTGCGCCGTTTTGATACCATAAAATACTCGCTTGACCTATAAAGATAAAAGAGGGATTATAAAGAAAAAATATGCCTCAAATTCACTTTGTTGCGTTTAGAAAGGAGATCAAATCTTTGATCTCCAGTTCTGAGAGCTCATTGAGGTCGTTGAAGGAGGACTTTCCCAATGTTTTGGCTCTCGTCTTGGCTAAGGCAGGACACTTGCATAAGAAGTGAAGAACAGTTTCTTTTTCTCGCTGGTCGGTCCTCACAACTACGACAGAAAGTATTGTGGGGGATGCCCAGCTTAGATGCGTGTTCTCCAACAGGCCAGTGTCCGGTGCATGTAGCAACGACCCTGGCTATGTCTTGCCTGGGTCTGCAAATAAGATTATTAGTACGGGATTTGTTGTAGGTGGGCCAGGCCATATCCTTCTAGATATGATACAGTTGGTTAGGCTGTTCCACCTGTGGTTTGATTCAGCGAGGAAAATTGAGAAGATCTTACCCTTCATAGCACCAAGAGGAATGTTGACTCTTTCCGCGAGTGAGCTATGAAGGGCTGATCCTTGCCAAGCCATCTCGTCAGCTCGTTCATTGCCCTCAAAGCCTCTATGACCCGGAATCCAGATGAGAGTGACCCAGAGTCCAATGTTCATGCCCGCTAACTCACTTCGGCATTGTTGAACCAGTTTGGAGGATGAAGTGGATGAGCCAATCGCTTGAATAGCCGCCTGACTGTCCGAAAAGATAGCTGTATTGCGGTTTTGATTTGGATCTAGTTTTAGTAACTTGCATGCTTCCTTGATCGCGAGTAGTTCAGCTTGAAAAACACTAGCAAAGTCAGGAAGTCGCAAAGACCTGGAGGCATTTAGAGACTCGGAGAAAATTCCTGCACCGACCCCACACTCCATCTTCGAGCCGTCAGTGAAAATAGTTGTGTCGAAGCCTCTCGTCACTAAGTCATCATCCCATTCATTTCGAGATGGGATGATAACTTTAAAATCCGCACTGAGGTCCGCAGTAGGGGTGCAGTAGTCGGTTTCTGTCGAAAATATGTCCGCTGGGATGAGATAAGTAATATTACTATGACCAAAGGGCCTAGAATACCAACTATTCGATTCCCTAAGTCTCAACGCGCTGCAAGATACTAAGTATTTGATATGCAGGTCTATTGGTAAGAGGTAGAGAAAAACGTTTAGGGCGTCCGATGGACATGAGCGCAAAGCTCCCGTGGAGCCAACACTAGCTGTTCTCTGAACCTTTTTTAGTTTAGTTATATTGTAGGCTTTGCTAAGCGCGGGTCACCAAACAATCGAACCATAGGACAAGATTGGACGTACCACGTATACGTCCACAAGATCATCTTCGATTGCAAACCCCACTTTTTGCCAAAGGTTTTACTGCAGGCATAGAAAGCTATGCTGGCTTTCTTGAACCTTTCTTCGATATTAAGTTTCCAGTTTAACTGGAACACATAGGTTCGACGGTTTTTCTACACGTGAACATGCAGCATATCTATACCACAAGTGGACATTGTTTGGCCTTGAGACCAATTTATAGACATGGCCTAGAGACCTATTTATAGACTAAAGCTAAAAGAATTGGAAAATTTAACCTTCTGAAGGGTATAGAAGAATGAATGCATTAAGAATATTTCCGGTGATCTTTTTGATGACCAAACGTGTACCGTTGCATAATTGAGGTGGATTCAAATTACGCAGGAGAATAATAGGTGAACCAATCTTTAATCGAAGATTATGTGGTGCCATTCCAGGTTTATCTAGTGAATTTAAAAATTCTATTGGAATGCATGATGGTTAGTGCATTGGACTGTCATGCCACAGGTCTTGGGTTCAATTCCTGCCTGTGCCATCTAAAGTTTTTTTCACGGGAACTACCTCTTGCGAGGATTTGACAAATCCTCCAAGTGTAATTCTTGTCATGAAAAGTGATTTCATCCCTGATAACAGTACTCGCACACAGGACCGGTTGAGAGTTGTAAGTCACTAGGCCTTAGTTCTCAACGGTCTCAATTAATTTTTTTCCTGAAGAACAGTGCAGAAATTGTTTGGCAGTTTAATGCATAGCGTATTTTGTTGCAGTACTATTTTACCGTTCCCAATATTTAGTAATTGTTCGGAAAATATTTGTGCTGATGGATCATTTTGCAATCGTACGCGCATGTTTATGGTCAACCGAAGTGTTTCAACACTTCGCCATTAGAATGATTGTTTTAAACATGCATTAATCTCATCCGCGAAAGTAGAGCGAGGTATAATTGGTAAGGTCTGGCGGAAATCACCAGACAAAAGTAAGAGAGCACCACCGAAAATAGTATCATTGCCGTTTAAATCTTGCATAGTTCTGGTGGGTGAATAGTGGTTATGCTATTAAATTGTAGCCTATATGAAACGTTTGTAAGTTTGACATAACATCATCTATTGAATACTTACTCAATCCATTCAACAGATGTTGCCATCTGTTAGAATCGTTTGAAGCTAACAGATGATTGTGACTGTCGAATAATAGACAAATAATTTTTAATAAAGTAATATTGCGACCATAAATTGAGATGTAAGCTATCCTATCTTTCAAGTTGGATCAAACTGCACACGGTGTACAAATTTGATTAAAATCGGTTAAGTAGTTTAGGAGTGCATGGCGAACAAGCAACGTGGCACGTAATTTATGTACATTAAGAAAAATAAAATGTGTGTTTTACTGCTTTAAACTTTGTTGCTAAAAGTACTACTTTTAACTGAGGACTTAACCAAGAACATAATATGAATCGGAAATCAAGCCCTATTCCAATCGCGAATCCCTAATTCATCAACTTTTGACATATGAGCCATAAAGCTTATGCAGTTAATTTGTATAAGTAAAGAATTTAACTAAAGATTTGTTAGTAATTTAAAGATACATATTCACTAAAAAGGAAACCCTGTCAAAAACAACTAACATTTTTGTTTTCACAAAATTTAGAATTTAAAAAGATCTTTTCTGAGAGAAACTGCAAATATTCAGATTCTTAAGAAAAAAAACTTGAATAAGAGATCACCAATTTTATATTAAGTTGCATTTGAATTCCTGAAACTCGTCTCGCTCTAGATTCTGAGATGTACAAAAACAGCAAAAGTATAACTTTTCTTAAACTTATGGCTAATTGAAAAACATAATAAATCTTTCATATCTATTCATTTAATATAAAAGCTTTGAATCTCTTAAGAACTGAAGTGAAAAGAGATTCTGCAACGTATAATTTATGAGTGCCACACTAAAGTTTCTTCCCAACTTATTTGTTTACCTTAACTTTACTTCTCAAAACCTCTTCTTTAAGTTCGTAGTATAAAAATTACCAACAAAGTTGTTGTCTACAAAACACTCCTTAGGCAAGCTACAAGCCCGCCACAATTTGTATGTTGTATTGTAAAGAAATCATCGAGTAATAAAGTTCAGCTCTCAGTTGAATGAAAACACATGATCAACTGTCAATTTGATAGAAGTAGACTTAACTTAATAGTTAGGGAGATTTTTCTTGAATAACTTTCCAATAAAGTTGCCGTAATTGGAACGTAATTTTTTGGCAGCTGGCCAATCAGATACTAGAAACTTGCCTAACCTTCAAGTCCCTTATGTCGCCTGATGACAGATTTCTGTCAGTAAAAATTTTTCGGTGGATTCAGGAAATTTATTCAATGACAGAAATTTTTAGTGATAGCTATAAACGACCTGTCAAAAAAATTCCAATGTTTGTTTTCAATGAGCGCATTCATAAAGCTAGTGACTACTACATAGTCAAAATTCAACTAGTTTTGTGATTGCAAAATTGCACTACAAAGCTAGTCAATCCGGAACTGTCATATTAATGACAAATACAAATCTTACGTCGTTTTCAATTGGCAATCTGGAATTGTTCTTCGATTCGGAATCCCAATTGAACAGTTTTTTTTTATTCCGAAGAATCTGAAGTTTGGTGAGAATGTATTGGTTGAGTATGACATGTGTCACATATGTGTGTATACTGTATTCGCGCTAAATTTCATTTTGTTTTTGTGCTGCAAACATGGAGGAAGTGACATTTAAAATTTATGAATGTGTGAGTGATTCTGCTTCTGATTCTGTTTTTAAAACCAGAAGGGAAATTCTCTTCTTTTCAGAATCAGAACTGTCACTTTTGCCCAATTGAACGCATTCAGAATGCTTTTTTTCACTTCCAGATTGCCAATTGAAAACGACGTTAATATATATAATTCTTCTGTGAGTGTGTATGTCACTGAACTTCTCTTAAACGACTGGACCGATTTTGATGAAATTTTTTGTGTGTGTTCAAGGGGATCTGAGAATGGTTTAGATTCACAATTTTGTCCGCTAGGTACACCTGTTATGCTTTTAAGAAATCTAAGCCCTCCCAATATGTGTAATGGTACAAGACTATTGATCAAAGAATTAAGAGATAATGTGATTGTAGCAACTATCATTACAGGTCCCGTGGCTGGTCAGCTCGCACATGTTCTGCGGATTCCAATGATACCAACTGATTTGCCCATATCTCTTAAAAGGTTACAGATCACTTTAAAAATATCCTTTGCCCTAACAATAAATAAATCCCAGGGACAAACTTTTTCCATAGTTGGTATCGACTTCAGGAAAGAGTGCTTTTCCTACGGGAAATTGTATGTGGCACTTTCTCGAGTAGGATCTCCTGAAAATTAATACATTTTGTTGCCACCTAGAAATACCACAGCCAACGTGGGGTACAGGGAGGCTTTAAGATAAGCATACAATTTTTTCTAATTTAGTGATTCGTGGTCGTTTTAATTAGCATGCTTATAACTTAAATATCTGTACCTAATTTTGTCTATCCGTGCGAAGCCGGGACGGGCCGCTAGTAAATAAAATAAGAAACATTTGCGTTTTCAGAACTTTAAATAGTTTCTTCTTTTTAAATTCAATTAAACCAAATAGAAGATAAATATGATTGATTTACATATATTTGTATTTAAAAATCGAAAGATTAATGGGCAGGTTCAAGCAACATAAGGGCCTTTATTTGCAGTCAACTTCATTCTTTGAACGTAAATTTTGACCAAGGCAAGAATTTCAAATTCAGGACTTTACTTCGCAAAACTCTGCTTAAAGTTCATAGTGCAAAAAGTACCAACAAAATTATTGTCCAGAAAACACTCCTCAGACAAGCTACAAGTCCATCACGATTTGTATTCTGTATTGTAAAAAAAATATAACTTATTTCTTTTCCAAATTGACAAGGAACCCTTTTATAGAAAACATTGAATGAAGTTGTGCAGAAAATTAATAAATCATGGAGTAATAAAGTTCAGTTTTCAATTGAATGAAAAAAACATGATCAACTGTCATTTTGATAGAAGTAGACTTGAGTTGATAGTTAGGGAGATTTTTCTTGACTAACTTTCCAGTCAACTTTCCATTAAAGTTGCCTTAATTGGAAGGTTATTTTTTTGGCAGCTGGCCAATCAGATGCTAGAAACTTGCCTTACTTTCAAGTCCCTTATGTCGCCTGAACCTGACCAATTTCATTTTGAATTCTTGTGTCCTTACCGAGCAGCTGATTGTGAAACGTCAAAACCAGTGTGCACTAACATTGTAGCCGAAATTTTAACACAACGTCGGAGGGAAATTTTTAACTACTTTTGTAGTTGCATTTAGCCAATCAGAATCTCTTGACTACGTAGCCACTAGCTTAGTGAATGCCCCCAATGATGATAACCAATGAAAGCAATGACTAGGGCCTAATACAAAATAATGGACGAATCAATATTTCCAAATCAATTTGTATCGGGACAGTCAATCCGAATTCCAAAATGTATTAAATGTGATACACGGACGTAGGCGGCACAAGAAAAAAAATAAATTTGTGTATCTGTGATACATGGGACAGTTAAGGTGTTAGAGATATTCATATTGTTATCAAGATAGCACACAAAAACAAAAACCTATACCAATAGGTCACACTTTTCAGACTCATCAACATCTTCTAAAAATTCAAAATCTTCTGATCTGCCCCACTTCAAATAAAATAATGGACATCACACAGCTCCTAGTCCACATTAAACGTCTTTTATCTAACAATAATCAGAGCATATACAAACTACTTACAAATTCACAAAATCTAGAAAATATCCAAAAAATCATTTTAAAACTTAACTTCCAATTGAAAACTTGCTCAAAATTTTCAAATTTATAACAGCGAGCCGAAAGCCTGTGCTCCCTAAAGTCTGGTAAAAAACCTAGCAATTTAAGATTACTATGTTAGTTTTTATAAATAAATAAATAAAGAAATATTTGTATAACATTTAAAACTCATACAGGTGGATTGGAAGGTAAATATTTGTAATATTGTATGTTTGCTTTGTTTTAATGATAATTTTATATTAAAAAAACAAGATAAGGTAGCCATGCATCTTCCAGAAAATTTTCTTCTTTGCTTTCGTGTAGAAATGGTTTATCAATTTAACCGCAATTGAGTCATTTCAATTAATCACCTACATAAGATAACCTTTGTCATCACAGAAATGATCAAAAAAGTTTTGTGTAAACAGAATCGGAAGAAGAATCAAAATCATATTAAAAAAAGTTTAAACTTACTCAAACTGATTTTTCCTCCAAAAATTGAACCCTTGTCAAAAGCGTCTTTCCATTTGAATGGTACCTGCAGTTCATTAACCGGAATCTTTGCTTCCAATGCGCATATTTGATCATAGTACCTGAAGAATAGATGAATAAGAAAAACTTGCTTTGTTAACTTAAATAAGCAGTTAGTGGTTTTTGTTTTGATATTTCTTTTTGAGAGTAATTGAAAGAATATTATCATCAACAACGTTGCTACTAATTCTGTCCAATGACTCAGTAGTTGGTTGTTAGTTTGTTTTAATTTAATTCACAATCCAAGAGAGAGAGTTGTTCACACATTTTTAATTTTATTATGGGAATGAGAATAAGAAGCAAAAAGGTTTTAACTCACGCATAGACTGTCTCCAATGATGCTTCGTATTTTTCGAAGAATTTCCAAATAGCAGTGTTTCTTTGCTTTGAGAATTCGGTGACGGCGTCGGAGTAGTTTACTTTGTCTGAGCCTGGGCCACTGTATGTGCTTTGGATGAGATTTGTAAGGGGTTTCACAATATCTACTTCAGATGGCTTTTTAAGGGGGACGCCCAGTAACTTCGACATTATTTTAACTTTTTTCTTTTTAAGTTCTTTTAATCAATATTGAACAAATATAAATGAATAACAATAAATTAGATGGTATAAGAACAAAATTAAGAAAATTTCCACTTCAGTTCAGACACTTTTTCGCTTTTTCTTTTATTCTTTTTTTTTCCTGGAGCAAAAATTTTGTTACTTATTACTTTGTGATGACGAATTATTTAATTTCACCGCACTTGGAATTTTAATTTGACATATTGTTGATTGGTCAGCTGACATTTGGAAGATGATAGAATGCGTTCAGTGCGAGAAATCGTGTGAGTTCGGAGATACAGCCGACGGAATGGCTGAACGAATTCAAAGTTTAAGGCGATGTTTTCATCGAAAAATAAAATTATAAGCGAATAGGTACATGTTGATTTCCATGCAAACAAAATGCAAAATAATGTTGGTGAGATGGAGAGAAAATAACAAAATGCAGAAGATATTCACTTCTGGAAATTATAAACTATAAACACTGATAAATCCAAAATGATGGTCTTCGCTAGAACTTTCAGTGGCCAGAAAATAAGACGACGAGCGACGATGGAGCTGTAATGAAACAGCAAAGGAGATACAATTTCTAGGCCTGAAACTGAACCCAAAATTGTATTACAGAAAATAATTAAGTGAGAAAGCAAATAGTGAGCAAAGCTTGGTAAATCTAATATGGAAAAATATCGTTTCGAACAAATGTATAATTCTGTCAACTACATTAAAAATTTTGGATTCAATTGTAAAATGAACTTCAGGTTATGCTTTTCAAGTTTGGGGAGCAGATGAATATGAAGACTTTGAAAAATTGTAATCAATTTTAAAGAAAAATTATACTATACCAAAGAATGTAGATTCAATTCGACACGAACTGCAAGCAAAGTCTCGCGAATCTAAGAGCAAGATAATTTACAGACAGCTTAGTTACAATCTGGGTGACAGAAACTTTTTCCAAGATTCACTAAGTTATATAAAAATATTTTTAATATTCAGGGCAGCAAGATGCAAAGTTATTCGATTAAACGGTAACCCTTACAATGCTAGTTTTAACAAATTTTTTACATTATGTAATTTAAAATCAAAAGAAGATTGTTTTCACTTCTTCAGTATATGTCCAATATTTAAACGGCAAAGGCGTTCTTCATCCTAAGCGAGCACAACTGAAAAACTTTAAGCAAGTATCTGAAAGTAATTTACAAGTACAGGTTATTTTAATTATCGAATATTCCTAAACTAATCATAGCTATTCCTACAAATCCGAAATCATTTTTATTCTTTTAGTCTTTAAATAATACAAAAGAAGTTTACTCAACCACACAGCTTGGGGTAGCCCCTGTGTTGGTACGCCGCCGTACTATTCGTGCACAGTGAGTCAAAAAAGTAACAAATAGTTTTGAAACTAGAAAAGAAAACATTTTGTATGATTTAACGGTGTTTTCTTCCCATAATATTTTAAACTTGTTGTGTTCCGCAAACCCAGCGCCAGTGTCCAACTTGGTGGCACTGTAGCTCGTGCAGAAGCTGGGTCTATTTAAAAATATAGACGGAGACCTACAGTTCTTATACTAAATCCGCTAGTTCATTAAACACTTTTTCTTATTCTTAGAAGATTAGATTAAAAAATCAAGGGATTTAACCAATAAATCTGTCACGACAGTCTCACGCACTATTATCGTCACGTTTCTTTAAATTTGTTGAAACTTACAGATGACATTTATGTGGTGCATTAACATTTACATAATGTGGAATTTTTATTATGCAGAAAAGTAGCGTGAAAGATTAAATTTCAGTGATGAGGAAAATGTTTGTCTTCATAATTGCAATGGGGCACTTCCTAAAATTTGCAATGATCTCTGCATTTTTTCTATACTATCTCTGTCCAACTCATGTGATTTAAAGATCTTACATCCTCGTTATGTGCAGATTTAAACGCCCAGAACAGTGTAAATACAACAATATACATTAAAGCTTTTACAGTATTATTTTTTTTATTCGATTTTGTAATACGACTTCCTTAACATCGTTCTGAAAAGAATTGTACAAAACTCAACCATCAACACTAGAAGCACAATCTTCAAAAGGTCCATCAAATTACCTAATTACATACTAAAGTACATAATTGGAAGATGAAAGCGTGATGTCAGTGGAGCGTTTTTGAGCATTGCGACGGAAGGGGAGAAGATGGGTTTAGTAGTCAATGAGGGCAAGACCAAGTATAAGCTGTCATTAAAAAAGGGGCATTGAACGACGAGATCTTGGACGAAATGCCACCATGGACAGCTATAACTTTGAGGTAGTTAAAGACTTGGTATAGCTAGACACCGCTAATCAATTCAAACAACGACCAAATCGCTAAAATCAAACGAAAAATAACTCTTGCAAATCGCTGCTTCTTTGGACTTTGAAGGCAATTGGGTAGTAAAGTCCTCTTTCGTGCATTTAAAATCACCATCTTTGTTTAAATGTTTTGAAATTTTATTTTTTAATTTTCATTTAGACACAAAGTTATAATTTGGAGCATATTACAGTTCAAAAATCTTAACTGAGGCCTAAAAATAAAGACCTTGGCGAAGGACATTTATTCTGAACTAATGTTGGTTGCTTTTTCCGCATAAAAACTTTAAAGGGTTCAGCTTCATCGAGTATTTCTTCATTTTCTGAAGATGTCGCTGTTTGATGATTTTCATAATCTTTGCTACTTTTTTCAACTCTTGCTGTCAATTGTAACTCTCGATAGTTAATGTTCAAGTTATCTCCAATATTCTTTTCGACAATAACATTTTTTTGGCGATCCTAAGAATAAAATAGAAAATATTGTTTATACAATTTTCATGATATAAAATAACCAATGAACTTGCATTGTTATTAAACTTGTAGTCGGACTTTGACATTTTATTAGATGTTCCTTCTTGTTTATATTTCATTTCACTCTTAACTTTTCTTATTTTGCTAATTTTTTTCAAATAATTCTTTGCTTTGGACTGCTGCTTGACATAAGATGCTTCATTATACAAGTCATTCCTCCTTCAGAGAAAATTATAGTATAAATATTTTCAGAAGTTTGATATTAAACATTATACACTCACTCATTGATAATTGATTCCAAAGAATCATTCTTAACCAAGACATAACCTTCTGGAATCTCTAATTCTTTACTTTCTGCCAGTTGATTTTCATAAGCAACAATTTGATTGTGCAGTTTTTCATTCAAATGTTCGACTTGCTTGCGTAAGACCTTTTCCGATGCCAATTGTTCTTCCATAAACTTAAGACGTTCCTTAAGTTTTGACATCGATATTTTTGTTGACGATAGTTTTTCTTCACTTTCTTCTGAATTATCATCATCCTTTCCGAGTTGTTGGCGAATATTTCTGTGTATAAATTTACTCACCTCAATATTGTTTTTGATATTGAAGTCAATAATTGATTCATTTATTGCAAGACAGTCTGATATAAGGTTAGCCCCTATATCCGTTATACCACAATTCTCCATGTCAATAACTAAATTGTAGAACAATCATTTTAAATCAAAATATTTACTATAAATGTGTAAAGTTATCTGTGTTTAACTTTTTATCCAAACATCTTCTTTGAGCACCTCTGCAATAATTCTCACGCCATCATCAGTTATATTTGGATTTCTAGCTAACAAGATGACACGAAGACCTGAAATCGTATTTGGATCTACATCCTGATATCGCAACGATTTTTGCCAACCTTCAGAGTATCTACAGATTTTTTGAAACTACAAAAGTTATTAAAAAATTTGAAAATATATTTTTTTGAAGACTCGAAAGTTCTAACCTTAATCATATCTCCGATGTGTCCAGCAGATAAAACTGTCAAATTACATTCAGAAAAATCGAGGGTTTCAATAGAAGGGAGACATTTTATAGAAGAACAAATTGCTTCACACCCCTTATCACCAACGGGTGACCTTTGAAAACTTATTTGCTTCAATTGCGTGTTGCTCGAAAGGGCCTAAAAATATATAAAAAGAGAATACTAAGAAAATTGAGTTTCTGCCAAAGCGCCATTTATATTTTTAAAGCCTACACATTAAAACGTCTGTAAACAAAAGTATTAACTTTTTATTCAAAGGTAAGTTCTTTTGTTTTTTAGTGAACTGAATAGAGCGTTTGAGTATGGTGTAAGGAGATTTCTATGCCCGGGCGCCAGTTAAAAATAAAAGTACCTTTGCTATAGAGACAGCATAATTTTCATTCATTGGAAGAGCCTCCAAACAAAGTATTGTAAGATTCTTATTAAATTGAATACTATATGTGACCGCATCAATTATTCCTCCAAATATATACTTCGTATAGACAGCCGGTTTTTGTTTAAAAACTTTTGCCTTTTTCTCACTATCAATGTGTTCAATAACTAAAAAATAAAAACCAATTGAAATAAAACAAACAAACATTTCAAAAAATTACCATTTCCAATATTTTTTCTTAAACGAATTGCTAAATGTTGTACAATCTTATCAAAACGCAACGACTCAATTACAAATAGCCAATCCTCAACCTTAAGCTTGTCTCCGAAGAAATCTAAAATTGATGTTGCATTGTTTTTCGATTTAATTGCTGGATTAGGTGGATAGTTTTTAGCTCGGCATAATTCTAAATAACGAATATGAAAACTTCCACATCGATTAAGTTTTTTCTCTTTAACCATGATGAGATCAAGAGTTGTTAATCCAACAAAAAAAAATATTTAAAAAAATAAAGATAAAGTTAACCTATAAACAAATTCTACTATTTATGCGTATATGTTAGTTTTATGACAGACGATATAAATTTTATAGAAAAGAAAAACTAAGTTAATTAAGACATTTCAAATAAAAAAAACATAACAGTAATTTGAAGCTTTTGACGGTGATCTTATTGAAGTATTTTAAGGCTATTTTTTTGACGTCTCAGGATTGGAGCTTGACCCATTTGAAGTTTAAGACGGAAAAAAAAGAAAGCAACATTTGTTGACAAAAATCGGGGATCCAAATACAATGTCTAGTTGTCAAATGTATCGGTTGTCAAATTATTTGCTGCTAAACTGACAGCAAAAAGGGTAGTGAGGTAAACAACGAGATGTAAAAATGCACAAATGTTAGTAACTTATTGTCAATAACCCGCTAATATGTAGACTCAGAATAGGCAATTACCACTATTATTTTACATAAAGAATGTTTTTTATGTGGCTTTGTAATTGGATCCAGGCTAAGGCAACAAATCTTGAGGTACATATATGTAGGTGCATCAACGAGCGCTTCATGACCATCCGCATAAAGGCTAAATTCAGCAACATTCGCCTTATATGCTCACAACTCCCACAGACGAGAAGAATGAAAACATCAAAGATATGTTCTTTGAGTTCTTGGATAAAGCATATGAGCAGTGTTCTATCTGCTATATTAAATTTGTCCTGGGTGATTTTAATTCCAAGCTGGGAAGCGAAGATATCTTTGGTGGAATAATTGAATAACAGCCTATAGGTACACGACAGCACTTCCGATAACGGATTCATGCTCAACGATTTTGCTGCGCGGCGAAACGTTATGATAGCCAGTACGCGTTTTACACATCTCAACATCCACAAAGGAACTTGGAGTTCTCTAGATCAATCTACCGTCAACCAGATTGACCATATTGCGATCGACGCTAGACACGCTTCCAGCATCATGGATGTCTGAGCGTCGAACAGCCATAATCGCCAAATCCTTTTCCTGCCGAGTCACAGGTAACCTGTTTCGAAGTTCTCTGCCGCCAACACAATTTATCGAGAGAGTGTTAAAAAACCCAAGAACATCAAATCGACACCCACCATCTATTCACAGATTTCAAGGCCCCATATGACAGTATCTAAAAGGACGAGCTGTATAGAGCCATGTCTAGTTTTGGCATCCCTGCCAAACTCGTCCGTTTGTGCAGGTTGACCAGGGAGAATTCGCGCTGCGAAGATGTCAAAAAAGGCTTTAAACAAGGTGATGCACTGTCATGCGATTTCGTTAACATTGTCCTTGAAAGAATAGTACAGAGCTCCCACGTCAACACTAGAGGCACTATCTTTCAAAAATCTGTCTAATTACTAGCATATGCTGATGACATTGACATAATCGGAAGAACTCAGCGTGATATCAAGGGGGATTTTGTGCGTATTAAGGTAAAGGCGGCAAAAATGGGTTTAACAGTTAATGAGGGCAAAAAAAAGTACATGCTGTCATCAAGAAAGAACCCAGGACACCAACGTATCGGTCAAAACGTCAACATCGACAGACGTAACATTGAGGTAGTTAAGGACTTTGTCTACCTATGAACACAGAAAACAACACCAGCACTGAGATAAAACGAAGAATTACTCTTGCTAACCACTAAGAAAGTAATTGATTAGCAAAGCCCTCTCTCGAGGAACCAAAGGTGCAAAAGCATGGACTATAACAAAAGCGGATGAAAGCACCTCGGGTCGTTTCGAGGGAAAAGTTCTTCACGTGATCAACGGTCCCGTATGCATAGAAGGTGATTAGAGGAGAAAATGGATCGATGAGCTGTACGGGCCATACTGCGACGTAGACTTAGCCAGAAGGATAAAAGTGTAACCACTGAAATGGCTGGGTGAGGTAGAGCTCCAATGCTCCGGTCCAGAAAGCCTTTGAATCCACGCCCATAGGACAGCGCAGTAGAGGAAGACGAGATCTTTAGTTTTTTAAAAAGATATTTGAGTCGAAAATCAAAAAACTGATTTTCAGTTCGACAAATCGGAACGATTACATAAACTTTCTATGGGAAGTTAATAGGAACAAATCCGTTTACATATCCGATTCAACCAAACGCGACATTTCTCCCGCAATTACTTACCTTAGCATAAAGTTCCTAAATAATATGCCTTTGTTTAAAATTAAAATTGAGATTTTTGGACAAATTAATGTACCTATGTTTATAATAAAAATACTCATACATTGTTGAAGTCCCTGAAAATCTTATCATTAATCATAATCATAATCATTTGAATGTGCCACTAGTACTAGTGTCATTATACTAGTCCTAGATGTTGTTCTACCTTTATTCTATACTTTTTCAACAGTCAACATAAAAAAAGAGTAAGCAAAGCATCCGCTAATACCACTTCTCCATGTATCTCAAAATAGAACCTTTACCAGAGCCCCATTACTCGTATCCTTACAAAACACATATTTCATCAATTATAAAGATTGATGACAGTTTTGTTTTAATAAGCTTTCATTCAATATAAATTCAATTAAGTTAATGTATCTTCATTTCATAGACACATTTTCTCCAACCGAAGCTACGACGCTACGATGAAGACGATGCTTGAGCTCATGCTATTGCTGGAAAGGTAAAACAAAACCTCGCCTCCATCCACATTCAATAATCCTTGTCTTTCAGATTTTAGATCTCTTATTACAAAATTTTATATCACACATTTTATTTTATGTTTTATTTTATATGCAGATATATAAAGGATACATCCATTCTTACATACCATATGTAAGCAAGGTGTGTATAATGTAAATATGTTTGCATACAATATAGAGAAATATACCAATTTCCGGTTCTTCACGTATTATATTGGTCAGAGATATGAATTACCTGCACTTGGTAGAGTAAATAATCGAAAGTTCAAAGTAATTTTTTCCCAGCTGATATTTACTTTTAATTATAATTCTTTTTTAATTCTACGGCGAGTATCATCAACTATCAAAATCCTTATTGAGAGGTTTATTTTCTAAAGAGAATGAGAAAAGACCACCTGCGCAGGATTCAAAATTAGAGCTTTTTAAAGTGCGAGAAAAAATACACTTGGGTGCATATGAACTTTTCATCCATTCGAACAAGTGTGTAGAACGTAGTCTAAGACGTAAATTTATCAAGGATAGAACTATCTGTCGCGTAGTATCTTTCTATAAAAAAAATAAATATCATTTCAAATTAAACCCAACAAAAAGAAACAAATTTTCAATCCAAAAGCAAAAAGGATTCAATTCAATTCTTCCTTATTTATATATAGACACGGCTTAAAATCGCATTTAAATAAAATAAAATAAAACAAAACAACAACCTTTAAGAATCTTACCTGCATACATAAAATAATAATATTCCTAAAATCTCAATTCAGTGTAATTTTAATTATAAACAAAACAGAACATTTAAAAGCAATACAAACAAAACATCCTTTTAACTTGTACCTATTTAGCTTAATAAATCAAAAGAAAAATATACAAAGGTAAGTAAGGATCAAAACTTCTGTTTTTTTCTTTTCTCCTACGGATATAATGTGCCAGTCTTTGCCAAATTTACGCCTCCCTCTTCGGAAAACACAACTATAATATACCTACCAAAAATTGTGGTCACCTTATGGCCAAGCCAATAGCATAATACAACACAATACAGCATATTATTATGTGTGCTGGTATTATGGACATATTCCTTAATGGCTGCCAGGATAATTGGCATAATGGGATGACATTATATACCTTGTCAATGGCACCGAATTTTTCTAAAAAATCGGAAAAAGGAAACATTTGGATTCTTTCTGATGTTCCTACTCGTCGTTGTGTCGTCGTCGTCCTCATCAGTCGTTTATATGAAAAATAGAAAAGAAAAATGATTATTGTGTCCTTGATCTTTGGGATCCTTATGAATGTTTTATGGTTGAGAAAACAAGTGATGCTGAAATAATTTTAATTACCTCTCTATCTCTATAAAATATTTTATGTGTGTAAGCGAACTATGAATGAGTTTGTTTTGTTTAAAGTGAAAAATATAAAAACAAACATAAGCCTCCCACCATCCATCATACGTGTAGGCCTCCTCATCCTCATCCTCAGTCTTGTCTATACAATATTTTACTGCAGCACTATACTACCGCCCGCCCGTTGCCGCCTCGCTGCCGGTTCTCTGGCCACATTCTTCCTTTGCTTGCGTCCACTTTAAGGACATCTCACATCATTGTGTCACTAGTGGCAATAGGCAGAAGCATCATTATCCTGTTTCTTTCATTATATTTTTGTTGTGTTTGAGTCTTTTTGTTTCCAGTCCACCACAGCGCTTGTTGTGTAGTGACAAGTGGCGGCGCGGCGGTGATGGTGCTAGAAAACGTGTGATGGTGCTTATGAAAAATGTTGTGGAAAAATTGACACATTTCTCAAGACTGACAGTGGTTTTTCTTTTCTTGTATACCATAAACAAAACAACGAAACAAAATTTTTTGAATAGACTATCCTTTCTGTCGTCTTCTTGGAAAAGAATAACGCATCTGATTCTGAAGTTGTGGGTCAAGGAAAACCTCTATTATGACAGGAGATGGTTCTATTCTTTTCTTACTTTTTTTTGTTGTTTTTGTTATCAATGGAAATCAGTAAAGGGTTCTTTTAAATTCTTAAGAAAAGTGTCAAGAAGGACCTGAATCGTCCTAAAAAAGAAACTATACAATCTTTCACCTAATGAGCACTTGAAAAATCAATGGCAAATTAGCAAAATTCAGGGTTTTTATGTGTACACGTAGGATACTTTTTATAAAGCATTTTAAAATGTGTGCTATACGCTCCTTCGTAGATGATATGGTGTAAAGGTACCTACTCTAAACTTAACTTTTTGCTACATATAAAGGTACAAAACAAGTCATATACAGTGCGGCAACGGCGGCGGTGGTTGGTGTTGGCGCAATGCTCAAGTTTTTATATAAACTTAAAAATTATATCTGACAAGTTTAGTCGTACGTACATATTATGTACATACATAATATGCATTGGATTTGGATTAAGGTGAATTATTTGGTATTTCTAATTCCACAAAAGCCACATCAACTAGACTATAAAATAGGGGCGAGTTCGAGTAAGCCGGTGTCAACGATATGATGGGGCTTTTGGAATAGGAGGTGATTTCGACGAGCATAGGTACATATATGCATAATATTGAATAAATTGTTTGTATACAACACGTCTATACCTACATAACCATTAGGGTGCACTTTTTATGAAGAGCCTTGAAGTTGGCTAACGTATACATACACCCATCACGAGTAGAAGTACACAAAAATAAATGCTTAAAAAACGTTTTGTATGGTCTTTTTTGCCACATATGCAATGAACTGACCTTTTGATATAAATTATTTAAGTCTCAGGTTTTACTTATACTCATATGGATTCAAAGGTTTAAACTTTAGAGCCGTTTATTATAGGCCAAGTAAAGAATTCAAACAAAACACACACAACATGGGGTTTCTACTCAAAGGGCTCCGCGTTGGATTTGTATAAATATAAAGGTTAAGTTGTGATGGCAATCGTATAGTTGATTGGAATCTTAAAATTAAATGCTGAAATATTCACCAAAAATTGAAGGTAGGAGATTTTTATTTTTACCTATAATCATTTGAAGTCAGTTATAGTAAAAATAGCTTATGATACTATTTTAACTTGTATTTTGAAATGGAATTTCGTAAAGACGTAAGAATTGGTGCCCAGTAGTGTCGGACTCTTACCGCACTAAGGCCTCCTATTATTTAGCAAAAATCTATGAAAGACCGAAAAATATAATTTTTCTTTCTTACTTTGTAATTCACTTTAGGGATCCAGACTTTTAATCAGGGGGTGACCCACTAAAACGAGTTTATGAAAGCCGCTTTAAAATAATCTTTAATGTTCTGTAAAGGAGGCTGACAAAATTTAAATTAATTAAGGCTCAAGTGACAACTTTAGTTATTAGATTATTTTAGAACACTGTTGTCTTGCAAGATATGGTCTAACTATTTAATTTGGACGACTCTCTGCATATGAAAGCATTCCAAGATTCCCAAACATCTTCAGTTTGGTCTATAATTTAAACATGAACCGTCTTACAAACGAACAACGAACGCTAGAAAATTATTGAATTTTATTATCAAAATGCGTGCTCTGTTGAGAAAGTTCATCGCGCGCTTCTTCCATTTTATGGTCAGTTTAATCAACCCACTGAAGCGGCTATTCGGGCTATTGTGACTAAATTTCGCACTAAATTTACATTGTTGGATATTAAACCACCTACACGCTTACGTAGAGTGCAAACTGAAGAAAATAATTATTATCGATTCGTCGCCGTTCGCAACAATTGGGCCTCTGTTACTCAACAACGTGGAACATTTTGTGAAAGGATTTAGGTGTGCTGCCTTTCAAAATACAGCTGATGCAAGAATTGAAGCTGAACGGCCTACTGCAACGTAAAATTTTTGGTGAATGGGCTCTTGGAAAGTTGGCCAAAGACCCACTTTTTTACCGAAAAATTGTGTTAAGCGACGAAGCTCATTTTTGTCTCATTGGGTACGTAAATAAGCAGAATTGTCGATTTTGGAGTGAATATCAGCCAGAAGCATTGCAAGAGCTACCAATGCATCCACAAAAAGTCACAGTTTGGTGCGGTTTATTGGCTGGTGGCATCATTGGACCGTACTTCTTCAAAGATGATGAGAATCGTAACGTAACTGTGAATGGTGAGCGCTACCGTGAGATAATATCCAACTTTTTTTTGCCCAAAATGCAAGAGCTTGACTTGCATGACATGTGGTTTCAACAAGACGGTGCCACATGCCACACAGCACGCTCAACTATGGACTTATTGGGAGGCGAATTCGGTGAAAATTTTACTTCACGTTCGGGAACGGTCAATTGGCCGCCTAGATCGTGCGATTTAACGCCTTTAAACTATTTTTTGTGGGGCTATGTTAAAGCTGATGTCTATACTCTATACAGACAAGCCCGCTTCAATTGACGCATTGGAAGACAACATTGAAGCATTTATTAGTGAGATACCGGCCGAAATGTTGAAAAGAGTATGCCAAAATTGGACTTAGTGGATGGACCATTTGAGGCGCAGTCAAGGTCAACATTTGCATGAAATAATCTTCAAACATTGAATTATATGGACCGTACTATCGATTCAAATAAAGAATTCCATGCGTTTTTCTGAATTGTATGTGTAAAACTTTCCTATAGCTTTTAAAAAAATCACCCTTTATTTAAGAGCAAAATTACAAGAGGTTAGAGGGTTACATTTCAAGCAGAAATTTCAGAAAATGTGTTAAAACGTAACATTTTCCCAAAAATAATATATTCTGTTGTTGTTGGCATTTCTTTTCTTTTATTTTTATAATAAGCACACTCTCAAGGGGATATTACTAACCTTATTATGCAAATACACTGTGTGAGCACTAGTAAAAGGAGAGAGCGTTTGAAAGAAGATGTCGGTGCATGATGGTTTTGAATTTCAGAATACATACTGCAATGACTGGGAAAGACAGAGTGTGGTAAGGCATTCCACATTCGCGTAGTACGGCTAAAAAACAAAACTCTGTATTTGAAAATACGACCGAAGTTGGGCTAGAGGGTATACTGATGAATGTTCCTAGAAACGCGATTTCCTGTGAATAGTTTAAAAACATTCGCTAGATGTTCAGCAAAATGATTCTCGAAATGTTCAGCAAAACAAATTTTGTTGGCGGGTTTTATACCTATTGCCTTTTTAGATCCTTTGCTGTTTTCCATAAAGGATATAAGTAAAAGCATTTGTCGTCAGACTTTTCAAAAAATCTACTCAGTGAATTATTTTTGAACTGAGATTGTTTTTTCTTTTAATTCGTTGTTTAGACGGTTAAAGACTATCTTATCCTCGGTAAATTTTTTAACTGCCGCCAATTCCTAGGAGCTCTTCTTTTTTCCAAAATCAGCATCCTATAAATGACAGGATATTTTGATTCTGTTTCTTTCAAATTCAAAATAGCGTCAAATATCGTTCAATTTCAAAATTCCAAAAATTTCAAATTCGTTTAAAACTAAGATTTCGAACAGACTCCTAAAAACTAAGCACGCATTTCAATCTTGATAACTAGAGTGACACTGACTTTGATGTTCTGGCTCTGGATCGTTGGATCAGCTTAGTGGAGGGTGTAGCCGAATTGCTGGCTTAACGTTAACAGTCACCTGGTTTCATTAGAATAAAGCCATGTTATATTTTATCTTGTATTCTGAGCCTAAAGTCTTTAATTTAATGTCAATAATTCTGTTTAAAAAAAACACTTCCTCAATCAGTTAGCCGAAAGGAAAAAGAGATATTTGAGGACTTAGAGGATGATACCTATAATAAATCACCTCACTTAGAGGATGATACCTAATAAATCACTTCACCGCGATGAAAAGTTGTTATCAAATACTTTCAACAGGATACCAACCTCACAACCTTCATGGTTTAAAAAATCGTTTTAAAATCTTTCGAAAACTCAACGTAGGAGCAGTTCTAGTGTTTGTCGGAAAATTACCAGATGTAGGTAAATCTTTATATATTATAACTTTAATTTTTTTGGTTGAATGGCTAACGGTGCAGAATAACAAATAATGATCCAGTGGTGCAAATGCTTTCTGTTCTTTGAACCATTCTTGATTTAATCAATATTATACTTTTTGCTAACAGGATAATCATCTTCGACTATAGGACATGTGTGGACTCAAAACAAGCCTTCTTACTCCCCTTTAGTATATTTTATTTCCAGTTTAATTAGGGGTTGAGAATAACTTTCAGATATTTAACGCTAGAAGAAAAAGAAAGATATTATCCGATAAGGTGTAGGTAAACTATAAATGAGGTATTTTCTTTTTGGAAGTACAAAAAATAAAGTGCATGACTGAATCGCATGAGCTTGCTTCTGAATCCAAAGACTCTGTTCACAAATAGTACTTACATTTTAAAATGTACCTACAAAACAAGTTTATTTTCAAAAATTTAAATGCCATTTTATTTCTCAAAAAAACCTTAATTTATTAAAATTTGTTTTCGAAACCCCTTAAAGATGTTTTTTTTAAATAAATTTTGTACATATGTATATGCACATAAAATGTTTCAGTTTTTTTTTTATATTTTTAATATGCATATATACTTTTTCAAAACAAAAGAAGCAAATATTTTGATAAGATATTATAACCGCTTGTGCAGATTGAACAAAATTATTGAAATCGGTTCATTAGTTCTCGAGAAAACTAAAAATCAAAATAACAGTTCTATGGGGAATATACTTCTGAAGCAATACGAAATTATTTTTTTTACTAAAAGAAGCTACCTTTCTTTTTTAAATACTTCTTAAAGGTTTGAATGTCACTCAATCGATAGATCTACTTTATAAGAAAAATGAAAACATAAATAACAGTAAATTGATTTCAAGATTAAATTGGTGTCTATCTTATTAAATAAAGAGTTTTTTTTAAGACATGGAGTTTTCAAGAAGAAATAAACCGCATACAATTTAATGTTATGGCCATTAATTAAGCTTTATTATTAAAATTAGAGTTTGTCATTAGGTCTTTATCGTGATTTCGGGCAATTGGTCACCGTGGCTGGCTCGAACAAATTTAAGCCGACAGGCCCAATGCTTAATTTGGAAACGTGTCAAACTTTTAATCTTTATATCCTTAACGGATGTAGTAGGGATGACTCAAATGGGGAATTCACATTTGTAGGGGGTTCAGGAAAATCTTTTTTAGACATTTGTGCAATAACAGGAGAATGGAACGCAATAATTTCTTCCTTTAAAGTGGGAACCCAAATCTTTTCAAACCACATGCCTCTTGAAATAGCTGCAGATTTGGATTTTAAATCAGAATATTGCACTTTAACCTTGCCACCAAAATTAGTCTGGAAAGAAACACAAAGAAACGCATATGTAAATAAACTAACAAATGAGACAGAGTCCACATATAATACCACTACAATACAACTCAATCCCACAAAAGAGATAAGATTACTAAATAACTGCATCAAAAAAGTTTCTCCACTTCAAACGCGATCAAATAATCAAAAATTTCGACAAAAATGGTTTGACCAAGAATGTTTTGAAACAAGAAAACTTTCATTTACCCTTCTTAGAAGAATTCGAGATTCTACAAGCCCAAATAAAAATGTAACCAAACAATATATAGATGCCAATCGAAACTATAAACTTCTTTGTAAAAACAAACGCGAAAATTATTGCAGGTCCCTAGCAGCAGAACTATCAACCGCAACCAACAGTAAAAGTTTTTGGGAAAAATAAAGATATTTAAGGGTACCGACTTTGTCTGTGGTATCCATATATCCGCATCGAAACCAGCCGAGTATTTCAAATTATTACTTAATCCCCATGACATTAGAGAAAGCATTCAATTTGCTGAACCATATATAACAAATGATCTTCTTGATGCCGAAATAGTTATGAGTCAACTCAAACTGTCACTTCTTAATTCAAAAAACAATAAAGCACCAGGCCCAGGCCGCATTGGAAATTAATTTTACAAAAATGCTCCACCGGTTTTCTTAAATAAATTGCTAGCTACATTTGATTCCATTTTTAGATTGGGAGAGATATGTACCTCAAGATTTCAGAGATGCCATTGTATATCCAATATACAAAAAAGGTGATGTCAATGCACCGAGCAACTATCGAGGTATCTCTTTCATGAACTCGATCGCAAAACTATTCTGCTCTGTTCTTTTGAATAGAATCAACACTTGGGTAGAAAACAACAAAATACTAAGTGAATAACAGGCAGGCTTTCGCAAAGGCTATTCTACAGAGATAACATTTTCACATTAACAACCATAGCTCAGTTCTTCCTTAGGCAAAATAGGAAACTTTACATATTCTTTGTAGACTTTAGAGCTGCTTTTGACTGTATAGATCGAAATGCGCTTTTCTATGTCAACAAATATGCTCAAAGTTTTTAAAAGTTTATATACAAATACACGGCAAAAAGTGTGGGACGGCAAAAATGTCTCCAACTGGTTTGAAACCAAGTCTGGAGTGAAACAAGGATGTCTTCTGAGTGCCACACTTTCGCGTTATTTATAGACGATATAACGGCGTATCTACCGGCAGACATAAGAATAGCAGGACAAGTCATAAAGGTACTGTTATACGCAGATGATATTTTACTATTAGCGGAAACCCCACATAGTCTACAGCTAATGATAAATAAAATGAACAGTTTTTGCAATACCTGGAACTTGAAAGTTAACCTAGATAAGTCCAAAATAATGATTGTTCGAAACCGACAACCAAACTATTATCAACGGAAAAATGGTTCTTTGATGGTAATAAGATTGAAATAGTAACACACTATAAATATCTGGGAATTTTATTGACACCAAATATGAACTTCAACCTACACCTCGAAAATAAACTGGCAAGCGCCAAAAGCCTTATTAATGCGTCCTGACGAAACATAATAAACAAACAAGAAATACCAATATCAGCTAAATACCGAGTATTTGAATCAGTAATGCGATCCATAATGTGCTATAGTGCTCAAACTTGGGGGTACGAACAATATGACGACACCCAATTATGTACTCAGCTTAGAAACAGGTTTGTCAAATCTATTTAATTTCACATTAAAGTTGCACTTCGATTACGTACTCAAAGTTCTGAAATACCCTGAACATAGACTACCACTTATTATGACAAAATATACTTGGATAGGATAGGTTTGGCAACGAAACATGATTTAAGTCTTAATATACAATATGTTAATCCTGGAATGTTGAAACAACAACTTTATTAAGTGTTGGAATTATCTGATATTAGTCACAGAAATGAAAGCAGAGAAAAAGCCATATCTTCAAATAACAGGCTGATATACCCCGAGTTAAACTATGACCTTATGAATAAAAACTATTTTAATGATCGATATAGCATTAAAGCGATATCTCTGATTTGCAGAACGAGATGCGAGATGTTAAATTTGAATGGCGCACCGTTCAAAAAATCATTGACAAATCTCTGCACTATATGCAATCTTCGAATGAAAGAAGACACTTCGGAAAGTTATCATTGACTATGGAACAAACGAAGAACATCCTAAATGATGATAACTGGTTTGCTCTATACAAATTCATTGAGACTGCATACACCTATAGACATAACATTTTAACTGAATTTTTATAGTAAAAAAAAAAAAAACGAATGTCATGTTTTTGTAATATTTAATTTTTTATAAGATCGTATTTATTTTACTCTATTTTCTTTTTTAAAGTAAAAAATGTTATTATTATCAAGTAAAGATGTTTGAAATTAAATTATAACGTAATTTAATTTATTATATACATATGTATATGTATATTTAAAAAAAAATATTTGATCACGTCAATCAGGCAGACGGCAACGCCATTGCCAACTTAAATTATTATTTTTTATCATTACATATTATATAGAATTCCAAAATATTAAAAATTATTATTATTGTAATATTGAAGATAAATAATAAATAATTTAAATATCCTATCCAATTCTTAATTTCTGCCGATTTTCAACCAAATAACAAAAAAGTAATGTAATTTATAATATTTATTTTAATATTAAAAAGAAAATGTATCAGTTAATACAAAATAAAAGGTATTTTCCGTGGTAAAACTATAAACAAAATCAAAGTGACAACTTTTTTAGAAAACCAAAACCTACAAAAACAACTAAAAACACATTAAATGCTTTAAGACTCATGTAGATATAATGAGAACAAAGAAAGATATTGACTTCAAACTTTTCTTATCTTACACAAAATGTAGTTATCAATATATTGTAAGCTTTTAGAAATAACGACCGACAGGCAAGAATGGGAAGTTATTAGTGCGTGTCGCATCCCATCTCTTCTTGGTACTATTTATAATACAACCCATATGTTCACTTTTTGTCTCTTGAATAAATCTTTCGATTTAACTTGATGACGTAATGGTGATTTTATGACCGTCCCTCGCCTAGACTATAATTCTATAACATGACATCGGAGAAAATATATTTTGATTTTTGAACACACTTTTTGAAATGTTTTGACTATTAACAAAACATATTCTATACATTTTTACCAAACCAAATATTAAAAAAAAAACTAGGATAGTTTCTTTATTGTCTTATTACATAATTAAATATTAACCTTAATTTGGTTTAAAATTAACCTCAATGCATTTGAAGATACATCTCGTTTCTTATCGATTTAGCTAAGAAATATAGGTATTTACCAAAGTATTTTTTCGAAAAGTAGCTCTACAAATTTAACGTATATATTATCAACAACAAAATAAATATGTATGTACTCCATAAATAAATTCATTTGAAAACAAAAATTTCTATTATTTTTTTAACCCCAACAAAGTTCATGTGTTGAGTCTAGACATAGATAACTGTAATTTATATGTCAGGATGGCCGAGCGGTCTAAGGCGCCAGACTCAAGAGAAATCTTGTCCAATGTGCAAACAAAAATTGGGCTACTGAGCGTTCTGGTCCTCTCTGAGGGCGTGGGTTCGAATCCCACTTCTGACAAGAATTTTTTTTGTGCTTAGTTTTTTAAGTTTTTTTTATTTATTTATAGAATTTGAAATAAAAAATCATGGTCCAATTTTAGTTATTTATATGAATAGCAAATACGTTATAATATTTCTAAGTTTAAACTCAACTTCATTAAGGTCAGAGACACAAAATACATATTGTACTTAACCCATTTCCGGCGGCTACTAGTTCCAGGTGAGCTAGAAGCTTGAAATTTCATATGATGTCTATTTATATCTGAACTTAGTGAAATCTGAAAAAAAAAAGATTAAAACCTTCTAGTTTTCCGGAAAATTCGTGTTGCGTTTTCGCAACATTAGCTGAAAGGGGTAGCAGAATTAATAAAAAATTTCGAGTTTTTTTGTTGTAAAATTTAGGTATAAGCTTTATTTTGAATATTGTCTTTGGAAAGGTTAACACGTATAAAATATTATTAGTGGTTGTGTGCTTCAAACTTCATGATGATACATATTATTATGAAGAATGGGTCCTTGTTTGGTATGGATCAAAACATTTCGGATGAATTGGGATCTTACACTTCTTGCAACAAAAAATTGTTTGACTGGAACAATTTCGACATCGAAGACGCTTTTCCATTTTTATTATTGTATGTTTTGTGTCATCAAATCGAACCATTTCGTTGGGATTTCCTTCCCTTTGATGTGTTGGCGGAATATTTGATGATCGCAGTAAGGAGTCTACAACATATACATATGTCCTAAATTCAAGTTGTGACATTGGTGTTTCCTTTGCAAACTTTTTGTAAATGCCATGAATTTTCCATGAATTTTCCATGCATTTACCAATGCTGCTTCTAATGCATTTGATAAAAGTGGACAGTACCACTTCTTTCCTCGAATCCGTATCCGGTAATTGCTGATAGCATTATCAAACAAGTCCACTCCTCCCATCGTGGAGTTATATTCATGGATTGCATTGGGCATAGGAATGTTGACGTGTTTCCTTTTTTTTCGATCAAACCGTTTTGCTTGGGTGATTGGTTGGTCCATCAAATGATTTGAAAGAACTGTTACAATGGAGTTATCGTTCCAATGAACAGCGGCAATTCCATTTTCCTTGTCGAATGCAAAATCCATAGTTCCTTTATTTTGTTTCTTCATTTGTTTGGGCTCTGTCAACTTTGCTTTACCAGTTCTATTTTCACGAACAGTGCCTGTAGATTGGTATAAAAAAATTAATTTTTAGTATAAATAAATGGTAAGTTAAAATTACCTGTTGCGAAGTAACCCACTTCTGAGCGACGACAAATCAGTTTGTGCGACGTGAAAAAATTGTCAAAAGTAAGTGTGTGTTGGTCTGGAATATCGATATTAGAAAGAAGTCTCAGAACAACATTTTCCCCTAAGCCAAATCCAGGGGAATTATCAGCACTTGCACCACCATACGGAATGAATTTATATAAATATCCATCGTGAGAACACAGGTCCCAATATTTGTATCCAAAACGAATTGGCTTCCCTCTTATAAACATTTTTGCAGAATGACGTCCATAGTATAGGGTATCATTTGTTCGTCTATTGAAAGGTGATGGGAAAATACTCCGAACTGCATAAAATTCTTATTGAGCATGTTGTTTAGAGTTGAGACTTTAGCAAACTTGTCGCTGGGATCAATTATTGCAGCGAAAGACTGGTTGATTGGACCAATATAAATCCAACTGTGGAACTGTATGTAATCCAGAAAAATACATTATTCCAATAAATGTACGGATTTCATTGAAATTTGTCTTGAATGTTAAATTATTTCTATCCACATTAGCATACGTATTGGTGCTTTCAACAATGAAATTGATAATCTCATTACCAAGAAATAATTCGAATATTTGAAGAGGATTGAAACTGCCTACAAGAAAAAACGACTGGATTCAACTTAGGAAGTTCTGAGTGATTTTTATTTTAAACTTACCTATTTTGTTATAGATCACTTGAATCTTTTCACTTGATACGTCTTTTGGAGTATTTGAAAAGCCAACTCGATGGCTCTTTGACCACTTTGGTAGTTTATATTGAAAAGACGTCGATTCCTTTTTAGAAGTTGATGCAATATTTTGTGATGTTGATGCATTTTCTGAACCATTTGGCTCACATTGTAGATCGTCTAATATGCATTCCAGCTCTAATTCACCGGCTAGTTCATTTGGCAATATGTTCACGTCTTCCAATAATTGGATGTTATCATCATTTTCTTCATGGTCACTCAAAGCATCATTTTTTGGAGTCAAAATAATCACGTTTGTTTCAATAGCTTTATCTACTTTCTAGTTCAATTCATCATCTTCGTCTGAACTAGGATTCATTAACAAATCTTCTAGTTCTTTAGCCGACAAAAACCTCTGGCGATACATAATAGTTTTTTTTAAACTTTAAAACACAGATATTTTTATAAAAACACTTGTTTGCACAACTGACGATTTTTACGTAATAAGTGAAATTTAGAACAAGTCACACGTACTTATATACCCGAAATATTTATTTTCAACATTATGGATTTTTTAATATGCAGCCCGTTTTTTATACCTGGTTATAATGTAAATACAAAAAGTGTGCTAAATCTAAGGAAATGGAAAAAAGGTTTTCCAATAAATATACCTGGAATTGTTGAATGATTTTTTTTAGATAAAAAAAAGCACACTATATCTTGAAAAAAGGAATCAATTTTTACTACTGTATAATCATTTCTAAGAATTATCTCGCGCGGATGGGTTAAACGGTTTTCCCAAAGGGTTTACCTATTTGGTGAATGAATTTTTGTATGGCACTAACATGTATGTGATTGCTTTACACACACACCAATTTTTAATATTATAAAAAAATAATTTTGGTTATCTAATGATATCAAAAATGGACAAAAGAAAAATATTATTTCTTTGTGCTTTTCCTACTGCATTTGGCTAATGTTGCGTAAACGCAACGCAGAGGTTTAATATCACCTGCGAGGCAAATTACCCATACAAATTGGTTCAATTTTATTTTAGAATATGATTTTAACCTTTGTTTATATGTTTGTAATGTTTTTTTTGAATTTTTTTTCATTTTTTTTTTTAAGTTTGAAAATATTATACCTAAAAATTTTCAAAATTGCAAATTTTGAAGATATTAAAAACTCCAAAGATAATTTTTTTTTAATCCAAAAACAGGTTGATTAGATAATTTAATAAACGTCCAATATTAGTTTTAAAACGCTATAAAAAATGTACCAATTAAGTCCCTGGAGACCAAACGTGAGACGTTGCGTTTTCGAAACATTAGCCGGAAATGGGTTAAGCACATAATGTATTACATATTTAAAATGAAGTAACAAATACAGATTTATTCACGAGATATCGAGAATCAGAGAATAATAATGCCGAAAACTATATTTTTATAAAATTAAATTAGTTTAATATATCTTCAATATTTTTAGTTTTTAAAAAGGATATTTAAGTTGAAAATCAATTTTTACCAACTTTTATTATTTTTTGTTTATGTTTTTATTTTTTGTAAAAAAAACTGTCTGTTCGATTTTTCTTAAAATTTGACCAAATGTCAAGAACGTTATTCTTCTTTGCATACAATTATTTTGGAGACATATTAATTTTTTGTTCGTAAAATATTAGAGGTGACAGTTGGTTCTTTTTTCAGTTTTTTGATTTATAAATGTTGGTATCACGACAGTTTAGTAACAAGTC
The DNA here is from genome assembly GCA_951509635.1 of Eupeodes luniger. NCBI lineage: Eukaryota > Metazoa > Arthropoda > Insecta > Diptera > Syrphidae > Eupeodes > Eupeodes luniger. The sequence continues at coordinate 229,435,147 of OX608073.1, read as the reverse complement.
ACAATATATAATATAAAATTTAATTCAAGTCGCTAGCGCTATTGGTTCATAAGGTATTTTGGGTTAACCAAAAATTTTCAATTTTTGTGAGAGTCCTTTCTGCATCTTTCTGCATTATTATCTGCATAAAAAAATGTGATTGAAGTCGATATCTCTACTGGTTCTTGAGATATGGACGACGAAAAAAGATTCCCGAACGGACGTATGAACGTACGTACACACGCACGCACAGACATCTCGCTAAAAGTCTTTTATTTAGATTCTTGGGACCTTTAAACTTCGAGAAATGTCAAAATTTTCATTTCGACAAATCGGACCAATTAAAATAATTTCCTATGGGAAGTTAAAAGGATGCAGAAAGGACTTTTCAACAAAATTGAGTGGGTGTTTTTTTTTTTTTTTTACTGTAGCAAAACAAAACAAATAAACAAATTTTTTTATAAATCAAAAATACTGAAGAAAATTTGTTATCACTCCGAATATTTTTCGAACAAGAAATGTTATTCACTCTAAATTAATTTTATATGACGAAGAATAACGTTTTTAATATATGGGGTAAACTTTTTAGTAAAATCGAATCACAAGTTTTTTTTCAAAAATAAAATCCCAAAAAAAAAACTACTAAAAATTGGTAAAAATTGATATTTAATTTAAATATTTCGGGAATTAATAATTTTCATGCCTTCAAAAACTATTTTTTTTTATTAAAATATTATTATCAATATAAAGTAATGGTTCTAATAAACTCTAATGGGCAGTTTTTGATCATAAAAAATAAAAACCTTACAAAAATAATTCTAAAATTAGGTAAAAATAAAATGCACGACTGGGTCGCACGCACTTGCTCCTGTATTCAAAGAGTCTGTTTAAAAAAGTATCTATGTATATAAGATTTAAAAATATACCTGTAAAATAAGTTTGTCTTCAAAGATATAAATGCCATTTGATTTGTCGAAAAAACCTCCATTTTTCAATTTTTTTGGGAGGGGGTTACATTCAATACAGTTAAAATAATTTAAAAAAAAAAACGAATTTAAGATTCAAAATGTTACCTGAAAAATAAGTTTGTCTTCAAAAATTTAAATGCCATTTTATAAATAAAAAAGCCCTTGATTTTTCAAAAATTTTTTTCGAAAATCGTTAGAGCGGTTTTTTTTTTAAATTAATTTTGTATATATAAAATTTTTCAATTTTGTTCTAAAAATATTTTTGGTATGCAGTTGTTTAGTGATTGTAAATATACGCTCTACATTTGAATTTCGTAAAAAAATATTAACCCGTTTTTGAGATATACAATTTAAAAAAAAAAATCAATATTTTTTTAAAAATCCAAACAAAAAAAAATTGCACTTTTGATAATCAAATATTGTTAAAGCAATATAAGAGCTTATTCACAAAAAAATTATTGAAATCAGTACATAAGTTGCTGAGAAAATTAAAAAACAAAATAACGGTTCTATGAGCGGTACCTTTCCTGAGCAATACAAAAATATGTTTTTCTTATTAAAAGAAGCCAAGTTAAAAAATAAAATTTTAAAGAAAATAAAAAAAAAATCTATCGGTTTGTTTTTGAGAAAATTCGAATTATCGTTTTTTGACCAAAAAAATGGGGGCCACTGTTAGTTTTGATCTTAAAACAAAAATGAAAAAAACGCCTAACGCGAATCTGCTCAAAACCTTAACTTCCAAGTTTGAACTCAATCGACCCAATGGTTTAGGCTGTAGGAGCGTGGACAGACAGACAAAATTTTGCACGAATGCAAAACTTGCCATATAGTTCCTATATGTCGCAAGTAAAAATTATTATATGATTTAAATACCTCGAGAACAAATGAAGTTTTAACAAAAATTATTTGATTCTACATAAAATATTTTTATTTCAAAAAAAAACGAAAAACTGCAAAAGACAACTTAGAACTGGTAAAAATTGATTTTCAACTCTAATTTTTTGATAACGAAGACAACATACAAAATGTTGGTATTCAAATTTTGTAAAGCTATTACCATTTGAGAAAAAAATAAAACCTGAAACAAAAAAATACTAAGTATTTAATTTAAAGTTAATATCTTCAGAACTTAAAAAAGATAATGAATTTTAAGGTGTAGAAATATTGTTGTTAATGTTTTGTAAAGACAGTGTTTTTCTATAAAAATGTATAGATTTATCTCATGGAATAAATCTCCACAGGAAATTGTTTTATTTTAAATTGTTGGTTGTATAATTATCTACTCTTAATTATAAAATTGACTTAATAATAAAAAACTACCATTTGAAAATTTTTAGCGGGTACCAATGGAAAGTTATCAGTGTGGGTCGCATCCCAGCTTCTTTTTTTAATAAACTATCTCTGAAGAATTCAAGAAAATCCAACAGAACTTAAGTACAAATTGTGAAAGAAAAGTGACCAAAACATCCCGATTTGACACATTTAAAAAATATACATAATGTTCAAGTATGACTGATCCAATTCTTATTAATTCAAAGACGGAACTTACATCACCAATTTTATTTTGACCTTATTTCCACTTTCTCCTTTACAAATAAATATTTGTACATATAATGTCCTTTTTTAAACTTTGACTTTTGAACAACATATTTCAATAAACTTACTATCTTTTTCAATAGTATTGATTGTAACCTTTTTATGAACTTTTACACCCCCATTTATATATTGAAAATACCTACTCAATATTCTCGAGTTATATAATATATGTTTCAATGTCAAATACATTTTTATCATCTCTATTTGGGTATAATATTATGTTATAAAGGAGGAATAAATTATGGAAATTTTTTCAATTCCAATCCGAACTTCCAAAGCGCTTCTATCAATTTTTATTTTATCCACAAAAATATATTTTTCATGATTATCTATAAATAAACAGTATAAGATAGTTTATGTCTTTACTAAATGTTTAGAGAAAGTCGGATGGAATACATTCAAATTTGAAAACATCATCTAGATATTCCCTAAGTAATAGTTTGTCTCTTTTGATAATTTGTCGGTTAATTATTAAACAACAATGTGAAAAGGCGAAGTGATTTGAATGTTTTTTGACCAAACTCTAAAGCGGTGGTGTGGCGTCGCCAATTAGAACTTAACTAGAACTAGAACTTAGGCTATAACAATTTATACCTTGTTTATTCACAAACGGCAAACCGAAGTTGAGAAATCATTAAAGAATTGTGGTTTCTAAGTTGATTACAAAATAAGTTTTTCAAAGTTTATAATATCCGACAAAAATGGCGGCCCCTTATAATACCTTCTGAACACGACTCTGTAAAGAAATTTCAAACAAATTAAGTCTTATCAAAAATATTTATTTAACATTTGTTAAAATTTTTACAAAAATCCAATACTAAAAAAAATTCCACGAACGATTCGAATATCTCGAGAATGAATTATTTCTTTCTATCCAACATTTTGTTGATAACTTTTTTTTTTATAAAAAACGAAAACTTTTAAAAATGCGTCTAGAATTGCTAAACATTGATTTTCGAATACAAATTTTTTGAACGAAAACAGCTTTTGAAACTAAAATATTAAACGTATTGTATCATTTGCAAAATATTGTTGTCAACTTTTAGTTTAACAAAATTCATTTAGCAACTTTTTTTACAAGACATTAAAACGTGCAAAAAAAAACTAAGAACTGATTTAAAATGGTTTTCGACTCAAGTATCTTCAAGGAATGATATTGAATTCAAAATGTTTCTATCTCACACAAAATGTTATTATTAAAAAAATCGAAAAGTTATCGGTGTGGGCCGAACTTAATATAATCGAATTGTTTAGACAACGGATTCGTTACAAAAATAAAACTTGATGTTTTAGCACAATTAGCATGACTTTCAGATTTTTGTAAGAAAGGTGAAATTTGAAGAATGAATTTTAGATTTGGAAAACCATCAAGAAATTTAAAGAAAAAAATCTACTTCATGACTTTAGATAGCCTCATAAGGCATTGTTTTTTTTTTTTCAATTTTAAAAAATGTCTCAATTTTAGAGTCAGATTTAAATTAAACCGATTAAAAAAGTGCAATTTGATTTCCAGGAACAAAATTTTGTGGACCAGTGTATTTATAAAAATTAACTGCATATTTATGTAAAGGTGTTTCCATTTAAATTTAAAGGTGTTACTTCTACTATAATATTTCTGAATACAAATAAAATAAAATAATTTGTTTTGGTAAAAGTTATCGAAATTGTATTTAAAAAAAGTAACAAATAAATTTTCAAGCTTTTAAAAGTGCAAACATTTAAAAAAAATGTTGACGATAGAAAAAAATATTCTAATGTAGGAAATGAAAAAATAGTTTTAGAAAAATAATCAAGGAACATCTTAACCTGCGATATTAGAAACTATGTATGTATACATATATGGCAAGTTTTGAATTCGTAAAAAATGTCTACCTCGAGATATTAATCAAACATGAAATTATACGATGGAAGAGAAATTGAAAAGAGTAGGTCCGAGATTGTGTTCGTCTATCTATCTGTCCTCGCGATTACAGAAGACCCCATACAAGTTTTTTTGTCAAAAATCGAAAATTCGATTTTTCTGATAAATGGCCCGATAGATTTTTAGAAATGTTCTCATAATTTAAATAGACTTTACTCATTTTTTTAACTTAGGTCTAGAACCGTTATTTTGTTTTTAAATTGTATCAGGTAGGTACTAATCAAGCGATTTAAATAGTTTTTCAGAACAAGTTGTATATTGTGTACAATTAACAAAAATTTCAATTTTTTCGTTTTTTTAATTCAGTATCTCAAAAACGGGTAAACTAACTAAGTGTGTCCCAAAAATATTTTTAAGAACAAATTGAAAAATTGTATGAATACAAAATTAATTTCAAAAAAAATGATCCAACTATTCTCGAAAAAAAGTTTTATAAATCAAGTTTTTCTTGATTGATTAAATGGCAATTAAATTTTTGAAGGCAAACTTATTTTGCAGGTGAATTTTGTAATCTTAAAATATAGATATATTATTTTTAATAAACTCTTTGGACATTGAAGCAAGTTTGTTTTTTTATTTTTATATAAGATTTAATCGAATTTTTCTTTAGAGTCAGTATTGCATGTTTTTAGTTTCCTTAATTTGTCCTTTGTTCGGTTAAACAATAATGAAAATTAAACTAGTTTGTTACTACTTTTTTGTAAATACAAAAAATTATCTTAAATATTAATCCCACAAACAAAACAATACTTTATTAAAGGATTAAGATGTCCTAAATTTAAATCTCACCTTTAATTTTGTTTATCGCATCAGATTTTTAAAATATGCCCCTTTAACAATGCTAACAACAACCAAAGACGGGGTTGTAAGGGTTTAGTTAAAATTAAAAATATCTCTTAACAATACATTGTATAATAATTTTGCAAAGTACAAATCTTTCCTTTCTAGATACAATTTAAATAACTAAGTATCTTACTTAGTTATGACTTGTGAGCCTTCAATCAGTCTTTTCATGAACTTTTCTTTATAAAGTTTTGAGCAAACCTTTAATGTTTCACTTTCCTAGTTTTGAACAATACATTTTGGAGTTAATTTTAAGTGCTGATTTCGAATCCGAAATTTAATTTTAACTATTTGCTGAAGTTTAATAAAAAACACTTTTCACCATTATTTTTAGTTTTTTAAATATATGTATTTCCAAAACTTGACATAAAAGACAACAGATCCGTTACAAGAACAAAACTTTTGTCCTTTTCTGTTAAAATAAGCGTTTTAATGGCTTAGCGTTTCGAATATTTCTTGAAATAACATAAATATTTCTAATAAATTTTGAAGAAAGGATTATAGTTTTGGAAAACCATCACAGATTTTATTGAAAAAAGCTACTTCCTAAAATGTAGATAGCCTCAGAAATCCTAATATACATGCTTCTTCGAATATTTAAAAGTAATACCTCAAAAACCTAGATTCATTTTAGTGTCAGATTTGAATTAAGGCCACAAAAACCATTGAAAAATGTAATTCCATTCCCAGTAAGATAGTCTTGGAGACCAGTGTATTAATGAGTGTGAACCAAAAAAAAACTTCCCAATAATTTTAAAAGTATTCAACGATAACTTTGGTGGAAGACTTAGGGGTCAGTTATATGTAGCTATCATTGAAATCGATCCGGAAAAATGTTTGAATAGATATTTGACGGTGTTTCGCTTCGATTACAAATGAAAATTATATACTGATCGATCGGAAATCACGCACAAAATTTTCTATTCAGAAAAAAAGTGTAATTTCGCATTTATTTTTCTCTAAAATGTATTTTTCTATTTTCCGGACGGAAATTCATTTTCCTGAACAGCTGATACTTTTATGTTCAAAAGTGAAACGAATCGTTCCACTGATTTGTGTTCCAATTTCACACAATTCCAATGACAGATTTCTGTCAGAAAAAATTGTTCGGTTGATTTCAATTAGGAAATTTTTTTCAATAACAGAAATTTTTAATGATAGCTATAAACGACCTGTCAAAAAAATTCCAATGTTTGTTTTCAATGATGAAAACCAATGATAGCTATAACTGGTGCCTTAAATCAAAATTGCAACTAACTTCATATTGATTGAATAGTTTTTCTAGGATTCTCCAAAAACCATTGATTGGGGAATATATTCCTTTTATAACTCTGTAGTTTTTTTTGTAAGTTACAAACAAAAATTAAACCAAGTTTTTTTTTGTGACGAAAGTTTTCATAGTTTTCGATTAAATAGGTGGAGTTTATCATACTTTACTTTATTATTATTTGGTAAAGTCTCATAAATTAAACCACAATGTGCTTATACTAAACTTTATACCACAATTCTTCCTTATAAAGGTATTCGAACAACATAATTATATCGTAAATACGAACATGTAATATATGTATTGTCTTTAGTGGTACACTTAGGCGTATGCGTAATTTTTATTTAATTTATATACTCGTAATTTTCCTTTAGTTTTTTTTTGTAATTAAGTAAATTTGGTATATCTATAATATATAATCTTATAACTCAACAATGCCTTTACGGTTCTAAGGAGGTTTTTGTATGAAATTTTATACTCGCAGTTAAGGCAGCTGCTTGCCGAATTTACAATTGAAAATTTAGAATGAAACAACAAACAATGCCTTTACGGATTTGGCTAATTTTGGTCTTGAATTATTCGTGGAAGCCCAGAGAAGGTTTGTACGTAGAAAAAATTAAAAAAAAAATCTTGAAAAAGTGTAAAATCAACATCTTTCTATACTCCCACATACAAAAAATTTGTACTAATACTTAAAAGCCAATTTGAACCTTTGGCAAAACAATCGAAGACAAAAAAAGCGACGTTAGTTATGTCAAACAAATTTAATGTCGTCATATGTCATTTCATTTCATCAGCGATAATTTTTGCTTTGTTGTGTGGCAAGTGGCATTATTGAGACGATCTAAGACTACAGATGAACGCGCAAGGCGAGAAATTATTCGTGAGCTACAAAGGTTTTTCCATCAGCATAACGCATTAGTTCAATTGTTCAAAATTGCTCTTGATCGTATGCCATCTGATAATCACAAAATTTTAATAGCACCAAATTGAATATTCAACAAAAACATGTATATGACACAATCATGCAAGCCATTTCCAATAATGCAGGTGGATTATATTTCTTGGATGCACCTGGTGGTACAGGCAAAACATTTATTTTAGCGACTATTCGATCGGAACAGAAAATTGCATTGGCACTTGCATCTTCGGGAATTGCTGCTACATTATTAGAAGGTGGTAAAAAATCAATAGAAGCATTTAATCGAACAATGCAAGATTTACGCTATAATCAACAGCTTTTTGGTGGTGCTCTGATATTGCTGTCAGGGAACTTTCGTCAAACATTGCCTGTCATTCCTCGATCAACTCCTGCTGATGAAAAAACGCCTGTTTGAAGTCATCAGTTCTTTGGAAATATGTACGAAAATTGAAACTGAACATTAATATGCGTATTCACCTACATAATGATGCAACTGCCCATGAGTTTTCAAAACAATTGTTAGAAATTGGTGATGGCAAAATACCAATCAACAGTACCAACGGATTGATCACTTTACCGAACAATCGTTGTACAATTGGGCAATCTATAGATGAGTTGATTGGATGTATTTTTCCGAATATTCTTCAGAATTACAGAAATCATGATTGGTTGAGAGAACGAGCCATTTTAACACCGAAGAACATTCTTATCAATGCCATTAATTTTCAAATTCAAGCGAAACTGCCAGGTGTAGTCACGACTCACGACATATAAATCAATTGACAGTGTTATGAATCAAGATGAGGCAATGAATTATCCAATTGAATTTTTAAATTCATTGGAACCGGCTGGTATACCACCGCATTGCTTGAATCTGAAAATTGGTTCTTTGATTATATTATTGCGAAATATTAATCCACCAAAACTGTGTAATGGCACCAGATTGGCAGTGAAAAAGTTATTGCCAAATTTGATTGAACTACAATCTTAACTGGTAAATCAAAAGGAGAAGTGTGTTTGATACCGCGTATCCCTATGATTCCAACTGATATGCCATTTGACTTCAAAAGCTTACAATATCCTGTGCGTTTATAATTTGCGATGTCCATAAATAAGGCCCAAGGGCAAACACTTCAAGTTTGTGGTGTCAATTTGGAGGAATCATGTTTTCACATGGCCAACTTTATGTTGCCTGTTCCAGAGTCGATACCCCTGTTTATTTATTCATGAACAAAATGGAAAAACAAAAAAATTTGTTTATGCAACTGTTTTAGACTAACCCATATAGACCCACCATAGTAAGAGTACCCAATTCTTTTTATTTTTTAGTTTTTACTCTTTGCTTATAAGTATAATATAAATAATATATCATTTGGGTCATTCGGACTTTTAAATAGCTAGCAATTCAAAATATTTTTTTGTTTGGATAAATGAACTTAATAATCATTTTTTTATTACTATGCCTTATACGTAGCGAAGCACGTACCGGGCCGCTAGTGTATGTATATTAATCAATTAATTTAATTGTTAAAATAGGAACATATTTCAAACTGATATCAGAATAGTTAGAGTTCTAACGCTTGAAAATTTGATAAAGAAATGAGTAAGAACTAAACCGATGTTAAACTAAATGTCAAGAAATAAGCCTTTCATTTTAGTTTCATAAGAAAATCTTATTTATTTTATATTTTTCTTCAACTTGAAGAAAGCAAAATCACGAGCCAGAAAATTATTTATAAGATCATAAGTACCTCATCAAATCAGTGTCATGCTCGCATATAAATTCAAACACCCAACTACAAATAAAAGTGTACCTAATATTTTTCCTATTGCGCAAGTAAATATTCTACAAAGCCTTTTTTTCCAAATAAGATAGCCGCCATTACTGACCGCAATTTTATAAAAGTACACACACTTCACAGAATTCCAAGTGTCTATAATTCTGTAATTTAAATTTTGGTTGAATGCCCGCACCGCACGTAAAATCATTGCAAACACAAATATTTTTATCTTACTCCTTAGAGCCTCAACCAAAGCCAAGGATATTTTGTTACATCAGAACTTAAGAAAAGGCTAAATGTAAATGATATTTTGCGAGTGTTTGACAGCCATCACTTTGGCTATAAAGGTGGGTACCTATACACTTTGTTGTATTTAATGTTTAATTTAATGACAATAACAAAGCCCAACAAAGGCAGTGTTTATTTAATGAAAATATTCGTTATTGTTGATGAAATTCCCAGACGGGGATACCATTTCTGGGATATGAGAGGTATAGGGTTGTGATGATTGTGATATTATGAAGGCGACAGGGACTACTTTTTTTTGACGGAGTTTAATAATTCTTGGCTTGTTTTACATTTTGGATAAGTTATTTGTAATACAAATCTCTTGATAGTCGTTGCTTGAATGAATATTAAATTTGTGTTTATATTTTTATAAGGCTATTTATGTTTGAACGACGAAAAAGGAAAAAACGACGCACTCTTAGAAGGTATAAAAGGTACAGAGTAGATTAAAAGTGACTTAATAATTTAAAGTGATACTAACTTTTGTAGATTTAATTTTGTATTAATAATTTATTTTTAAATCTAAAAGTATATTTAACATTGGTTCTTGTTAACTTAGTATGAAATACAATGTCCCTCAAATGAGCACTAGCGTTTTCTTGACACTTTGTAAGACATCTGGTTTGATGTCTCTTTCAGCTACATGATAAAAGTTGGTTTTTTTATCTACACTTTAATCTTTTAATAACAAACCAAAAAAAGTCTGGTGCAGTCAAATACGTTGAAAGTGGAGGTCAATTAAAACCTTAAGTTTTGAAACTATTTGATTCCCGAAAATTTCCCCTTAGTACCGTCATTGTGGTCCGATCAGTGTACACAGTAACTCCATACTGCTGAAACCACATACCAGCAATTGCTTACCTCAAAACCTGGCGGTATCGTCTTCAAGAAAACCAAACAGCGCACTTAAGTAAATCCAAAACTCGCGGATGGATCAACCTTGTATTTTCAATACCCAATACAACGGATTTATATTTATATTAATGAACTCGTTTGAGTGGAAATGAGCTTAATCACTTTTTATAAGATGACGAATAAAATAATTTTACTACCTTGCCATTTCTTTTGAACGAACTGTGTAAGCAACATTTTCTTGAGGATTTCCTGGCTTTAATTCTTGTCCAAATTGTATTTTGTATTTAAAGAGCTGAAGTTTGGTTCTTTAGACTCTTCGCAATGAACTGCTGTTAGTGAACGCTTGCAAGAATGCGTTTCATATTCGCTTTAGTTGAGGCAGTGCGACCTAGTGCGCAGAGGATGGATTTTGCACATTTGAATGACACCAAGAAGTTCAATCAGTTTGGGAAGGTACAACGTTCTCCGAGTAGTTCGCTAGCAGGGATATCTTCTCAGTTCATTACCTTCCTCTTTAATTATAAATAGAATAGTTGGTGATCTTCCGGGTGGTGGCCAAGCCGGGAAGGGAAGACTACTTTGGTGGAATGATCAGGAAAACAAGTCTACACGACAACACTTCCGATAACGGATTTAGGCTCATCAATTTTTCCGCGGAGCGAAACGTCATGGTAGCCAGCACGCATTTTCCACACCTCAACATCCACAAAGGAACTTGAAGTTCTCCAGATTAATCTACCGTCAACTAGATTAACAATATTGCGGTCGACGCTAGACACGCTTCAAGCATCATGAATGTCCGAACTTTCCGAGGAACCAAGGTTGCACTTCTGGTTTCCAGACCCAAAGCAAAACAGGGAGATTCTGGGAGAAGACACAGCGTCGAACGGCTACAATCTCAGATGACCGCCAAATCCTTCTCCGACCGAGTCACAAGTAACCTCTTTCGCAGTTCTCTGCCGCCATCAAAATGTATCGAGAATCAGTGCCAACATTGGCAAGATGCCATTAGAGAAGCCACCTCTGAGGTGCTGGGTTTCAAATAGCCACTAAAAAGAAAGCCCTGAATTGTAGCCCATATATTAGAAGTTTCAATAGAGTTTTGTATTTACAAAAAAAGGTCTTATATTTTTTAATAAATTAATACATAACTTGCTACTTATTAAATTTTCAAGCATAAAACATATAAATAAAGCAAGTGGATATAATTGAAGAAAAAAACAATTAAACATTAAAGATTTCTCAAGGATTGCTGACAACAAACTAAGAGCTCTCTTTTCCTTTTGAAAAAAACTTAAATTAATGTACTTATTAAAGTTCAGCGGTAGAATATGCATTCTCGAATGCACTCTCATAGCTAAGAGCCATCTTTAATATCACATCTAAACGATTGTACTCCAGAAAGACATTAAAAGGATGTGAAATTCAAACTGCAATTCTAAAGGCTGGCGAACCACAAACAAGATGAAGAATGAAATTATCATCTCAATTCTTGCAAAAATATCATTAAAATTGTCATTTTTGTTCCTTCTACTCCAACATCTATACGTCTATATCTCTAGATACATTTTCAAGACTGCATATAACCACATTTCTGGCACGACAAGGCTTATATAATATATATGTACATCACTTTTAAATCTGACATAATATAAATTCACTTTAAATGGTGTCGTGTCATTTCGATGTTCTTTTAGATTTTTTTGGAGAGAAATTTTGGTGCCAAATATGCTTCTCCATCTCCACAATCCGCACCCTTCACTCCATCCACTCTTAGCTCAGCTAAAATGTTAACGTCAATCATGGAATTTATGAACTTTTGGTGCAATACAAATATTTTGCTACATGTCCTGTCCAGGTTCAATAACCTTAAAAAGAAAAGAAAACAAAATCGCTTGAATCCTTATAGAAGGGTATATTATTATCCTGCCATCCAAGTTGATTTACCGTCTGCAAACAACTTATACTTAAGGTTGCATGCAACAATTCTCTTCCTGTTTTTAAATAATAAATGATTGCGCTGGACAAAAAGTTCCTTATTTTACAGCAGTATAGATCCTTGCCTTTGTTTCTTTGTTTAAAATCAAATCAAAGGTACTTATGTATGTGTAGGTATACCTATCTAGACCTATCTATTATCTTAAGACTAAAATTTGTATCGATTACGAGGTAGATATTAGTTTATAAAGTAAGTAGTAAGAGAAGGTGGAACAGTAGTTTTTTTTCCCACATGATATTCCTACGATTTGTTTGCTGACCAGGGTCGAATTCATTCAACCATAAACCAAAGACCACGAAGATCTGACCTGTGCAAATAATTTTGTAAGCTACCGTGTACACAGTTTCTTTTAAGAAAGTTACAACAGTTGTACGCTAAATTTGGATTACGAATAACTTCTATTCGTTCGTCATCAAGTAATTCAAGTCATCAGCATTCGAGCACACGATAATTTTATTGATTTTTATAAATAATTGTAGTACTTAATGTTTTTACATCGCGATGTAATGGGATCTTAATGTTTAACCGTAAATTGGTTGTATATAGGTATAAGGTTTGTGCTCACCACAATATCCCACCACACAATAACTCGAAGAATTATTGATGTGATTTGCGGCAGAATTGAGAAAAGTCTTTTTATTTTAGTAAATATTTTAATTTTGCTAAAAATTCATCATTAGAGGATGTTAGATGATGAAAATTTTAACAGTGTTGAAGAATTATTTTTAGTTCTTTGCTGAATTCTGTACGTACTTATAATATGAGACTTCGCTGAAATATATAATAGAGGGTTGGTTTTTTAAGTTAAGCTACTAATTGAACGACATTTTCTGTATAAAATGTTGGTATTCTTTAGAAAACGTATTTAAACGCATTTAAAGCTTCAAAATTACTAGTTCAAAACGTGGAGAACGTTCGAAATCAATCAAAAGGCTGGTATGCCACCCACACTAATAACTTCCCATCCTTTTTGTCGATTTGTCTGGCTTAAAACTTTAGCAAAATATTAATAACAATAATTTGTTTGTGATAAATAATATTCTAAGTCAATAACTTTCTTTGTTCTCCTAATACTCGAGTCGAAAACCATTCCTTATCAGTTTTTTGTTGTTTTTATAGGTTTTCGTGTTTTGTTAAAAAAGTTGTCAATTGAAGTTTTCTAAAAAATTAACCAAAAATTACCAACATTATTTTGCATATGATAAAATCGTTTGATTTAAACATTTTTGTCAACGAGATTTTTAGTCGAAAGTCAATTTTTACCTAATTTAGTAGCATTTCTTGAATGTTTTTATTTCTTACACCGCCAACCAATAGGATGAGGCCACAAATTTTTCGAATCGATTTTCACTTTTTATAGCTGGTGTTGTACTCGGAAACGTTTACTATCTTTGATTCAAATTCAAAAAATTAAAGGGAAAATTAGAAACGAATGTTAGAATTTCCCAATATCAAGTATTGAACTGTTAAACAAGCGTATGAAAAGGTGCTTCACTTTTATGAGATCATTGCGAATGTTTCGGTGCAGGACTTTGCAAGTACGACCTTTTAAGAACTTTTGTATAAAATATCCAAAAGAGTGTTGAAAACTGTTTTAATTTAATTTGAAACACACATGGGATCTGAGCTCTTCTTATCAAATAAAAGCTGCAAGCTCTGCAATTCGCCTCAAAGCTTCGTCGCAGTGGATTTACAACCACAATGGCCACTCCGTAATTCTTAAGTATTTAAAATCAATTCCAAAGCACAAATACTACACCATCCCCCAACTGCAATTCGATAGAAACTTCCAGATTTCTACACCTTCCAGATCTTTCTGGGAGGATAGGGCGTTTCTGGAATACGAGTCAGTCCACTTTTATACAGATGGATCAAAAACAAAAGAAGGGATTGGTGGAGGTGTGTACTTTGAACGACTGAAATTAAGTCTCTAATTCCGCCTTCTTAATCATAGTAGATTGTTCCAGGAGGAACTTTTGGCGATAAAAGAAGTCTTGTCCTGGCTTAAAGAAAACCTAATATCAACATCTGATATCCGTATTTTCTCAGATAGTCAGGCCGCTACATTACCAGTACCACGCGTCAAGTCACAAAAAACATCTGGCCCACATTAGATTTAAAGCGCTCAAGATGCTTGCTATCTGTAAGCAGATCGCATATAAGTTCAATAAATCGGTGTCATAATCGGGCACTGTCTAATAGGAAAGCACGCTACGCGGCTAGGCGCATTCTCAAATCACTTTTGCAGAAGCTGTATGGATGAGGAAGTGGAGGAAATAGTTCTTCACATCCGCTGTACATTAAACAGCTGTAGCTCAAGACCAAAGAATTACCAGGTAGAATTCTTCTATAACGATCTAAACGATCTCAATCATATTAACATATTCAGCCTCTCACGTTTAGTAAGGGACTCAAACTGGTTTCATTAAGGTTAGAAGAGAGCTTCAAAATTTATGTGGTATCACAATTCGCCATTAAACTGGCCTAAGTGTGTCCTACTCCATCATGGACAGCCACTTTAACTAAACCTAACCTATTGGCTCTGGAAAGACTTTGACAGCTACAGAAAGAGCAAAAAACAGTTGCTTTCAAGGATTAAGGACTTTTAGGACGTGAAATAGCAAAAAGACTTAGCAGAAGCAAGAAAGTTGTAAACAATCATATTGCTGATCCACAAAAATATTACATAAACATAAACAGATTGGATTATTCTAAGAAAATGTAGGACAGAATGAAAACATTTTGAAGTCAATACCTTCTTTTATTCACAAGATATCGAGAATCGAATATATATTTTTACTACTATTTGAATATTTTAATTTGTATGAAAAAGCTGACTGATTTCTATGAACATTTTACTGAATGTCGAAGTCAATATCTTAAATTTTTGAAAAGATATTTGAGCCGAAAATCAATTTTTACCAATATTCTGCATTATTATCCGTATAACAACATTTATTGGAAGTCGATATCTGTACTGGTTGTTGAGAAGTTGAAAAAAGTTGGTCCCCCAATTTCGTCCGTCTGTGTGTCTGTCCTCGCCCTGATCAGTTTGGTTTGCTATTTTATAAAGAATAAACTTGCCCTGAAAAACTTTCGAAAATCGTGCAAATTTATTACAAAAATAATGGTTCGGTTAGCGTGACGCATCGAAGCAATCAATTTATTGAAGGAAACCTTTGATGAGCGCATAATGCGTCTCGTCCGTGCTTCGTTGACCTGTCACTTAGCATCTAAGATCGTGCGATTTAACACCGCTGGACTATTTATTGTAGGGCGCTGATATACGGCTGCTGCAAAAAACGGCCTCGAAACAATTTTTGAAACTTAACGACAAACCCTTATCTTTATAATTAATCTAAATTCTTGACCTTATCATTAAGTTATATACGTTTTATTTCTTTATAAAAATACAGAATACAGAACTATGACCCATACAGAATTTAATTTTTTTAGTTCAAAATTAATTCTTAAAAATAAATATTTACAAATAAATTTGAATTTGGTAATGCCCACATAAATCATTACCAATTTATTTTTAATTACTTTGTTCGACTTAGTGGGTGATATTTCAGTTTTGGTGATTTAAATAAACTCAAGACTTACAATTATATGTAAACAAAAAGTAAACGGAATAAGCAGATCCACAGACCTCCAGAGTGTCAAGTTTGACATTCTAATGTTCTAACCTTCAGTGATAACAAAACTTTGCACTTTTAAAGCATTGTTTTTAATGGACTTATACATACATATGTATCTCTGGGTTCTACTTTGCATCAACTTTGTATTGAATAACAAAATAGCAAACAAAAAAGCAAAATAGAGTCTTCCATCTATTTCAAAGAAGAACATACATAAAAGGTTAAAGCTGTGCCTCAATATTGAGCAGGAGTGTATTTGGAGTTGCTTATATTTATGGCACATTAACTTATAAAAACCTCTGAAAAAATAACAAAGTAAAAGTTTCCCTTTGAAAGCGACATTTGTTAGTGCATGACCCCAAGCTGCAATTTAACCTATTACGTGCATACGTGAATACGGCCCTGTTAACATTAATGAAAAGTGCAGGTTGTTAAAAGGCCACGCTATCTAAGGACGCCATCATCAGCATATTATACAAAACAAGGAGTATGGGGAGTCAAGCTCGCCTGTACATATATCTAGAAGGTATATCTTAATTCATTCGTTTTGTAGATGTGCAATTGCACCCCTTCTTTTATTTTTACTGAGAAAAGGGGGGGAGATGAATTGTTGATGATGACTATGGTCTTTGGCTAGACGGAAGAACGTAAAGAGAATGGCATTTCGTTTAAGTAGAATGGTTTAATTTATGTGCTTCACTATGGTAACCGCATATAGCAGGCAGGTTTATTATGTTTTACCAAAATAAAACAGCTTTGGTTGCAAGGATTTGTGTATTGGGGGATTTTGGGGCTTTAAAATGTCTTTAACCTTGAATTGTAATAAATAAATGCAAAATAGGAAGACAGGTATCTACTACTTTTTGTATAAGAAAAACAAATTCAAACGAAAAATAAAGGCATCAGCCGGTTTTCTTCTTGCACTTTCTTTCCAGACAATCTGCTTTTCCCACGCGATAAAGTTGTTTTGACAAACACTAACAAGCCTGATGTGAGAGACCGGAATTTTCAAATTCAAAATGTCAAACGTAATAGATTTTTAGTAATTTCATAGAACTTTTTTAAAAACAATTTTTCTATTAATTTTTAGTCCTTGTTTTTGGATGAATCAAATGGAAATGGTGTTTTTGCTACGAAAGCACATGGAACAAACTTGAACATTACTAACACCTTACCAACATCGACATCTAATGAAGACTTGAGTCAGAGTCTTTCGGAGTATACGGATGCAGATGAGAGCATGTCAGCTCCAACTGAATTTTTGGCAGAGGTAAGTCTATCATTTTTCTTTTTAATTTTATGTCTTAAATTTGGTTAACCAAATTTATTCCTAAACCTTAAGACAAGCATTCCAAAAAGATAATCATATGACATTGGATTTATTGGTTAACATTATGTTCGCGATATTCAACCTGTATTTTAATATGTCTTCTATTTTTCAGTTCCTTTCCGCTGTTATGTTGAAAGACTACAAAAAAGCCTTAAAATACTGCAAATTAAGTAAGTATACGCCATAGTTACCATTTAGAAAAATTAAAATATTCGTACATTTTAATTTCTTAATCATTTTTGATTGTTGATCTTTAAATATTTCACCTGAAAATATTCGACTTCAGGACATTAGAAATTCCAAGGTCCAAGGGATACAAAATCAGATTTTTTTTTGTTGGTACCCTTTTGCTTTTTTTTCTTCAAAAAATGATTTTAAAAAAGAATCTACTAATGGACATTTGTAGCTCATTTTATTACTTAGTTTTCCAAAAGATATCCCATATAAAAGGCTCTTAAATGCTTTTTTATTCTAGCACAACACTTTGCATACACTTTAAAAAATGCATACTTTCCATTTGAATAATTGTATTGTTTAAGTGTTTTGTAGAAAGTATAACAATTCTGCATTTAAATTTTTATAAATGGAAAATATTTTTTAAATATTTAACAATACATACATTTGCTTCAAGCTTTTATATTATAAACAATTGAATTTTTTCTTTTAGTTTTACAGTATGAACCAAACAATGCAACAGCTAAGGAATTCCGTCCCTTGATTGTTGAGAAGCTAAAAGGTAAGGAATTGTATGTAAAACGTCACACTCTTAATGATTTGTATGACAAAAAAGATAAAAATTAGTCACGTATTTGCGCCCAATGTTTTCATAACACGAATTTAAACTACTCTATTCAGGGTTACACAATCGTCGCTCAGAATCTTATATTTATTAAATACTTTAAATTAACATAATTTCAACTACTTGTAGCAAAAACATTAAATTTAAAGCTTGCAGTTTTGAGATTGTCATTTGTAGAGTCAACCAGTATAGAAAATTGGCCTAAAAAAAGAAATGTATAGAATTTTAATAAACATATGGATCACAGAATTCTCGGTAAAATATATTGACATTTATCAATATTTAAAATCAAACATTTATTATTCCATTATTCCCAACATTAATTAAGATCTTCTTGTAGCACTTTTCAATCCTTGACGGGGTTAATAATAAGACAAATTCAAACATCATCTGCCTAGATTAGCGATAAAGAATTGTTTAAAACAGGAGGAAAATCAAAAAATATAATAAACATCATCGGACCAATGTGACTCCCTTGGCGTACAATGAAACCAGTTTGAGTCTCTTACGAAACGTAAAAGACTGATTATGTTAATATAATTGGGATCGTTTTGATCGTTATAAAAGAATTCTTCAAGGTTATTCTTGCTTTTTTGAGCTAGAGCAGTGCATGTACAGAGGAGGTGCAGAACTGTTTCCTCCTCTTCCTCATCCATATAGCTTCTGCAAAAGTGATTTAAGAATACGCCTAGCCGCGTGGCGTGCTTTCCTTTTAGACAGTGCCCGGTTATGACACCGATTATCGAGCTTATATGCGATCCGTTTAGAGATAGCAAGCATCTTGAGCGCTTTAAATCTATGTAGGTACGCCAGATATTTTTAAAATTTCCTGAAATGTCTCTATGGCCCGGCACCCATCAAAGGTGAATATTAAACTGTTGTGCCATCTCCATTACAGATGATCGACAGTTATGGACTGTTATGGAGTTTGTAGAGACAAAGTCCAGAGTTGATAGCGGCCTGACTATCCTAGAAAATACGGATATTAGATGTTGATATCACGTTTTCTTTAAGCCAGGACAAGACTTCTTTTATCGCCAAAAGTTTTCCTGGAAGAATCTACAATGATTGGGAAGGCGGAATGGGAGACTTTATTTCAGTCGTTCAGATTACACCCCTCCAGCAACCCCTTCATTTGATTTTGATCCATCTTGGTAAAAGTGGATTGACTCTTCTTCCAGGAATGCCCTATCATCCCAGAAAGATATTAAAGGTATAGAAATCAGGAAATTTCTGTCGAATTGCAGTTGGGAGATGGTGTAGTCTGTGTGCTTTGGAATTGGTTCTAAATGCTTGAGGGCTAACATATGGAATTTTGCATTTCCTCGAGAATAAGATTAAATCGGTTTTGTGTGGGTTGACACATATGCAATCACTCTGAATCCCTTCGCATCCAGACTAGTTAGGATTTCAATTACCCCCAGGTTCTAGAGTAGATAGAATGGAACTCCACCTTTCGGTGTCCCTCTTCTAACGAATCTTCTTGCAGAAAATTTGCCTAGTTTTGAGTTAATTATTCTGCTAGTTAGCATTAAATAAATAAACCCCCCAGGCTAACCCGCTACGTTCAGAGACTTTAGTACAATGTGATTGGAGATATGTTCACGTTGTTTAACACTTTGACTGCGGATGTCAGCGCGTCGTCAACAAATTGTATTTGTTCTATGCGGCGGATGTCGACGCATCGTCGACAACATGTTTATTACTGACCACTTCCAATGCCTCCGCACACCCCGCATCCGGGAAAAACGCCATACTATGATGCTGACGTCGACTACGCGACAATCGTTTTTATAGTTAAAAACAAAATATTAGTAAAATTAAGCACTGATATAAGTAAAGTAGAGCAAAATGAACATTTTGACAAAAAAAATGTTAGCATAGAGGAAGCGCTCAGATCAAACCATGCCACAGTCAAAGTGTTAAAGCACCTTCGATGTCAAGGAAAGCAACCATAGTGAACTCTCTAAGATGGAATGAGTATTCGATGGTGCATACTAAGGTGTGCAACACCGTTTCCACCACTTTTCTCCTTTACAGTAGGCATGTTGAGACATATACAGAAGTCTTGTATCAATACTTGCCCTTAAATGAATTTCAATCGTAGATCTTAAGGGTTGTCTTGGGAGTATTTTCCTGCTATGGGTATAAAAACAATTTTCACTTCTCTCCATGCCGAGGGAATATGGACCAGATATAGACAGCTGTTAAAAATTGCCTCAAGGATTGGTGCAATTATGACTGAGGCTTTTTGTATAGTTCGGCTGGTATTATGCCATCTGGTCCTGCTGATTTAAATGGTTCGTAGCTGTTAAGAGTCCATTGTAGCTTGTCACTTGTAGATATGTTACATTTGAACTTGAACGAATATGATTGTTACAAGTTGCGGTTAGAGAGCTACCAGGAAAGTGAGTATCAAGTAGTAAGTTCAGCGATTCTTCACTTGCAATTTTCACTGGATAAGTTGAAAGACATGTTCGTAGTCTAGAGGCCTCGAAAGTTTCTATTGTCCCACAGAAGGACCGTCAGGAAGGTCGCTTAGAATTTCTTAGTGCTTTTTTATAACTTTTGAGGGATTCTATATAAGAATTCTAGTGAGAAGCTAGTCTTGTGGCGTTGGCTCTGTTTCCTGCTATTAAGTTCTTCTCTGGAAGGAAGGACTAAAAAGTCCCGGATTTATTAAACTTTGTAGTGTGTTTCTGTATGTAGCAAAATCAGTTTTCTGATAATTTCGATTACTTGTACATGAAATCATGTCGAACTTTTCAAATTATTTTGAAAAGTAATTATAGAATTTTAATAACTAATTACCTACATACATATGTATGTACGTGTACTTTGAAAAGTTTCAATTACTTCTAAATAAATCTTAGAAATTCAATTGAAAACAAAAGTAATGATGAAAAATGTAGTAATGATTGTTTTTTCCACTAATCATTAAACTTAAATGTAATTAAATATTATTTTCGTCAATCGAGCTGACGATTGTTCATATTATTTGCATTATCTAAGTGCACTTTTTCAATTAAAACTTCAAGAAATTGAAATTTTTAATTTTTTAATTCAAAGAATCGAGCTTTATGTGTTATGTAAACATTAAATTCAACTTTTAATTAGTCACTTTATTCATTTGAGAAAATACCATTCTTACCTATTTTAGGTGAAGCCTTGAGTGACAGCGATGAGAATTACAACAAATCATCATCATCCCCCGAAATGGCATTAGATCAATCCGAAGAAGATGTCTCAAATGGTAGTGAAGAAGCAAGTGACTCAAATCAAAGCGACCGCGACGATGCAGATGCTGATGTTGATTGTGACAATTCATCTGGCGAGAATGCCGACGGAAGTCGTCGTTCAAGCTCAAGAAGCAGTGGCCTTGCTGGTGAAAGTATCAGCGATTCAGAAGATGTTATTAGCAGTGACGATTTGGAGGACAATAATTTGTGTGTATTAAATTCACGAAATTCCTCCAGCACCGGAGGTAGTCGTAGTCGAAGCGACAACACAACACATTCATATTCCAGTCTCCTATTGGAAGAAGAAGACGACATTGTACCTAACACCTTACATCTCTCAAAAGAACTTTCAGCTCATGACATGGACATAAGCAATGGTGGCCATATTACACATTTTCTATCTGTTTTGTATTTTATTAAATATATAATTTTACTTGGTTTTTCAGGCAATAAGGTTAACTCAACATCTTGCAGTGACTCAGAGTCACCAACAGAGCCACTTACTCAACGATTGGCCGCCATTTTACGTTCCAAGTGTGGTGTTAATGACGGCAAAAACTAGAAAATCCATCTCAAAATAAGACTTCCACATGATTTTGACTTTTCTAATATCTTAAAACCTGAAATCTGGAAACGAACAAAGTATAATCCTTTTTTTTTGTAGACTCTTGAAGTCTGCAGTTATAAAACGTCGAATCAAAATTCATGCAATGAAAGAATGAATGAAAAGCTACGAGTATAATGTTGTAAGTTTCTAGAAAACATTTAACCACACTATAATGTAATTTATTATAAACAAAATAAGACTTTGATGGATAAAATAAACTATGTTAAACATATCGTACAAAGGTATATGAAACGAAAGAGGGTTTGTCGAAAAATAGACGACTTTAAATAAAATTATTAAACAAATAAACGGAGCTGGAATATGTTAGCTTGGATGTGTCTCATACATTGCACATATACCCTGTTAAACATTAAACAAATAGAACCCTATATATATACATATATATATTTATACTTAAAAAAAAGAAGAAGAAAATTGTAAAACATTCATATACATAAATGTAAGTTAAATGTAATTTTTTGAAACATATACGAAACTTAAAGAAACAAAATAAAAACAAAATGAAAACATTATAAGAAATGTAGACTTTAGGATTTAAGTATATAAGTCTTATTATAACCTCTACATATTTATATGTGTCTAAACATACAGACGGTCCAAAATGTCTTTTTTGCTATTTAATTTTATTTATTGTTTTTTTTTTCTTCATTATAAATTAAACAAACAAAAATTTAAATAATATGTTTATATTTTTCCAACTATATATATTTACCCTTTGATTTAAAAAATACCGAATAAAGAGCAACAAGAAGAAAAAACTCAACATTTTGTGCAATAAAATAACACAAAACAAAAATAACAATAAAAATTATTATATCTATTTTTAAATTTAATATATATATATATAAAGTTTAAATAACGTACTAAGAATATAACGAAAGACTTATTATCACAACTGATTTGTATAAAAACGAAATGTGTTTGAAACTTATTTTATTTTTTAATAAAATGAACGCTAAGCTATACGAAGATGATGAGCGGGGAAATAGGATTGTTTTATTTTTGTAGAAGATACAGTTTTTCTTAAAAACCTGTTGTAGCAGTTTAACAAATAACTGGGTGCAATTAACTGAAGAATTACGAACATCAAGAAACCTTGTGTGTTTAATTTTGGTGCTGTAGACTAAAACAGACTAAAAATAAACTTGGTATCCACAAAATAAACGATGGTGTGTCCCAGGGCTCCGTTTTGTCTCCGGCACTCTTACTTAGTTTTATAAATGAACTTTTGTCTCAATCTTCATATCCACTTAACTGTTTCGCTGATGACAGTACCCTCAGCTTTTCATATTCGTTTGTAGATTCTCATCCTTGTTCTTCGGATATGAACTACCAACGGCATCGGCAGCATATGATAAGCTTATTAAACTCTGATCTTGACAGCATATAGAATTTAATTTATTTAATGCTTCGAAAACTCAATGCTGTCTACTATCTAAAAAGCGTAACCCTCCCCAAATGCCACTATCCATAGGTGGTACTTGCATCGAGGAGACTGAACAGCTTTCAGTTCTAGGTATGTGCATCACAAACCACCCCACCTGTTGTGAGTGATCACATATTCGACATCACCAAAAATGCTGCTAAGTGTTAAGGTTTTCTTAGACGGGAATACTCGAGTATAACTATCATATTTGGGCTGGTGCCCCAATAACGTACTTGAATCTCTTGGATAGAATTAAAAAGAGAGCTCTAAAAATGAAAGGAGATCGTTTTCTTACCGAAATTGCTTCTCTTGAGGACCGCCACAAGGACTCATGCCTATCATTGTTTTATCGTTATTTGTATAAACAATGTACAGGGATTCTTTCTTTAGCTGCACTACACGAATGTGGAATGCTTTACCAGGCTCAATATTTCCCGCACTCACAATGAGCAGACATTCAAAACCAAAGTGCATAGGTTTCTTCTTTCTAATCATATCCTCCTTTCCTAATTGCTCGCCCTTTAGTGTGCGCACAATATAAAAAAATGGAAATTTTAAAATTAACTTATAAAGTCCATGGAAACGAAGCTTCTGGCAAATCGAAGGTATGGCATGATCAAAATGTAGAACTTGGAGAAGAATTATTTCTTATCTGTCTGTAATCTATAAACATAAAGCCTTCCTTCGTCCGAAACTCGAGTGCAATTATAATATTTAGGAAGATGTCTTTAATTTTTAAACAGAATTCAAGACAAATGTCTAAAATTGATAGACATACAATATCGCTATTTTCATGTACCGTTTTATTGAAATATCCATTTGAATCCTCCCAACAATTCAACCGTAAAACCCAGCTTATTTTTTAGCCCAATTTCGGATGTTCTGTCAAGTAATAATTTTATTTTTAACCGCACTTTGGTATATTTTGCAAATTCTATCCCAATTTCCTGACACCTCGCACTGTGTTTGACATTATAAGGGTTTTCATGAGTCTTTTTTAAGTAAGAAACGGCTTTTTCACACAAAATAAACAACGCTAACCTTTAACAGCCAAAAGCAGTCATGGAATTTTCCAAGTCCAATATTGGTTTTCGAATAGATTACTAGGTGTATAATAAATCCCATAATATTATTCGAAAATGTCGCCTTGTGCCCAGATAGACAAAGTAGGTAACTACCCCAAAGTTACAACTGTTGATGGTGACGTTTTGACGGGGAGACATCGGTGTTGTTTCTTGATGACAGAATAAGCTTTGTTTTGCAATAACCACTAAGCCAAATCTTGCTGCCTGTGTCACAATACTCAGTTCTTCTGGTTATGGGCAGGTTCAGACAACATAAAGGACTTTATTTGCAGTCAACAGCATGTTTTGAGAGCAAAATAAGACCAACACAGTTAGTTAATTTTTCAGATGTCATTAATTTCAAACTTGGAGCTTTGTTTTACTATCTTTTACTTGCAGAAAGTACCAACAACATTATTATCTATCTATATACAAACAATTTTACTCTAAATAAATCAATCATCTATATCTATACTATTATATAAAAGCGAAACCATTTTAAAGTTTGTAACGCATGATCTCAGAAAGTAGTCAACCGATTTATTTGAAATATATTTTATTATTTTCTATATTGTTATGAGAGTGTTTATGGTTTTAATTTTTTTTTCATAAATTATTTGTCAAACTTAAATATTATTAATTTTACATTTTTTTTCATTAGTTGACTTATACAACCACTCATATCTTAAAACCTATACAATAATCGACAAAGATTAGCATTGCTTCATAAAGTCAATATTGTTGCGAAAATTTTAAGCCTAAAACTACCTCTAAGTTAAACATACAACTTGAGAAATAAATAAAAACAAATTATAAACTTTTTGAATTTATTTTATCAAGGATTCAATCACAATCGCGAGGTCGCTGCTTTGTTTCATTTCATTATCATTCCAACATTTTTAATTTTCTTTTCTTCCCA
Source organism: Eupeodes luniger (assembly GCA_951509635.1). Lineage (NCBI taxonomy): Eukaryota > Metazoa > Arthropoda > Insecta > Diptera > Syrphidae > Eupeodes > Eupeodes luniger. The sequence goes on along the minus strand of OX608073.1, from coordinate 229,409,682 downwards.
TGTTCTTTCTCTCTTAACATGTGTTCCATTTTTAATAGTTACGTTTTTTCTCTTACCCACCTACCTACCATATTCAATTTGTCTGTATTGTATAGTTCATCAACTAACCTACACACACACATTATTTTTTTGTTTCTCCAATTCTATCGTCACGTCACATCGCTGAGCAGTGTGGCTGTGGGCTCTTTTTTTAAAGTTACTATGGACATTTAATTAAATGAAATGCCGATTTATCTAAAGAAAAATTAGTACTTATTAACTTCCCATAGGAAGTTATTGTAATGGGTCCGATTTTTCAAATTGAAAATGTTGACATTTCTCGACGTTTCAAGGTCCTTAGAGTCGAAATAAAAGATTCTTAGAAAGATGTCTGTGCGTGCGTGTGTACATACGTTTGTACGTTCGTACGTCCGTACGTCCGTATGTCCGTACGTTCGCGACGTTTTTTCCGTCGTCCATAGCTCAAGAACCAGAAGAGATATTGACTTCAAATAAATTTTGTTATACAGATAATAAGGCAGAAAGATGCAGAAAGGGCTCTCAAGAAAATTTCGTGGGTGGTTTCTTTTACCATAGCATTTTAAAAAAAAGGTGAACATTTTGGTTAACCCTAAATATCTCATGAACCAGTGACGCTAGAGACTTGAATTAAATTTTATATTATACATTCTAACGTGATACAAAACAAGTACATTTTAGGGAAAAAATCCAATTAACTGTTTTTTTATAAATCAAAAAAACCGAAAAAAAAAATTTGTCACCTCGAAAATTTTACGACTAAAATATGATTTTATTTCCAAAACAACTTTGTGCAGCGAAGAATGATGTTTTTGTCATCTGATAAAATTTTGAGAAACCCTAAAAAAATTAATAAAACTTGGTAAAAATCGAATTTCGACACAAATGTCTTTTCATAACTTTGAGATATTGGCTTTAAACTTCTTTTATCTTTCAAAATATATTGTTTTCAACATTCAGTAAAATTTTGAAAAAAATTTAATTGATAGTATTTTTTACAAAAAATTAAAAACCTAAAAAAAACAACAATTCTAAAACTTGGTAAAAATTTAGTTTCGACTCAAATAGCTTTTCAAAAATTAAAAATATTGGCTGCAAACTTATTTTATTTCACAGAAAATATTTTTTTCGATATTCAATAAAATACAATCTACAAAAAATAGTACGCAAATTTGGTAAAAATTGATACATATACACAAACTTTTAAGCAAGACAAATCGACAGACGGGATGGAAAGTTATCAGGTCGCATCCCAGCCTCTTTTTTATTGTTTTGGTTCGAGGAAGTGAATGGATTATAATTTTTCCAATTTAAAAATAAAAAAAGCTTGAATTACCAATTTTGTATCACTTCCTCGAACAATAAAACTGAAATAAAGTTAAAATTTTCTTAACAAATAACTCGAAGAAGGTACTTACAATGACGTCCGTCGATAAAAAGAGCCACAAATGTGGGTAGGTTAAGTCAGTTGCACTGCACTGAACATGAGCAGATGAAAAAAATGTGTCTATGGATATTTACACACGCATACCTTTAGATGTATGAGAACATTAAAAAACAAATTTGTTTTTTTTTACCGCAAATCTATACTATTATATAAAAGCGAAATCATATATACATATAAACTAAAATTAATATTATTGTAGAAAATATGCTCAGTCCCATTGAGAAATTTTTTCATATGCTAATAATAATATTCAAAAAATGTTCGTGGTTACAATTTGCGAAGCAACGCAAGCACGGGTCGGCTAGTAGAGTTATAAAGTTCAGATTTCAGTTGAATAAAAATACATGATCATAACATTTTGATATATGTACATAAGTAGATTCGCTTTGATAGTTTGGGAGATTTTTCTTGACTAGCTTTCCAGTCAAATTTCCAATAAAGTTGCCTTAATTGGAAGGAACATTTTTGGCAGCTGGCCAATCAGATACTAGAAAATTGGCTTACCTTCAAGTCCCTTATGTTGTCTGAACCTGCTTTATGTCAATGTCATCACCATATGCGAGTAACTGAACAGACTTTTGAAAGACAGTGCTACAACTGATGACGTGGGAGCTCTTCACTATTCCTTCGAGGATGATGATAATATTGGCTGGGATGCCAAAACTACACATGCCTTGCAATCGTTGAAAAGATGGCGGGTAATGTTCTTGGGCTCACAGCTGTTCCCTTTCTAGCTTGGCATTAAAATCGCCCAGGACAATTTTAATATCGTAGCTAGGACACTGCTCACTTTCAAGAGCTCGAAGAACATATAATTGGTGTTGTCATCCTTCTCTTCTGTGGGGGAGTGCGCGCATATTAGACTAATGTTGCCGAATCTAACCATGATGTGAATGGTCATTAGGCGCTCGTTAATGCACCTAGAGTTAAAGACTTTTTGCCTAAGCCTGGCTGTAATGACAAAGCCGCATCCACAATGCCGTTGTTGGTTTTCTCGGTAGCAGTCACCATCTTCTTTTTACCTGGCTCATTCCATCATTTCAGCATTCCCTGCTGAATTCTGTTTTCTGCATGTGGTCTATTATGGGACCCAACATTCTGATGTACGACCTCCAAACTTGATGACCAGGTTCTTGATTCAAACCAAGAGCTGGCATAACCGCTCCCTACTTAGAGCCCTATTAGTTTTTTATTAAGTAGTTTAACCTTCGCTGTGATCTGGATATAAACAGAGGTGCCTTAGTTCGAACACCTTTTAAGAAAATAAAGTCTAATTACATCTATTTTGTGATTAGGATGAAAAAACGTTCTGTCTCCTGCTAGCCTAATAAATCGCGCTCAAATACTAAAATAATCTGAGGATAATAATTTTTAAAAATGACAAACTTTAAAGGAGCAATGTCAAAAGTTATTGAAAATACTTTATTTTACCAAAGCAGGCAATATAAAGAGCACCCTCCGTATATTGAAAAATGATTGTGCTTTAAAAAAATCATGAAAATATTTTTGAAATTAAACATTTTTTCAATTGTAATATTTATTTTTCATCTTTATTCATTTTACATTATTTAATTATTTTATTAATTTGGTTGATTTAATTTTTTGTATATACTGTACTTTTCGTAAAAGTATTTTTTATCTTCACTTGAAGTTGTTAATTTTTCTTTTCATTGTTAATATTTTAGAAAGTCTTTCAATTGTGGGATTAGAAAAATAATACATGTGTATTAATTTTATAGCAATTTGTAAATCATTTGATAGATACCATAGAAAACTCATTTAACATTATTATAGACTTTTTTGTTTTGTTTAAATTTATATTTTAGTACCTACATACATATATTATATAAATTCTTAAGTTCTTTATTTATTTTTTCTATTGTTTTTTTTTTTTTTTTTGTTTAATTTAATTTTACATATTTTCCCCAATGATATGTTAAAAAGTGCTACAATTTTCTTTGTTTCTTTTTTAATAATATTTTAACAATAAATAAACTTGCTTTAATAATTTTTTAAACAAAATGCTTTAAACTTTTTTGTATTATTATTAAGTTTGTATGACAATATGAAATTATTGAATGGAATAGAACTTATAATGATAGTTTTTGTACACAAACATATAAAATTTACTGCTTTCACAATTTAATTTTTGTTTGATTTTGATAGCACCATTATATTTATTTTATTTATTTGTTTTTGCGTTAAACTATGAATAAAGCAGGCAAATTTAGATTTAGATCATTAAAATGTATGAACTATTTCTTCACAAACTATCAGGCTATCTGCATCAATATGAATAAAAGATCACTAGGTAGACAGTGGCTTAGTTAGGCTTATTGTTTTATCGAACCGACAAGACCATAGAGTCGATAGTTGACTTTTCAGTAAAAAGATTTTCACAGGAAGAATGATAAAGAGGATAGAGAACACCGAATGTTTTATTGTTTTAATAAAACAGAACCATGCATTTAATAAAATTTCACACTTCTTCTTAACTAAAAAACCAACATTAAACCATTAACCGTTATAGGTACGATCTATTAGTACTACTGTAAGTTTTTAATGATGTTTAAATGGTAGACATGTGCATTCAAGAGGACACAAGCGTCTACATGTTTTTCTCAAAACCTATCTCTGTCTATCAACACCTACTCTCACCTCCCCGCGGTGAACATCGGGTGCCTAGTACCTCAACTGGAGATTGGGTTCCAACCCCAGTGCAAAGTTGTGGGGGGTATCAAACGAAAGAGGGGGGAGAGGTGTTTCCACTAAGACACCTTCCCTTTCATCCAAACGGAAGCGGAGGAATTCTCAATATGGAATCAACGGTGAACAATGACATATTCGGAGCCCAGGCCTGTAAGGAGCGGTTATGTTGGCTCTCGCCCTTGGAGTTAAATCTAGGACCTGGTCCTTCAGGTTAAAGGTCGTGCGTAAGGGTGACTTCCAGACAACGTAAAGAAAAACCAGTTGCGAAGCACCAACAAGCCTGGGGTGGAATCGGGTAAGGTGATTTGTGATAGGTGACAGTCACAATCAACAAATTCGGTCTGTGTAAGGTGATAGTCACCGGTGACAATCACGATTTGGTGACTTTTTCATTGGAAATTGATTTTTATTTTTAGTTGCTGAAATTTCAAGACAATATGAATGTGTTTGTGCCTTTGATTTTACCTTCTGAAAATGCTGAAAATGAAAATATTAATCATAATAGAAATGTCCGGCTCTTGAGGATTAACCTCCGCAATAAAATAAACATTCTTGATCTTCCAAGTCCAAAGTAAATACCTATTTATTATAACTTGTTTTTTTTTTATTTATAATTAATATTCTGAATTAAATAGATTCTTAAAAAACTTTCGATTAAATAAGGAAACATTTGTATATATCCTACCGCTTCTGGATTTGTCAGCTGGAATGCGGTCAATACACATTCCCCCTATTCTGCGATTAGCCGTGACTTTAAATTTTCTTGGAGGTGTTGGCTACCAAAGGCAAGTTGGCTCTGACTGGTCAGCTCCAATGGGCCAAAGTACTGTTTGTGAGGTTATTTCTTTGACCTTAAAACAAATGGAGAGGAAATTGTGCCCACTTACAATCAAATTTAATCAATCGGCTTCAGAAGCAACAAAAATGTTCTTCTACGAAAAATATCAAATTCCTAGAGGTAGGATTTTGTTTCTTAGTAAAAATAAACTAATTTTATTACTTGTTTTTAATTTTATTATTTTATATTATCGGTTTTTGAATACAACCACTGAAATTGTAACAAACGTCAGTGAATTTCTTTTAAAGTGATACCAAATTCTAAACAAAATTTGGTGATCACCTTACACAGACGCAAAAATTAGATTGATCACTTTTTATGATCACAAAGGTGACAATCAAAAATCACCTTAGCCGATTCCACCCCTGGTATACGCAACGGATTTAGACTTATCGCTAAATCCTTCCCCGACAGAGTCACAAGTTACCTCTTTCGAAGTTCTCTGCCGTTCTCACAATGTATCGAAAACCAGTGACAATAGTGCCAAGATACAATCAGACAAGCCACCTCTTACGTGTTTGGTTTCAAGCAGCCACCAACAAGACAAAGCCGGTAAGGCACGCAAAGCGGTGCTGTATTCAAGGACGAGCTCTTTGAGCAAAAGAGAAGAGAGAAACACCGACTTCTCAGAAGGAAAAAGAGAGAGGATAAGAAGCGTGCGGTCGAAGATGTTAAGAGGTTCAAAAGAAGAAATGAAGTTCGAAAGTTTTATGGGCAGGTAAAACGAAATTTACAAGTATATAAACCTAGAATCGAAGCCTGCAAAGACGAAAGTGGAAACATAATGGTGTAACCGCAGTCAATGCTGAGGATATGGAAGGACCACTTCTGCAGACTTCTGTATAGTGGTGACGACGAACAGAATTCCCGTCAGGCAGGACAATCCATTCAATATAGACGACGAAAGCTAAAAATCCCGTCATCCCGACTTAGACGAAGTGAAGATTGCCATATCTAAGCTGGAGTCTAACTATGCATGCACCAACTTATGTGTAAGATACGGTCGGATGAAAGCCTGCCCGATGAATGGAACCTTAGTATTGTATCAGTCTACTTAACATCACTTACAAAGCTTCTCTGCCGTAATATGTGAACGTCTAAAGCCCATCGTCAATTACCTGATAGGTCCTTATCAGTGTTGTTTTAGACCAGGAAAGTTCACAGTCGATCAAATATTCACATTACGATAGATCCTGGAAAAATTAAAGAACATCAAATCGACACCCACCATCTCTTTGCCGCATATGACAACATCTACAGGGATGAGCTGTATAGAGCCATGTCTAGTTTTGGCATCCCTGCCAAACTGGTCCGTTTGTGCATGAAGAATTCGCGCTGCTCCATAAAGGTTAGAAACAACTTAACAGAACTTGATGTTCTGTCATGGGATTTGTTGACATCGTCCTTGAATAGTGCAGAGCTCCCACGTCAACACTGGAGATGTCTTTGAAATTTGTTTTAGAAGTGGTTAATCATTCGAGATATTTTAATGTAACAACTTATCAAGTTGTTGATATCACAAGGGATATACATGTTTACTGAGTACCAAACCAGATCTTTGGATTCTCTTGTTAATTGAAATATGTTTTTCCAGTCATTGAGGAATCTGATAATCGGTTTGATAATGTTTATATTTGATTAAAATTGTGAATATATGTAGCTTGAAATCTTTTATTTAATGGCCATTACCTGCCTGCCTGCTGTTTTATCTTGTACCTTAAAAAATAAAAATAAGATTTTCATAATCCTGTGTCCTGTTAAGGAGAACTTATTGAACAGAGAAAGCACCATTTAATTTTTATACAAAGACAAACTTGAATCCACTATGTACTCTAAACAGATACGAAAGGTAGTTAAGTAATCTTAACACTATAAACTACCAAATGCACAATTTCTCTCCCGAGCGCAAATGTAATTTTTAGGGAAGTCAATTGTATGACTCAATCAAAACAACAAAGTAGGTACTAATACGTACTTTACTTCCTCCTTAGAAACCCTAGAAATGTAAAAAGGATCATCTGAAGTTAATTCCAAAAATTATAAATTATCCAATCTAATCAAACTTTATTTTTTAACCAGATTTAAAAAAAAAAGTCTCTGAATAAACGTTACAAAATTTACAAAAAAGAAGGTCCTTTGAAATTTATTTCCACACCGGAACGTTTCAATATTTTCACATTTCAACATCACACTTCCATAACTATTGAATGAACAATAAAAATAAAAATTATACATTAAAAAAGTCAGGTATACATAATAACAATATTATCATTATCATCAATATAAATAAAACTATTATTTTATTATCCTCACAGAATAATACAATTCTGGAAGAAAACTATGTGTTTTATAATTGTTTACAATAACAAATAGAACCTATTACTCTGCTTTTCCTGTTAATATTGTATTTTTTAATTTTTTATTTTTAATAATAGTGTATTTTTGTATTTTTAATAAATTATTAAACAAAACTATTTTGAAAACTTTCAGGTATATTGTACTTTTCAGAAAAAAATATAAATCAATTAATAAGATATTTTCTTACATTTATTTATCTTTTTATTTATATAATAATGTAAATAAATTATGTGTTGGAATTGTACATAGATTTTGTTTTGTTTGTTTGTTTGTAGAAAATAAAAACTATAAAAATAATTTTAAATTAAGAAAATATCTTATTAATTAGAAGTTTGTAATTTACCCTATTAATTCATATACAATTCTCCGTGTTTTAAAACCATTCTCTTAATTTTTATCTATGAAAACATTGTTCTATTTTTCTTATATCATTTCTGAAACTGTTTTTTTTTTTTGTTTTTTACATAATGTACTATAGAATAATTTTGCAAAGATATTTATATTATATATTATTATCAATTTAATAAAACATGTACTATTTTTATTTTTGTTTTTTTTTTTAATCCTACACTTTTATATAAATTTTTGTTTTTAAATAAAAAAACAATCGAAATGTTTTATCTATTTTGAAATACTTAATTTTGATGATATTTGGCACGGCACGCCATAAAATATATAAAATTCTTTCAATCTTTTCTTATTTTTTTGAAACTCTAATGGGTTGTTTTTTTTTTTCATTATTTCTAATTTACTTAGAATAATTTTTTAAATGGTGTTTATAACGTTTTATAAACTACTATCTAGTCTTTTACATTTTATTTTACTTCTTTCGAATTTATGAATATGTTTTTTTTTTATTTATTCTTTAATCAACTTCAAAATTTACTTTTTATATAAAAATTTACAGATAATACAAAAAAATCAAAACACTGCAAATAAAAATAACAAAAAAATGGATTTAATAAAATACAAACTCAAAAAATATGAGAGTACCAATGTCGACCGTGTCGATAAAACTACGTTTAAAATTTAAAACAAGAGTGTTTTTGGCTCCTTTATTTTATTCACTTAAATGTCCAATATGGAAAACTTAAAAGCACTCCGTCTGCACTGTAAAACTGGACTTTTAGTCTACCATACTGTCCAAATGCCATTTTCGGACCTAAAACCTGGTTCTAGAATCTTAAGACCCCTTTTTATTTATTGTTATTTACTGTACTTAGTTCACGTAAGTTGGCTCGACATATTTCAACTTTTCCATAAATCATCTGAAGTAAAATGAAAATTTTCCGAAGGTTTTTAGTTTGAATACGATTGTAAGGAAAACCCTTTAATCACTCTAGGTTTTTGAGATACTCGTTACTCTGTTTAAATTGAAAAATCCTTTTTGATCCTTATCTTCAAAGTTCTTCTGCTGCCCTATATAAAGTTTTAACAAATGCTGAACCATACGCTTAAACCTTTAGCTAAAACAGACAAAATAAAAAAGGAAATTTAAATAAGGCTTTGACAAAAAGCTTTTGAAATACAGGGTGTCTGGCGGTAGATTTATATTTTCAAAATTAAATTCAAAACGGAACCTCGTGTTACCCGCCACACGCTGCAGTAAACTTGATTCAATTACGCTGATTTCTTTAAGAATGTTTTTTTTTTTAGATTCACTAGAGTTCGCGGATAGTTGCTTTGAGGTAACCCTATAAAAATCCAATTGGGGTTAAGTTGAGGGACCTCGGTGGCCACGGCATGTCCCCAAAGCTACTGATAAGTTTTTGAAGAAAAGTTTCCCGAAGCAAATTCACCATCCTGTTGGAACCACGTGTGCGATGTAAACGATGAAGGAGATTGCGGGTTCTGCAAAAAGAAATCCGTTATCATGCGTCGGTAATTGTCAAAATTGACATTTGTCGCCTGGCCCCGAGCATTCTCAAAAAAAAAAATGGTCCAATTATCCCATGCATGGATAAGGCGCACCAAACAGTTTACCTGGGGAAATGCAATGGCTTTTGTTGTTTCAGCCGAGGGTTATGGGTTCTTAGAGCCCAGTAACAGCAGTTTTGTTTTTTAACTTGCCCGTTTAAATGAAAATGAGCTTCGTCGCTCCAAAAATTGGGATTTACATTACTAAAATGCTCACACATCGTCTCACAAAAATGTTTGCGTGAAACAAAATCTCTTTGTTTGAGTTCTTGAACGTTTCTGCACAATGAAGGAAATTATTAAACGATTTGTTATGAAAAACTTGAAAATCTAAAGGCGAGTATTGCTTTCAGGACAACAGAATCTATTAAAAAACTTTTGTTAAATTTCTGTTACATTCCTGTTACACACTTAATTCTTCCGAATTTTGAGCGATGACTTATATACGACCTTGTATTACGTAACAACCGGAGCCATTTAATCGTTTATCGTAACAAGAGCGTACAACAACACGATGTTCCAACGATTTTCTTCAGTATATTCATTCATGTTCATTGAGAATGTTTTAAGATATTTGTAAAACTTTTTTCTTTTGTTAAAAATTCTCCTTTCTGACTAAAATCGAGTTTTCAACTAAAAGTAGAAAAAGTCAGGGTTCAAAAATAAAACAAGGAAATAAAGTTGTTTTTGTTTTTAATTAAAAATAAGTATGTAAATATATATTTTGTTTTACTTAAAAACATTAGTTAAAAATAAAATTAATTAAAAAATTAAAATTTCTATATAAACAAACCGAAAACAAAAATATAAAATATGCTTACAACTTAAAATGTATAGATTTTTTAAATTGTCCAGTCATAAATACCCTTCATTAAATTAAATATATACTTGTTTATTTTTATAATACAAATTTTCGGTTTAAAAATATTTAATTATTGCCAATTTGAAAACGAACTATACATATTCAAAATAATTTTTCAAGACTGTCTTTGAGAAGAAAATGAAATGTTATTAACTTACGCATCAATCACATTTAGTATTAAAGCCATTCTAAGATCCAAGAAGTAAAATTTGAATTTTAAGACTAGTTGGTGTATGCCAACAGAAAATAAGAATATTCTTAAGAAAGTTGTTGTTCAACAGGTCGTGGTTTTTTTAAATAAATTTAAAATTCTGAATAGTAAATAATTTTTTAGGATTTTTCAAAAATTTGAACTAAGAAAGAGACGTAAAAGAAAGAGTATAAACATATTTTTAAAAACATTTCCAACCTAATATATATTAAAATTAACACTTGGAAGACCACAATTTAATTGATGTCTGTTTTCAACTTTTGTTTACTCCAAAAATTAATTTTCAAAACTATAACTTTAGTATTTATGGCTAGACAGACATGTTTTAACTGTAAGTTAATTATACAAAAAAAGCTTTACATAAATAAATACATAAAATACACTGAAGAAGCACAGAAAAACAAAAAACAATACTAGGTGAGATTAGTTCCAAAAAAAATAATTAACTAACACGTTTAGCTTGAGCTGCATTTAATTAAATCAAATAAAAACAAGAAATTAATAAACATTCCTCTATAAACAAATATATTTTCGAAAACTACTTTATTGGCTTGAAGACTTATTGTTGGTGTGACAAAAAAATATATATTTATTTTTGTTTGTTTTGTTATTTTTCTAATTTTCGAACATATTATTATTAAATAAAAAACAATGTTCAATCAGTCGTATATTAATTATATGAATTACACAACTTACTCGAATCGATTGTCAACTTTTTTAAATTGTTAACAATATATTTTTGTTTGTATGTATAACTTTTATGAATTCTAAATTATTTATAGCTACCTAAAATATACGCGCGATTTTATTACTCTTATAATGTTGTTTTATTTTCATTTTTTGTTTTTTTTTTTAATTTGTTTAAGATTAAATCTTTCGTTCTGTACACCAAAAACGGATGTGCGATAAATCTAAGGGGGTATGGATCTACTTACATGAAACTATGCGTTTTGTATCTTTTTTGATTTTGATTTTTGTTTGTTTTTTTTTTCTTCCAACTAAAAACATTCACATCTAAAATCTAATCATTGAATTTTATAAACAATTCGTCGTATCTTTTATTGTGTTGTCACTGTTAGTCTCTATTAAAAGTGGCATTTGGGGATATTTGTTGAACTGGGTGAAACGTTCCATAACACATGATGAAGATAGCCGCGCTTCTGCATCATGATCCCAGCATTCTTCCATTGTGTCGCATATCACACTTAGACCCTGAAAAAATTCGAAAAATATTTTTACAATATTCGACTTTGAAATAAATTTTTGCTGAAAAGAAAGAATAAACTTTGCATTGATGCTTTGAGTCACATCGACTATGCCATCTCAAATGGTATTTCAATCAAAAAACTTATCTCTATATTCTCTTTTGACTTCGAAAAAGCTTTCGATGGTATAGGTTGGGATATTAAATTAAATAATCTCATTAAGTGGGGTATTGGAAGCAGAATATACGGATACTTACAATAATTTTTAACAAACAGAAAACTTTGGGGAAAAACCAATATATCGTCTACTCGAACCGTAGGCTGCAAAAACGAAAATGGAAACGTCATAGTGGAACCGCAGTCAATGCTGAGGATATGGAAGGGCAACTTCTCTGCAGACTTTATAACGGCAACGACGAACCGAATTCCGCTGTCAGACAGGATGATCCATTCAACATACACGACGAAAGCCAACAATCCCGTCTTCCCGACTTAGACAAAGTAAAGATTGCCATATCTAAGCTAAAGTCTAAAAAAAGCCGCTGGAGCAGATGGCTTGAATGACGAGCAGCTGGAGATAATTTGGTTAGGAGCATGCACCAACTTATCTGTAAGATAAGGTCGAAAGAAAGCATTCCCCATGAATGGAACCTCGGTATTGTTTGCCCGATTCTGAAGTGGTTTTAGACCAGGAAAGTCCACAGTCGATCAAATATTCAAATTACGGCAGATCCTGGAAAAAACCCAAGAGCATCAAATCGACACCCACCACCTCTTCATCGATTTCAAGGCCGCATATGACATCATCTACAGAGACGAGCTGTATAGAGCCATGTCTAGTTTTGGCATCCCTGCCAAAATCGTCTGTTTGAGCAGGATGACCATGGTGAATTCGCGCGCCTCCATAAAGGTTAGAAACAACTTAACAGAACCTTTTGATGTCAAAAAAGGGTTTAGACAAGGTGATGCGCTGTCATGCGATTTCATTAACATCGTCCTTGAAAGAATAGTACAGAGCTCCAACGTTACTATCTTTCAAAAGTCTGTCCAATTACTAGCATACGCTGATGACATTGATGTAATCGGAAGAACTCAGCGTGATGTTAATGGGCGTTTGTGAGTATTGAGGCAGAGGCGTCAAAAGTGGGTTTATAGATTAATGAGGGCAAAACAAAGTACATGATGTCATCGCGAAAAAACCTACAACACCGACGTCTCGTCAAAAACGTCGAGAAACGTAACTTTGAGGTAGTAAAGGACTTCGTCTACCTAGGCTCCGCTATGAACGCAGAAAACAACACCAGCACTGAGATCAAACGAAGAATTACTCTTTCTAACCGCTGTTTCTTTGGGCTAAGAGAGAATTTAAGTAGTAAAGGATTCTCTCGAGTGTCGCTTTATTAGACCCTCATCATCCCCGTCCTGCTAAAGGGTGCAGAAGCATGGGCTGTGACAAAAGCGGATGAAACCACCTTAGGTCATTTCGAGAAAGAAGTTATTCGCGTGATCTACGGTCCCGTATGTGTAGAAGGTGAGTGGAAGAGAGGATGGAACGACGAGCTGTACGGGCTGTACAGCGACGTAGACTTAGCCAGAAGAACAAAATTCCAACGACTGAGATGGCTGGGTCACGTAGAGCGCATATAAACCAATGTTCCGGTCCGAAAAGTCTTCGAATCCACACCCACAGGAGAATGCAGTAGAAGAAGAGCGCGGATCAGATGGCGCGCACAATTGGAAAGTGACCTCACCCAACTGCGAAACTGGAGACATTTAGCTAGGGACCGAGCTAGATGGAGAAGTTTGTTGGGTGAGGCCCTAGTTCACACAGGACTTTAGAGTGGTAGCGCCACCTTAAGAATTGTTGATACAAGCCTCACTGATATTTTTGATATGTTTGATTTGCATCCAGTGAATGCAGTTTGCCCTACACATTTTACAAACCTCTCCAGTACTCTATTAGATTTATTTTTTGTAAATAAGACTGATAAAATTCTTTTTTATAGTCAAACTTCTGCTCCGGCTTTTTCAAAACACGACCTTATATTCCTTACTTATGACTTTGATGTCCATGAAAATTTTGCACCTGTAACTTATAGCTATAAAGATTTCAAGAATGTTGATAGGTCCTTACTTGAGCAACACATACACAATATTCCTTGGGAGTTAGTTTATTATATGCCCTCGCCAGATGATCAGGTAGAGTTTCTTAATAGAAATATTAAACACTTATTTGATGAATATATCCCAACAAAAACTGGGACAGTTAAAAAAAAGTCGTGGTTTACCAATGAAATTCGACAGCTAATGATGCAAAGGGACCAGGCTTACAGACGGTGGAAACGTTTTCGAGTAGAGGCTCTTTATCTTTATAGCGTAGTTCGTGCTATAAAGGAAGCAAAAAAGCAATTTTATTTACATCACCTTTCCACAAATAATAACTGCCGCAAATTGTGGGGTAATATAAGAGATCTAGGCATAGGGAAGCAAAAATTAAGAAGTCCAGCTGATATTGATGCTGATGAATTAAATCGCCAGTTTGTATCGTTACCCAGTCCTGTACCTTCAGCATTACATAATACAAGATCTTTTGATGGCTTTCCGGTTTCAACTGAAACACCCTTTACATTTTCAAGAATAGATAAAACAGACTTTGTAGAGGCTTTATTGTCTGTCAAATCAAACGCTACCGGGCTCGATGAAATAAACCCAGTCTTTATCAAAGCCATATTGCCATTGTTGTTGGACTATTTCACTCATGTGATAAATACAATTTTTATGACAGCTATTTTTCCACAGCAATGGAAATTGGCAAAAATAATTCCAATCCCAAAGAATTCATCAGGTGAAGAGTTTAGACCTATATCGATTCTTTCATTTCTTTCTATGGTATGTGAACGAATAATGCATAATCAAATTAATAAGTTCTTAACTGCAAACAACCTACTCGTTCCATTTCAGTCTGGATTTAAAGCTAAAAATAGCTGCACAACTGCTTTGTTAAGTGTCGTTGAAGATATAAGAGAACAATTGGATCAAGATTATGTAACGTTTCTAGTTCTTTTAGATTTTTCAAAAGCGTTTGATATGGTGGATCACACTATACTCCTTAAGAAATTACGCTATTGCTTTAATTTTTCTCCTTTTGCTACAGAACTAGTCTCATCTTACTTATCTGGAAGAAAACAGTCAGTTACTCTTGGAAACGTTTCGTCAGCTTTTGTCTCCTTGGCCAGAGGTGTTCCTCAAGGATCAATTCTTGGGCAACTTCTGTTCTCCATATTCATTAATGATATTGCTTCCATTATTCTTCGCTCGTCTAAGCGCTTATATGCTGACGATATCCAAATTTACCTCAGTTGTCCATTAGGTTTTTAAATGAAGATTTGAAACATATCGAAAACTGGTCTTTGGAGAACGATCTCGTGCTCAATCCAAATAAGTGTAAGTGCTTAGTAATTTCACGAAAGATAGTAGATCTTTCATATTTTCCGCCTATTTTTCTTAATAACTCAAGAATTGAATTTGTGAATAGTGCAAAAAACCTTGGTGTTATTTTTAACCGTACACTTACATGGAATAATCACATAAATTTGATCGTAGGAAAAGTTTATGGAGTCCTAAGAACTTTGTGGTCCGCACAAAAAATTACCCCCATGAAAACAAGATTGCTCCTTGCGAAATCATTGGTTATTCCTGTGTTAGTTTATGGTTGTGAAATTTTTTACAACTGTGATAGTGAAAGTAGGAGAAAACTACAAATAGCTTTCAACAGCACTATACGCTATATTTATAGTCTAAGGAGATATGACCACGTATCACACTTAGCAAAAAACTTGCTGGATATGACCTTCGAAGACTATATCAAGTTTAGAACTCTTGTTATCCTTCAGAGCATAATAAGAACAAAACAACCTAGCTGCCTTTATAACAAAATCAAGTTTCCGACATCAAACCGATCTCTAGACTTGATTTTACCACGATTTTACTACTTAGTATCCGAAAGACAATTCTTCATTGCTGCCATCCGGCTCTGGAATTCACTTCCGCGCTACCTAAGAGAACTGAATGACACACATCGATTTAAGAGGAAACTGGGGACATTCCTGTCAAACTAGAGTAAAAAAACGTATATGTTTTGTTTCAAGCAATCTCAAGTGAGATTATAAAATATATGTTTACAATTTATTTTATTTTCTTACTTTATCAACTTAAACTTTCGCATTTAAAATTAAATTGATAATTATATTACTTTTATAATTAGCATTTTCGGAACTCTATTTATTTTTAGTGAAATATAATTATTATTATTATTATTATTGTAATTAATTAATTAAAAATGTACATAGATCTATCACAGATTTAAAAGTGTATTCTTACTGTGTTGGGATGTATTCAATAAAGATTAAAGATTAAAGAAGATTAAAGAATTTCGCACCAAATTAACATTGTTGGACATTAAACCACCTACACGCTTACGTAGAGTGCGAACTGAAGAAAATATCGCAGCTGTATCGGCCAGTGTTAATGATGACCATCAATTATTATCGATTCGTCGCCGTTCGCAGCAATTGGGCCTCTGTTACTCAACAACGTGGAAAATTTTGTGAAAGAATTTAGGTGTGATGCCTTTCAAAATACAACTGGTGCAAGAATTGAAGCCGAACTACTGCAACGTAAAATTGTTGGTGAATGGGCTCTTAAGGCATTGACCGAATATCCACTTTTTTACCGAAAAATTGTGTTCAGCGACGAAGCTCATTTTTGCGCTCTATGGGTACGTAAATAAGCAGAAGTGTCGATTTTGGAGTGAATATCAGCCAGAAGCATTGCAAAAGCTACCAATGCATCCACAAAAAGTCACAGTTTGGTGCGGTTTATGGGCTGGTGGCATCATTGGACCGTACTTCTTCAAAGATGATGCGAATCGTAACTTAATTGTGAATGGTGAGCGCTACCGTGAGATGATATCCAACTTTTTTTTGCCCAAAATGCAAGAGCTTGACTTGCATGACATGTGGTTTCAACAAGACGGTGCCACATGCCACAGAGCACGCTCAACTATGGACTTAAGTGGAGGCGAATTTGGTGAAAATTTTCACGTTCGGGACCGGTCAATTGGCCGCCTAGATCGTGCGATTTAACGCCTTTAGACTATTTTTTGTGGGGCTATGTTAAAGTTCATGTCTATACAGACAAGCCCGCTTCAATTGACGCATTAGAAGACAACATTGAAGCATTTATTAGTGAGATACCGGCCGAAATGTTGGAAAGAGTATGCAAAAATTGGACTAAGCGGATGGACCATTTGAGGCGCAGTCAAGGTCAGTTGTATGGAATAATCTTCAAACATTAAATTATATGGACCGTACTATCGATTCAAATAAAGATTTCATGCATTTTTCTGAATTGTGTTTTTTTTTTTGAAAAACTTTCCTATAGCTTTTAAAAAATCAACCTTTTAAAAGCGATAAATTAAATTTTCATCTAACCTTGTCACTTCAGCCGATTTTGTATGCTGTGTTACCAGTATTTGTAGATCCATAGAAAGGATTTGGCTGGTCAACTATAATGCCCAATGCTTGCTTCAATTTATCCACAATTTCTTTTTTCCTTGACTCTACTAAATTTGTATTCTCAACTCATCTTCTCTGACCTGCCAAGATTTGATGTGTAATCTATATGGTATATGCAAGCAACATTCAAAGAACCTTATCCACGAATGTAAGAATGACAATCCAAAGTCTTGATTTTCAACCTTAGGTTTTTTTCTAGTCACATTTTGTAGATCGTTTATTTCTGATGGCTTAGCTAACAGCATATGTAACAGCTTTGTCTAGACTTTGTATTGACCAATGTGTGGCTAACTTTGCCCTCAAGCATTGTTAGCACTAAATTAAAGTCGATATTTTTATTCTTATATTGATATCTATGTAAGTTGGCAATTTGTTGTTTAATATTATTCACCTCTGTTGAGTAATTTTTGGTGTTTCTTTGACAAAAATAAATTAAATAGCTCTGCAGAATCGTGTAGAAGATGGTACTTTATTTTGCCATATAATATTGGTTTCATTTTGGCTATCGCGTAGTTGTAAAGGGCTCAGTGATATAATCAATACAGATGAGTCTTTTGATTATGATTTACTTACTTGTCTTTAGTTACATTGACCAGTGGTCTATTTCACCAAATTACAATTACAATCACAAATTTGTAATTGTAAACTACAATTACAAATTTGTAAACTGATTTTCTGTTTCACAAACTACAAAATTCCATCCAACAAATTTGTAATAAAAGAGGCACAAAATAGGGGAAATTGTAATTTCCAATTACAAAAAAAAAAAGTCCGTTTCACCGTTTGATTTCCAGACTTGTAAACTACAATTATTTTTCACAAATTTGTAAGTCGGCGGACAGAGACAGAGTTAGCTATAGCTATGAATAAACAACATACAATTTTTCTTGCAAGCTTAATACGTGAGAAAAAACAAGTGTTATTCGGTAAATTTTCAAACGTTATAACACACAATGCCAAGGTTATGGAGTCTCAGTCTCATTTGCAATGCTTGATCCAATTTGTTCTATTATTTCCTTCGCCTTTACACGTTTCAAGCGAAACTTTTCATTGACGGTACGGTAATTTAACCGTACACCGTACTCAACCCTACACCGTACTCGGTGTAAAACACAAAACCGACTATATACTAAATAAATAAAATAAAAAATAAATTAGGTGGCGCAACAGTCCGTAGAGAACCAGGGCCTAGTGACTTACAACTCTCAACCATTCCTGTGTGCGAGTAATTGCAGGGATGGAGGGGACCTACAGTTTATATGCCGAATCCGAACGGCTAATTGAGAAAGCACTTTTTCATGACAAGAATTACTCTTGGAGAATTTGTCAATTCCTCGCAAGAGGCAGTACCCGCGAAAACTCTTTTCTTTTAATTAAGGTGGCACAGGCAGGGATTGAACCCAAGACCTCTCGCATGACAGTCCAACGCACTAACCATCATGCCACGGGTACTGACTATATACTAACAATACATTATTCCACAGTAGCCCAGACGAAAAATGACGCATTTTCGGTCAAAATACCGAATCGTCTAAACGCAATGTATATAAATACATTGCCACTATAAACTATCGGTTTTTTTGCCGTACGACCGAAAACAATTTGCAGAGACAAAACCGAATGACAAAATCGACCTAATCGGTGATTTTACCGTAAACGGTTAAATGCCGTATCGTCTGAATATACTCATTTAAATTATATTGCCACTGGCTTATACGGTAAAATCGCCGATACGGCAAAACCGCCGATTCGGGATCGTGTGAACGGGCTCTAAATCACTATCGGTGCTACTATGCCTGCGACGACGGAATGACATTCTTAAACTGGAGACAATATTCTTACTGCAAATTACAAATTGTAATGAAATCTACACATCATCTTTCTATTGTAAGAAATTTTCATAAACTGAACAAAATTGTAAATATGTTTGATTTGGTGGAACACAAACTTACAAAAAACAATTTATTTTCCAAATTTGTATTTGTAAACTACAAACAAAAAAACGGTTTGGTGAAACGCAAATAATGAAATTTCTACAAATTTCCCTTTGTAATCTACAACTACAATTTTGTAAAACAATTATCTCATGAAACAGAAAAAAACAATTTTTCTACAAATTTGTTAAAAAAGCACTTGTAATTTACAATTTGTAAGTTGGTGAAACAGACCACAGAGCTACCGTCTATACCCCGTTTACAAATCAGAGTAAATGAATTGCTAGTGGGGGTCATAAGTACTTCCTTTTGAAGTTCACAAAGTCTACCACGCTCAGGTGAGTCACTACTATCCTGTTTTCTTCTGGATAACATTTTTTCTTAGCTGATAATATTTTATACCATAGTGGATAAATATTTGCGTTACTTTTATTTGCGGCAAATCTAAACGATAAGTAAGTAGACTTACTTGATTATGAGCATATTTTTTTCTAACTCCTTTCTGTTCTTGCTTTTTCTTACAGATGTCGTTGGTTCCCCCATAGGTCCTTTAACAATATGAGCGGCACCTCACTTACCAATCTTCCATAAAACAGATTGAGTGGCACGAGAAAGTTCTTCCAATGAATTATTAGCATCCATATCTTGCACTTATTTGGTTGACTTCTAATACCAGAATCAATGAAATTATTTGATCGTCTTCTAGCTTTTGAGGGTCCAGGGTGAATATCCTCATCCTCATTGACAGAAAATGTCATTGCTGTTCCCAGCCAAGTTTTGTTTACTTCCAAGAGTATCGCTCTGTAATTATTTTATTTTTCTATCGAGATTCAACATTTTTCACAAAATTTTTTAACTGATTTTGTGTATTCTCGTGTTTAAGGTGCTAAGTGTTATTAATGTGATTGCCAATTACCTCGCACATTTCGCCCTAGTTAAATTTTACTCTAAACCATTCTTCAAATAATTCGAGGTACGTGATTTCAGGATAACTTTGTCTATTGTCGTAGCCCATAATAACAACAAATTTCAAAAACGATTCCATATATGAAAAAAAAAATACTTAAAAATCCCCGCCTAACAAATATAAAAATTCTCATTGGGTTTCTCAATAAAGCAAAAATTGTTCTTCTGGCGAACTATTTTATGATTTTCATAATTTTAAATCAAAATAGCTTCAAATGCTGTGTCAAATCACAAATGTAAATTTTAGTACTGACAGATTTAAATAAAATCAAGACTTTAGAACATAGCGAAAGAGAGTCCCCATTTCCGTCGTTTTGTGTATCCAAGTGCACAATTATAATTTCCATAAATAGAATGTTTTCATTAAATTTCAAACCAATTTGCAACCAAAAAATGAAAATTTAACTAAAAAATTGATTTCTAGTCGAAAGGATACATAAATTTAAATGCGAAAAATAAAATTCAATTACTCACTGGGTGTAATCTCCAAGAATCTAAAATGCGGGGACGAAGTTTCTTCCCAACAACTTTGTCTTGAACTTCTTCGAGCGACGGCCGTTGGCCAAGCTGAAATCGAAACAAAAACTTATGCAAAAACCGAATCGATTTATTTTTTTTTTAATTTTTACAAACCTCAGCTTCAAATGGCAGGGCATATTCTGCGGCAGGTCCATTTACGTCACACCTTGAAACCATTTCCCACAGCACTAACCCGCATGCATAAACATCAATACGTAAAAACGCATCACGATTGAAGTTTATGGCTCCTTCGAGTACTTCAGGTGCCATATACCTTCTGGTGCCAACTTGGCCGTGTGTATCTCCACAAGATTTTCCTTAAAAAAAAAAGAAAAACCATTTCATTTTCTGATCACTTAGACATTGTTAGAAATTATATACGAACCTGGTTGGAAAATCATAGCTAAGCCAAAATCTGCTACACATGCAGTCAAATCGCTTTTTAGCAAAACATTTTTCGACTTGAAGTCTCGGTGGGCAATGGCTGGCTTAAGACCTTCTGTTTTTGTTGGCAAAATTTCTTCGTGCAAATGCATCAATCCTCTTGCCATTGACTCGGCGATTTTGCACAAATCATTCCAAGTGAGTGTGTGAGCTTTTAAATAATCACAAAGTGAACCATTTGTGTGGTAAACTGTAATAAGCCACAGTTCGGGCTTCATTTTTTCCAAGTGTTTTTCCCCACCGAGAAATTCTAAAATGTTCGGGTGCTTCATTCGTGGAAGCTATCAACAACAATCAAAACAAATTAAATCTTTGTTTAAGAAAAAAGGGCAACATTATTATTATACAACAGTTTGTACCTTGTATATTTCTATTTCAGTATTCCATGAGTCTTTTTCTTGCATTGAGAATATTTTAACTGCCACATCTTCGTTACGAAGTTTTCCTTGCCAAACATCACCAAAGCGTCCTCTGGCTTTAAGTTCCAGCAATTCTATTGGTCGTACTGCCAGACACGGCGACGAACTCGTTACTTCAGCTTCGATCTAAGGAAGATGACAG